>VZTB01014851.1:258576-571955 GCA_013397245.1 Thryothorus ludovicianus | reverse complement strand
GGCCGTGGGAGGCGGTGGGGTGCCGCGCCGCGCTCTCGGGGCTGCGTGGGGATGTCGGAGGAGGTGGTGGCGGTAGAAGTGACGTGACCGGCCCTTGCTTTGTCCCCGCAGAGCAACAAGATGTTGAATTACAGCCCCTCGGGTGTCAGCGGGTGCCTGCTGGACAGGAAGGCGGTGGGCACCCCGGCGGGCGGGGGTTTCCCTAGGAGGCACTCTGTCACTCTGCCCAACTCCAAGTTTCACCAGAACCAGCTCCTCAGCAGCCTGAAAGGAGAGCCGGCTCCCATGCTGGGCCCCCGGGAAAGCCGCTTCCGGGACCGCTCTTTCTCCGAGGGTGGCGAGCGCCTACTGCAGCAAAAGCAGCCCGGGGGACAGGTCAACTCCAGCCGCTACAAGACGGAGCTGTGCCGCCCCTTCGAGGAGAACGGCGCCTGCAAGTATGGTGACAAGTGCCAGTTCGCCCACGGCATCCACGAGCTGCGGAGCCTCACCCGTCACCCCAAGTACAAGACCGAGCTGTGCCGCACTTTCCACACCATCGGCTTCTGCCCCTATGGGCCGCGCTGCCACTTCATCCACAACGCGGAGGAGCGCCGCGCCGTGGCGGGGAGCCGGGAGCCCGCCGTCAGCGACAGACCCCGCCTGCAGCACAGCTTCAGCTTCGCCGGCTTCCCCAGCACTGCTGCCAGCGGGCTGCTGGACAGCCCCACTTCCATCACACCGCCGCCCATGCTGAGCGCCGACGACCTGCTGGGCTCCCCCACCTTGCCTGACTGCGCCAGCAACCCTTTCACCTTCTCCAGCCAGGAGCTGGTCAGTCTCTTTGCCCCCAGCATGGGGGTGCAGGTGCCCAGCGGGAGCTCCCCCACCACCTTCTTGTTCAGGCCCATGTCCGAGTCCCCCAACATGTTTGACTCGCCACCCAGTCCTCAGGACTCCCTCTCTGACCAGGAGGGCTATCTGAGCAGCTCCAGCAGCAGCCACAGCGGCTCAGATTCCCCTATCCTGGACACCTCAAGACGTCTTCCCATCTTCAGCAGACTCTCCATCTCCGACGACTAATCTGGGGTTTCCTCTTGCCCCTCCCCACCTCTATTACAATGTTAAGCTGAACTCCCCCCACCTTATCCCCAGTAGTCCAAGCTGGATGTTAACATGCCCACCTGCCTGCCTGATACCCACTGGCTTAAACCGTAAGTGCCAAAATTACGATGAGAAGCAATAACGTTTACAAAATTAGTGCCTTTTAACACTTTTCACTGTGACTGTAATTACCTCTCCAGCTGCAGAGGGCGCCAGCAGCTCTGTGCACTTCCAGATGTGCAGGAAATGTCCGAATCCGGCTCCCTCCGCTGGCCACGTACTGCATCGCCCTCTCCCAGTCCCTTTCCAGCTGGCCAGTTTCTGCTAGGCTGCAGGCATGTGGGCAAGTGTTAACATCCAGTCCTCTTTCTCCCCTCCCCTTAAAGACTAAATCTTGCCTGGATCCGCTCAGGTCTGCGGGAAGAAAAGCTGAGAACGGACAAAGATTGTAACACGAGTGGGACTTCGACTGGGAGGAAGAAAACAAAAGAAAAGCAAAAAAACAGATGGACTATGAGAGACTTGATTTTGGTGCTAAAAGTTCCCCGTGTATACATGTGACATCTTAAAAACAAATAAAGAAATAGAGGGGTGGGGCCAACAGAAGTCATTCCACACACACAAGTTCGTGTAAACAAAGTTCCAGTAGACATAGCTTTAATGGTTTTGCTCTAGAGTACTTTAGACCTATCTTAGAGCACTCACGCCGAGCTTTTTATTATTTTTTTCTGGGTTTTTAATTTTGTATAACTTTTCAGAAATTGGAGAGCAAATTTTGCTTGTCACTGCACAACAATATAAAAAGCTTATTTAACTTATCAAAACGTATTTATTGCCAAAACCTTTGCTTTTTAATTTTGTTCATATTTATCGGGATGATGAATCCATAGAATATATTCTTTTATGTTTAAATTATGATCTTCCATATTAATCTTAAGATTGTGAAGTGTCTTTTTTCCTTTTTTCCCCACAGTTTAATATATTATACTACAATGACATTTTTTGTAACTTTACACTTTTTTTGGTTATTTTATTTTAAAAAATGAAAAATTAATTTAAAAAAAAATGCAAAAACTGTGTTTGGATTATTTATTTTAGAACTCCCTCCCCCTTTTTTTGTGTTGGACTGCAAATGGAGTTGTTGTGCATCTTTGCCTTTTCTCTTCTTCTTCTCTTCTCCTCTCCCGGGTCTTGCGTACCTGGGCTTTAGAATGTACGTACCTGAGCTCTGTTGTGAGACAACGTGGAAGGAAAACCTTTTTCTTCCTCTAATTGTATAGATTCTTCAAGGAGAAAAGCCTTGGGCTCAAAGTGCCTATCTGAAGACATTCCAAATACAGTTTGTCTTTGCATTTCTGTATTCCAAGTTTGGAGTTTCCTTGCCAAGGTGAATGGGACTGGCACAAAGAGAATAATGAATGTAATTTTTTTTCCCCCTGTTACTGTTCGCTACACTGCTTTTTCTTCCTCTTTGTGTGAGTTTATTTAAAAGAGAATCTCTTTTGTAATGACTGTTTGCAGTTTAAATCAATAAACCCCAAGTTTTTTCAAGAAATTGACAGTGGAGCTGGTTTTACTTGCAGAAGTTGAGGGGGCTGGTTTTAGACAACCCCACAAATGCAGGTGCTTCCCTTCTCTTGACCCTTGAAGTGCCCACAGTGTGCCCAGGCATCCCTCCATCAGTTCCTCACTGATTCAGTGGGTCAGCCCTCGGAGTGCTTGGGAGTAGATCAGTGGCAGCAAACACCTGATGTGACCTACCCTGGTGGCCTCTAACCTTCTCTGTCTCCTGCAGAGTGCTTGAGTCACTCAGTCTGTTCCTGACAAGTTCTTTCTGGTGAGCATGGCTTAAACCTGAGATTGCCTTTTGTTGCTGGTGTGCCTTGAGTGTTTCTGCATAGCTCCTTCCCTTAAAGGAGGGCTTATGTGTGTTTTGAGTGAGGCTAAAGTGGGATGTTGAAGTGTTAAGAGATACTCCAAACCTCAATCCTGGCTTGTTAGTGGTACTGGTCTGCTTGCATAGTTTGGTGAACTCCCAGTGAGGGCTCAGGTGTATGCACACATCACCCTGCAATCGCGTTTAAGCCCTTGTACATCTTGAAGTATCAGCAATCCCAGAAGCTTCTCAGACCATTGGCTTTGTTTAGGAATACATCCCTGCCAGCACTGCTCGTGGAGTTAAGTCTTGTGTTTGCACCTTTGAGCTCCTATGGAGCAAACTTTGGCTTCCAAACTGAGGCTGAAACATTACTGCTGAACCGCCAATCCTTCAGCTGTCTAACATACCTCAATGTTCAGATTTCCTAATTCATGGTCTGCCAAACAAAAGCTGTAAGATACCTCAAGACTTAGGCCTGTGAGCCAACCTTCTCTGCTGTTAGCTGTATGCACTTGTGTGGTCTGGTGAGCTGGGTGGAGGAAAAATGGAGGAAGAAGAGTGTTGCTGATGGAAGCTGCTTCCCTTGAACACTGCAAGGGGAGTTTGTTTGGCAGATACTGATATAAACTAGTGCATGGTGTGGTCTGCGTGCTGATCCCTGAGAGAAGAGCCTCAGGCACAGCTTCAGCACTGCTGGCCTTCAGCAGGACCTTGACTGCAGCCTTGCTCCTGCACATAAAGGCAACGAGCCTCATGTGAGAAATGGGTTCTGCCTGGGAGACTCATGCCCAGTTGCAGCAAATGTCCAGGTGTGCCTCCTCTGCTGCTGGGAATCAAGCTGTTGGCCCCTGAAGAGCAAGAGTATCTGATCTGGAGGGGATCCCAAGCTTATTGCAGGGCAC
The DNA here is from genome assembly GCA_013397245.1 of Thryothorus ludovicianus. Taxonomy (NCBI): domain Eukaryota; kingdom Metazoa; phylum Chordata; class Aves; order Passeriformes; family Certhiidae; genus Thryothorus; species Thryothorus ludovicianus. The sequence continues at coordinate 568,091 of VZTB01014851.1, read as the reverse complement.
ACACATGGAGCTTGAAACTGCTTGCTTCCTTTCTGGACTTTCTGTGCAGCTCTTCAAACAAATAGTCTTTGACCAGTTAATAATTGATGAAGAAAATAGCTGTATCAGTTGCACAATGCTATTGGTATGACAAACAACCAGGAAGCTGTGCTAAAAGTAGATCTTTGCTCATGGTACTTGGGTACTTCCCTTGTCCTTCAAGTGCACTGATTCCGGGAAGCCAGCACCGTTTTTCTCCTGTGAGTTTATTAATTATATATGCTCAGTCAGTCTGTGTTTTGCTTTTTGAAACTAACCTTGAAGCTGGTTCATGCAGGGGATAGGGAAGAGCAGAACAGGATGCAAGAGCCTTCAGCAGTGAAAGGATTTACCTGATCTGATACCATTGGGATTCATTGCAGCTTTGGTATGTGGCAGCAGATACTCTAGAGAGACTTCTCCTTACTTGTATTTACCATGGATGAGTTGTCCATGCTCTTCTCACAGGGATAGCAAGTTCACCTAATGAAGTGAACCTACCATGGCTGAATAACCTAGCCAAGGCTCAGAAAAGTATAAATAGCCTATTCTGACCTGATTGTTTTGAGACACACATTCCTCTCACTTGAGGACTCCTTCACTCTGGCTTATTGATTTAGTGCATGGGACTTTCAGAGTGAGCCATAAAATAGGGCTGGGCCTGTGCATTGGTGCAGTTGGTCCTGGCGTGCCTGCAGTGGCAGGGCAGGGGGAAGCACCCACAGGAACAAGATGCCTGTAAGGTACCATGGCAAAGAGTGCCTCTGTACACAGGTTGCACTTACAGTTCTTACTGTGGGGCAGGCTTCTTGCTTCTCTTTGCATACATTTTATTGTAGTCATGGGTGCTTGCTGTGGGTTTCTTCTAAGGAGGGATTTGGTCCATGTCTCTGGGCTACAAGCATTTGCTATTTCTTGGCTTTGAAGTCAGGTGAGTCTAGTGCTATCCACACTCAATGTATCTCAGAAATTAGAGCCGTTGTGTATGACTGGCTGTGCCAGTTGCCTCTTGGTATGGAACAATGTGATGACTTTGATGTGCAGAGCTCCAGGTGGCTCAAATCCCACCCTGGTACCTGCCTCCCCCCTTCCTAATTCCTGCAACAGCTGTTTGTGTCCCAGAGTCACTATTGACTACTAGCTTCTTTGCCATGGGCTGTCTGTGGTTTTGTGCCAAAACACCTTCAGTTCTCCAATTAGGACCTGTAGAAACAGGGGCCAGCTCATTTCCTGAACATCATAGGAGATAGATGAAAAGTCAAATAATGGTTCTTTGCTGTTGCTGGTGGTTTTGTTTTTAAAGGCAATTGGGAACTTAACTGTCTGGTTTTGGCCAACCTCTGTTTAGTATCCCTTGTACATAGACACGGTGTGCCAGACTGCAAGTGATAAAAAATATCATTTAAAAGGAGCCCTGACATTTTCCGAGTTCCTGGTCCTGAAAGAGTTTGTCTCATCAGTATGGTCATGAAATTGGGAGGCAGAGAGGGAAAGAATTTGCAGAAGACATACACTTGGAGGACCGTTACAAGCTGGCTCAAATTTTCTGTCCATATGATTCCTATGCAGTAAGTACAGTTGTATGTGGTTGGGACTTTGGGAAGAACAGGCTCTGGCAGGCCTTTGCACAGCAGACAGGAGATGGCAGTGGGGCAGGAAAGGATGGGGTCTCTGTTTGAGATTGAGAGCCAGAGATTGAGACCACAGAGTGTGAGGATAGCATGGGTGAGAGAGAAGCCATGCTGTCTAGAGTCTGAAGACCACTCGTGTTCAAGTGCATATAGGCCAATAAACTGGTTCTCTCCAGTGGGGCTCAAGAGCATAAAAGTGAGGGGAAGGTCCAGATAGTGTAGCCTGCTGAATACTATCTGATGACCATGCCCAAGGATATGAATGACTATTAAGATGCAGTAATACAGGCAGAAACCACAGCATGCTCTTTACACTTGCTAATTGCTGCAATTTGTGTGGTCTGTGTTGGGGAAAACTAGCATGTGCTTGAGTCTGGAGAAAGAGGCTCTGGGAGAAGGTGCTGCGGTCAGTGAGTGAACAAAGAGACTCCTGACTTCAGTGCTGGGGGTGTTGTGAGGGCTGGAGGCTGAAGACATGTCCAGGGACAGCAAAGCACTGCCTGGGAGGGAAAGACTTGTGCTTCGGGGAGGCTCCTGTTGCCCTGCATTACAACAGGTAAACACGAGCGTGTGAGGTCGGGTACCACGAAGTGGGGCTGATGAGGCAGTTCTGCTGCAGAGGGGGTGTGCTGAGTGACCAGGTGCTCCAGCAACAAGAAAAAGGGTGGTGAGGGAAGTGAAAATAGACAAAAGATTTAAGAGTGAAGGATGATGCCTTTCTTACCTGGGCCCCACAAAAGAGTGGTCAGGAGGAGCTCACAGCAGAAGCAGTTTGAGGGGTATGAACCAACCACAAACAGAAAGAAACCAGCAAAACCATTGTAAGGAAGGGGTGAAGGAGTTGTAGAGGGTCTCTTGGGCTGGGAACACTGGGACAGATGGTGAGTGAGACTGGCTCGCTGGGGACACTTCAAGTGTCTGCTGGGAATTCACAGAACAGCTCTTGCCCTCGAGGCTGAGTTCAGCCCAAAGTGTTAGAAGATGATTCTGCCTGATGATGTAAAATATCCTTTGTTTAGAGACTCTTTGGCCCATTCAGCAACGCCTTTTCATCACAAAGCCGATGCTTATTCCCTAGAATACTTANAAAGAAAAAACATTCCTCTAAGACACCCTAAACCAATACCTGCTGTGACTAAGCCCTGTGGGCAGCTCCGCAGCTGATTTATATCCTCCTCCTCCAAACTGAAGGGGTTAGAGTGGAAACAGCCGCGCGTTGAGCGCAGCCCAGGGCAGCGAGCGAGCTCCGCCGCGGGCGGGAGGAGCGGGGCGGCGGCGGCGGGCCCGGACACCGGCTCGGGTTTCCTCGTAGGCAGAACAGAGCTCCTTTTGGCTAGCGCGGCTTTACGGGCTCGCCTGGGTTTATTATACTGCGAATGTTTTGAATTCCACATGTTAATTTCCAGAGAGGCTTTGTTTCACTTTTGCTGCTTTTTCCCTCCCCCCGGTTTTNTTTTTTTTTTTTTTTTTTATTACCACTGCCCTAACCTCTTCTTTTTTGACTGGGTTTTGGTAATAGCTGCCGTTTTCTGAGCAAACAGAGGACTGGAATTCTCCCTGCCTGGGCTCCAGCTGCAAATTAATCTCTTTTCATAGTTTCGTTTTATGTCCGCCCACTATCCCCACCACATTAACTTAGTCAACACATGGAAGTGAAATTTTTCCATCCAGGATCCTGCGGGTTGTACGGCTGTTGTGGAGCACGTGACTGCCAGCTCCAGAGTTTTCTTGCACCTCTGTGTGGAAGGAAGCTTTCTCATCCCCCACATATGTGAGCGGTTGCCGGTGGGATGTGAAAGGTTTTAACAAGTGGAGTCGGTGGAAACATTTCAGGGCTCAGCGTTTTCTGTGTGTATTCCCAGTGCCAGCACAGCCGTAGGCACAGCACGTTTGCAGTAGCTGCGGTGCTACCAGACCTGCTCAGCACATGAGCCAGGGGTTCTCCATGGAGCCCTGCTCTCCCTGCAGGGTTCATCTCCCTCCAGGGGGGACAGAAAGTGCAAGCAATGACGATTCGGACAAGGATGGATGGAGTCTGCTTGGCCTGTGCAGATGTATTTTGTAATTTCTACATGATGCCTTTCACATGTGGGCCTGGGAGGACTTTACAGGTATTTGGGGCACTTGGCAAATATATCTGTGCCTATTCCACAGGTTTTAAAACCCTGTTAGAGATACAGCTGCCAGGTAAATGGGATGGTTCAGCAGTGGCACAGTATCACAGAAAGAGCTGTAAAAATAATTCAGGACTCCTGATACTTTTTCTTCTGTCATAGTCTCCAGGCAACAGCAAATATTTCTCCTCGATACTTTGGATGAGCAGATGCCAACGTTGATTCACAGGAAAAGGATGTAGCCACGCAAGCCATAGAAATGTTGTTTGGGATGGTGGCCACGGCCCCTAAGGAGACATTAAGCAATATGGAACAAACGCCAATGAAGCTCTTAAAGCTCTTGCTGTGTTTGCTATAAAGAGATTTCTTGAACAGTCTTAGGTGGGAACCTCTGTGATTTACCTTGATTACAGCTACCTGGAGAGAATATATTGTGTTTCACAGCTCTGGAGATGCTGCTAGAGCTTTTGAGCACTAGCAAAGTTCTGGTTTACTGAAAAGTTAGAGTCACAAGATATGAGGAAAGCTTTTGTTAAAAAAGCTTTTGTTAAAGGCCCACAGCAGAGCATAAAATGTGCACTTTTACTAGGAAAAATGATGGCAGTAAAAATGTGCAAAGAGGCTCTCTGTTTATTTTCCCTGAGACTCAGACATTTGGTGCTGTGTGTACAAATAACCTCCTTTTCCCCCACAATTATACTTACAAACTTATAATGAGATTGAAAAGCTGAGAAAAAATCTAATTCACCCCCTCTTCAGGGTGCCCAGCCAGAAGAGCTAGAAGAGCTGCAAAAAATAATTTTCCTCTTAGGTTTAGGTAATGTGGGCTTCGGATTCATTGGCTGAATTTGCTGACCAAGATATTTTCTTTCTTCCAGCAATTTTTCTGACCAGAAAAACACTTCCAGCATGGATGAAAACAGAACCGGAGACGTTTTGACAACATGTAAAAGTTTGTTTCAAAAGGGAGCAATTGGTAAGAAATTGAGGGCAGACAGCTGGGGGAGGCCAGTGGTCCATGGCCTGTGGGGTTATCAGTGTGTCATCTAGACTGGCAGGGACTTCTAGTGAATCATTCAGACCTTCTCTTTTAACCGTGACAGGACTGAACTCACTATTCTCAAACCACCTCTCGGGCAGAGGGAGTTGACTGTTGATAGCCTTGAATGTCTCCAGCACCGAGGTGTGCACAGCATTCCCTTGTCAGCGAGTTTCAAGGCTCAGGCAATTTTAACCTCTCTATGTGTAACCTATACTGAACCTGAATGTCTCCTGCAGAGGTTTGTGGTCCTAACCTTTTGTCCTATTGCATTTGATTAACAAGACTGGAGCCCAACTTCCAGACGAGGTCCCACAAAACGGTGCGTGTGGTTTTACCTTTCAGCTTTCCTGCCAGCTGTCCTCTTCTCCAGCCTGTTCCCAGGGAATGTGAGTTCCAAAGCCTTTTCATGCTTCTCTTTGCATGCCTGCTAAAAATACAGGATGTCCTAGATCCACCCTGGACTTTCATTTTCAGCCTGATTCTGCACTTAATGATGCTCTCCTGCCTTTGGTTCTTGAGGTGGTGAATTTAACCTTTCTGGCCTAATGTGGGATGATGTCAGCAGAAAAGCACTATGCCAAATTACACTGGTTCTGCTAGGAATACAATGGGAATCAGATCTCTTGTCACAACATTGTGCTGGCAACCAGGGCCCTGCCCCATTACTGTGGGGTGTCCTGGCTCCCCTCACACAGCCTGGCACTGGTGGGCGCCTGATTATGCAGAGTTTATCCCCAGTGAGTTGCATGTATGAATAAGTGTGCACACATAATATCTAGGAACTAGCTCTGATATTGGCACTGTGCTCCATGGCACCCAGGGTCCCTGGGCTGTCACCCCACTGTCAGGCTGCAGCAGCCTGAGGCCCCCACCAGTGCACTCAAATACTCCTGCCCTTTGGTTTCCTCCCTGAAGGAGAGACATTATTCCCTATCCCCAGGGAACATCAGCTTTGAAACACGGGACTTGATTTGTTTCCATTTACCATTATCTCGCTTTAAGTAAATGACAGCACTTAACAGCAGTCATAAAATTAGATATCTGGCTTTAAAAAAATTCAGCTGTAGAGTTTGGTCCTTTGCCCTCCCTGTAGCCTCCCTGATCAGCTCATTTCCAAGGGGCAAACATGCTTTGGGAAAAGAAATAGTCCCTCTTGTTCATCACAAATGGTCATCTCCCCATTGTATCATCAGCTGCCTTGCCTAGTGTTGGTCACTGTAAAAAAGTACAGCAGGCCTTTCACCAAGTGCTGCTTTACCCTTCTGGGTAACTGCCAAGTTGTTTAGATCAACCAAATCATCCATCATCCCTCACCAGTGACCACCACATCACCAACATTTTAGAATCAAGTTCTGCCCTGGGAAGGAAGCACTTTGACAAAGCAGTGATGATCCTCACTGAAGGATTTTGGATCACCTCTGGGTGTACTGCAAGTAAAATACTATCTCCTAACATCTGCCTCATCTGGAAGTTGAGTGGCAGGCTGGCTGGTTTTAGGAATCACTCTTGGCCTGTGTTAGGATTTCAGCAATGAGAATCTGGTTTCCAATTGTGGTATCGTAAGGAAAAAGGATAAACCAGACACCTAGCGTATCCAAATAAAAAACCCAAATGAATAAAAGGGGTTTATTTTAGTTGCTGAAACAAAAAGTATGAATCTAAATACTCATAAGGAGTAGATGAGCTGGACAACCAGTAATATCAGATAGACACTGTTCCAGTAATATCAGACAGACATTGTTCCAGCAATGGTATCTGTGCTTTATTTCTGTCAAGGAGTTTAGGTAGCGATGTGTCTCTTCATTAAAAACTGGTAGATAGTGAGGTCCAAGATGACAATTTACATAATTAGAATTTAAAAGAATACATTAAGCCCCTTTTTCTGGTACTCAGAGAGTAACTGTGAAAAGGCCAGAGCTGGCAGAAATATGGATTTCTTTAACTTTTACACATCTTTCTTTGTGCTCTCACTAGGACTAGGTAGGACTAAGACTGCCATGGCTCTTTCCCACAGGAAATTATTCAGGGATCCAGCCTGTTCCTCTGCTTCATCTAAGTAAAACAGAAAAAAGTGGACAAGAAACATGAATGCTAAAAAAGTAAAATCCAGTCCAGCTCCAGGTAAAGTCAATGTACCAACTCCTTTTCAGTGCTCTCTGACATACAGGATTGCTCCTTGAACTGCTGTCATTTGGTCTGCTAGTAAAACAAATCATAATGTTCAATACCAAGGAAACCAGGAAGAGAGGAAGAAACTGCAATTCAGCAATTAGCATCTGAGCAGAGTGGAAACAAGTGCTGGTGGGGGCTAGAGCCTTCAAATCCAGCCAAGGGCCCCTAGCTCACAGGCTGTGCTAGATTTCAGGTGATTCTCAAGTGCAGTGGGGAATGAAGGACAGGGAAAAACCTACTCTAGAAACTGACTGTATTTTGTCCTGCACTCAACAGCTGTTTTGGGTCCTGCTTTGTAAAAGATTAAACCAAATTTAAAATAAAAAAGAAGAAAATAAAAGAAAAAAGGAAGAAGACAAAAAAGAGAGTGAGTGAAATTGAGATGGGGGAAAGAAACAAAAAGTCCCAAATAAACATGTTTTTGATGGAGGAACTGGGTTTTTGCACCCTAGCACTGGTTGTACTTTCAGATTGTCAGCAATCTGTAGTGTGCTGAGCAGAGGACAGTGTGGTGGAAATACCTATGAAGCAGTGAGAGCCTTATCAAGGTACTGTACCAGGAAATACACTGCTTTCTTTCCTACTTCATGCACGATACTATGATTAAACCCAACAGCACGCCTCATCACAACATGTGCCTTATCAGCCCCACTATCTGATGACAACAGCAGCCCTCGGGAGACCAGACTGACATCATCCAAAACCTCAGTAGTTCAAGACTGAAGTATGTAGCTAGGCTGCAAGCTGTGCTTGACTGTGTTGATCTGTTTGTACTAAACTTGCGGGTACTTTGCTAGAGGAAAAAGAATATGAACGACGTTTCAGAATGTTCCTGACAGGTTGTCACGCTATTTAGCAAATGAATGCAGCAAGTAAATGAGGTTTTTTCTCCTCAACAAGTACCAGAAGTCTGCTCCACAGCTTTCTGTAGCTTTGAGGGAGGAGGGGGGGAAAGGTCAAACCAAGACATTGTCACTGCCTCGAGAATGGTGCCACTGGTGATTTGGTATGGAGTCCCACTCCCAGCTGACCCAAATTCAGTTGCATGTGGCTGTGAGGTTTAGGTTCAACCTGTATCATAAACAGGGGCCAGCTGTTGATCCAGGTGGAGCTCTGAATTTCCAGATACTAAACTTCATCATGGCTGGTTCGTTGCCAGTCTTCTTGTTTGGATGCTGCTGGTTCACCGAGGCAAAGCACACTGGCTCTGGCCTCCTTTCTTTAATACTTTAAAATGAGAATTTCTACAATCACAAAAACGAGAAACAGAAAATAGAGTAGGCTATTCTTGTGTAACATTCAGCAAACTTCTCTGGTTTTAATTTGCTCTGCCTGTCCTGGGTTCTTCAAAACACCTTCTCTCATTTACGTCAGCGTAGATTTACCACACCCCAGTTATTTCAGACCTGGATAGCACCATGGAAAAAGATTACCAGTCTTCTGGAGCTGCTCCCTTATGCCTTGGACAAAAGAAGATCATCTGGGACCATATTCATTCAAGAACTGCCTTTGTATTTGTACAGAACCTAGCACGAGGGAGCCAGCTCCTTCCTGAAGTTCACTGTGCTACAAAATTGTTCGTAAAAACACCCCCTGCTTTGAATGTTTGGGTTGGATTGTTTTTAGTTGCAATGCAAGCTTTCAGAGGGAAATCGAGCCGGATTTAAATGCGGGATGCATGCATAGCAGCAGGGATGCTGAGTCCCTTTACAGCCGCATGGAGCCCAGCCGCCCCCCGGGCCGTGCCTGCTGTGACCCCGCTGAGGGACGGGCTCTGTGCCCTGCAGGGCTTCGAGGTGTCCCCGCATCTGTCACACGGATCGGGGGAGCCGCTCGGCAAGAGAGACCTTGTCTTCCAGGACAGCCGCTCATCCTGGCCGTGTCCCGGCCGCTCTCCCAAGCCCCGCTGGTTTCTTGCCCTCCCACTCTGCTGCCTCCCCCGGCACAGGTGAGTGACCTGGCAGGTGATGGGCGTCAGCTCCTTCAGCAACGTCTAAAGCACTGAAAACCACCCAGCAAAGGGAAAATGCACATGATTTTTGTATTATTGTCTCAGTGAAGGCTTGGCTCAAGAGACGGGCTGGAAAGACGTTGGCTGGAAATAAGACTTGCATTTTAAAAGAGAACATTAGATAAATCCAGCTGTGCTGTGGGGCTGCTGGAAGCCTCCCTGAACAAATGTGGGGAACTTATAGTGGGTTTTGAGGAATAGTGCTATTGTCTATTTTGTTGAACGTATTTCTTTGTCTTTATGAACTTTAAGGAGCACTGAGAACACAATGTGCCATAGGGGGAAGACTAACAGAAAGACTTGATTAGAAAATGGAACAATTTTAAAATTTCTTCTCCTACAATACTTTGTAAAATATTCTTACTCTGAAGCACACTTGCTTTTTTTTGCCTGATGTATACACCCCTGGCTCTTACCCGGGTCTATAATACTCAGGTAATGCTTTAGTTGATTTACTCTCATCATTGCTAAAAATACTGCAAAAACTCTCTTTTAAATAAATTACAGAGTGGAAGGTTGTTGAGGTCGGGGTTTGGTGAGAAATACAGGTGGGATTTTTCAGGTTTAGAGACAGCTTCTGGTCCCACTTTCCTGAAGAGCAAGCGCTTTTGAATGGCTCTTGTGAAATATGCTGATGGTCTGAGCATCCACATCATCAACTCCCCATGACAATTGCCACTGACTGACCACTTGCTGGCTGTCTGTGCTGCAGCCCAGGAATGGATGAGTCACGGAAACAGAATTCTCCTTCACCCTGGCTGCCTCCCAGGCCCTCTGGGGGACTGCACCGACAACAGAGAAGGAAAGTCAGCAGTGCTTTTTTTGACACTGTGAATCATTGACCTAACAAAACCCGACTGTTACCTGAACAATTACAAACTAAGAGAACAATCTCAAATGGTGCTGAGCACATTATTTTGTGTAGAAAATTGATTCTGTGCTATTTCAGACCAGAAAAAAAATGTACCATGTTTGCTAGAAGCTTTAGCAGAAGAGGCTGAAAACGATTGCCATGTTTAGGTGCAGCAGTATTTAAATACCGGTTTTCATTTTTGAATGATTTTCTGACATAGAGTTTGGCTGCATTTTAATAATTGCTAAATGGAAAAAACCCTCTTGGGGAAAAAAAAAAAAAAAAAAGGACAATAAAAGAAAAGAAAATGAACAGATTAAGCCCTGAGTGCTTCCCTGAATAGAGAATTATTATTTAGGTGGGGAAGCAGGTTCTTTTCGATAAGGAAACTCAATTATTTTTATTTGAGTTCTGCCTGGAACATTACTCAATATTCACACAACTCTGCTACTGCAGCTCAGATGTAAATACCAATGAACCCATACAGTGAGGTATTCAGAATTTCCCTCAAGGTGTTCCTAAGTGGGAAAAAAAACCATAAAAAACTGAAAAGGAATTTTTGTCTTGACATCAGATGTATGCTGGGAGAAAGAAGTGCAAGTCCTGCCTTAATGCAAGCCTTTTGTATTGAAAGGAGCTTTTGAGGTGTTGTCAGCCCTGCCCACGCAGCAGGGCCTGAGCTCAGCCATCCCAGGGCAGGGCTGGTGACGGTGTGGGATCCACGCAGGTGGGCCAGGCCAGCACCTGCCTCCTTCATTCCTTCCCTACCCCCATCCTTGTCTTTCCCTGTCCTTCCCTGCCCATGCCATCCATGCACACCAGGAATAGTTCTGTCCTCCCCTCCAAGGTGCTTGTAGGATGTTTCCTGCAAAAATCCCATGTCTCAGGGAGTAGCAGTGCAATGGGTGGATGTGGTTCCAATGACTGTGTGTAATCCCTTTGGTGCTGGAGTTTGTCCTGGCTTTTGTGGTGTGTCAGGATCCAGTGGTGCTGGGATTCAAAGCACCGAGTTGCTGTCTGTGACTCAACGCCAATTGGATGTTTTCAGCTCACATGCTTGTCATGCATTGACACACTTGGATTAAACAACAGGGCATGGAAATGAGAGCCCTAATAGGAATTGCACGTTGTGTCTGGCATCAAAGCCATAAACAGAGCTTACTCGAGAGCCCCCAGTGCAGACAACCCCACCTCATCACTCCTGCTTTTCAAATGGGGGGATGGCAGTGTCATGGCCCATGCAAGTTTTCCCTTGCGCAATGGAGATAACTTTAGCTGCAGGTGCTGGGAGAAGTGTCAGCACAGTGCTGCTGTGCTTACACCCATCAGCTGTAATGGTGACACCTCAGCCACTGCCCCACTTCCTCCTGAATTGTGTTTTTGGGAGCTGTGCCACTCCATGCACTGGCCACAAAGAGGTGTCCTTGCAGGCCCCAGTGCTGGTGGGAGGATGGCCCAAGAGCGGGCTGTGTCTGCCAGAAGTGCTGCTCCCTGTGCCAGTGCCAGGTGGGGCCTGGTGGCAGGGTGCAGGATGCTGCTGGCAGCAGCACTCCCCTCAACACCGGCCAGGATGTCCTGGGTGTTGGTAACCATGCTGCCTCTCACCACTTCTGATCCTGTGCTGCTGCAGAGGCTGCAGCTGCTGGGACAGGGAGGTGGCTGTGGGGACACCCTGGCTTTCAGGGTGAGCACTCTGATCTGCCTCAGCAGCCATACACATTCTGCCTTGCTTTTCCTTTCCAAAACTGTCATAGCTGGGAGGAAAGTGGAGCTTCTGCCCCAGACACAGACAAGGATGCACTGGATTAGACCAACAGGCCATCCAGTCTGTGAATCTTCATTCAGCCCAGCTGGGTGCTACTCAAGGAGACCATAAGCCTCCCTGGAGCTGTGCTATGTTATCCCATGGAGAGTGATGGGAAAATAATAACTTAACCTGGAGGAGTTCAAGGACGGGTAATGCAGAAGTAATGATGCACTGCCCTTTGACGGGGCGTTACCCACACTTCCCAGCCTGGCAGATTTCGATTGCTGCACTGCTCCTTCCTGAGGTCACATCTTAAACCCTCTCAGAGATGGCAGCCTCTGCAGAAGCCCAGTGCCTTTGTTCAAGGAGTCATCTCCTTGGGGGCATGGGATGCCATGTCCCTCCAGGAAATAGTCCTACGGCTCACAGCTTTCTGGGTGCAGTTTTGGGTGTTGGTTGCTTCCCATAAAAAACTGAATGGCCCGCAATTGGCTGTAATGAGCGTCTGACTCTCCCTGCTGCACTGTCACAGCAACTGGCAGCAGGAATGTGTGCTGGAGCACCCTTGCTGGAAAGGGGAATGTCTCTGTAGGGGCACTGGGACACACTGGGATGCTAGAAACCCCTACCAGGACTGATGTGAATTTGCTGTTTTTCCAGTGCTACTTCTAGAGCCAAATTTTGGAGACATTCAAGTTTTGTGGGGAAAAAGGTCTGGTCCCCCAGGACGAGGGAAATACTGGAAAGGATTTCTGGCAGTGCCACCTGACTGGGGTTCCCCAATATTTTCCTATTGGAGAAACTGAATTGATTTGTTAATTGCTTATTGGGTTGTCCAGAGCCTTGGACAGGTTTTCCTTTGCTAAAAAAAATAAATCCATACAGTTCCTCCACAGCACTGAGTAGCTAAGCTGAGCTGGGAGAAGTTCCTGTGAAGGATGTTGTGAACTGGTGATTACCATAAGGGAGACAGGGCTAGAGTCAGGCTTTGTTCTACAAAGCGGTGGGGACTAGTCTGAAAAATGGATAAAATAATACCCAACTCCACAAAGCACTTCAGAATCATGTGGTTTTTATTTGGTTTGTAACTCCTCATGTAAGCCAAACTCACAGACAAACTTTAGAAAGTGAGGGAAAATCTGCAAGTCTTAAAAGAAAATATTTTAATACAAAAGGATACTCAGATTTGAATTTGAGCAAATTCTTGTTTCATTCTAGGAATCATTGAAATTAAGGAAGAAAAAAAAAAGCAACAAAGAAGAACCCACTGTGACAGTACTTTGCAAATCCCAGAAGTAACAGAAAATACCTGGTAATATGTTGTGAAAAAAAGCTGTTTTGTTTTCAGATAACTAGAAGATCTGAACACAGCTAGTAAGTCATGGGTAGACCTGCAACCTTCTGCGAATAGTAACCACATTAACTGCACTTAGAGTAACTGCAGAGCCCCAGACCAGAGCTGTGGTACCACTTATACCTGATCTATATTTTATTTCAGGTGCAAGCAGTGCTTAGCTGGAGTTTGGCCTTGGCAGCTCCACAACAGAGGTGCAAATCTGCTTGGGTGCACTGCTTTGCATTTAGCAGTTTGCAAGGCACCGAAACTGATTACAGCTGCCTGGTCTGCATGTGTGTAAGCTGCATATGAGCTGTGTTTTTGATCAGAGTACATGTCTTGTTAAGATAGGCTTAAACTGAAAGTGTGTGGAGAAAATGAACCTAAAGAGGGTTCCTGGTTGTGTTTCTGCAACTTGGCTGTTTGAATCAGCAGCTTGCGATGCTTAACGTAAGCAAATTGCAAAATGATATATCCTTGATTTAAGGATTGAACTGGATACCTAAGATAAGAAGAAATGCCCAGGAGCCTCTGATGTTGCACCATTTTTCAGAAGGAGCAGGGTCACGCCTGCTTGTCATTTGATTGATGTGACTGGCACGAAACAAGATGAAGTTGTTGGTGTGGAGCAGTGGCACCTGCCGTGACCTCGTGGCTGCACAGCCCTCACCCAGACCCACAGTGTCTCTTGTAATGCACATCTTTGCTCCACATGTCTCCACACCAGGAGAGACCTCCCTTCCCTGCAGTGCCCTTCTCTGCTTGCAGCTGGGAGTGCCCCAAAGAGGCAGAGCTGGTGGTGGGATTCAAACCAGACCTTCCCGGCCCCTGTGTATTCCTGTCCTGCCCCATGCTCCCTCAGAAACTCTTAATCATCCTGAACTACTTACTGGTTTTGTGATCTTAAACAGGGCTTGAACTCAGCTTTCTAGAGGTGAAAGCACAATGTCTTACTGTAACTCCTTTTGCCGGCCAATCCTATCCTGAACCCAACAATATTTTAATCTGAAAATCCAACCTCAAAACCCACAGCATTTTCAGTTACTGTATTTCATCACCACACAGCTGGAAACAGCTTTTTTTTTTTTTTTCAACCACCCTTGTTTTTTTAAAGTGAATCACAAACTCTTGAGCTTAACAGACAGAAAGGACCCTGAGACCTCTCTCACTATCCTGAGGTTTAAAAGGAATAATGTAATTAGAGTAAGAAAGCATTTATCTACAGTCACATGGGTGTAACAGAGTTAGAAGATTCAGCCATCCAATGGCTAAGCCAGATAGTTCATCTTAAAGAAGCCAAAAAGCATTGTTGCATACAAAATATTTGTGGTGGTATACCTATTAGTCAGTCATTTTTTAATTTGCCCTCAGAAGCCCTTGCCTTTTCCCTGGAAGGCAACTTGACAGTCTTCTAGATTTGGTCCTGCTAAGTGGTCTCCTGCTCATTTTACTGCCATTCTTGGCTGTGCCTTCTTGAATCACACCAAGGAATAATTAACAATAATACAACTCTGGTTCTCAGTGAGTTTCCCCATCAGAAAAAATATTAACCCTCAGAGTGCTCGGTGTAGCACCTGTGAGTAGTGTTTAGCCCTTCCAGGGAAATCTGGCCTGTTTTAGTCACTCCAGTCAAGTGTTGAGAAAACTAGGACATCTGCATTTATGCGCTCATAGAAAGGCTACAGATAGCCACGGGAGAAAGATGGATCTTCAGGCTGACATTCCAAAGCAATAGCCACCTTTCTTCCCATGGTGTTTACACTTAGGGAGAATAAATGGGCATTTCACAACCTGAGAAGGTGTTTACAGTTCCCAGCCTCTGCTTACAGATGTGCTGGGATAATGGCTCCTGGTATGTGTCTGGTACTTGCGCTGATGAAGGGGCTGGAAGGAAACCCTCAATCCTGGAGGCCCGGTCTCATTGACCAGGTTTCATTGACACCACAGCAAATCTGACCTATTCCAGGTTTAAAAAACATTTATCCAGCAGCAGAAGCCTGGCCCTCAAGACCAACTGATGCTTAGGTCAAACGTGAGCATAAGTGCAGATGTGTCAGACCTGTATAAAAATTTGTCAGAGAAGAGTTAGAAAAAATTCCAGGCGATCAGCAGTGACCAAGGTGAGGCCAGTACAGGTTGGTCCTTGCATCAGGCACTCCCAAATCTGGTATCAGTAGTATCTTGTGCCTGGGGCTACCGTGGTGAGGCCCAGCCTGATCTTTCCCCCTGCCCCTCTCCGGGGGTCTCTCGAGGGTGGGGCACGCACAGCACAGGACAAGTGTTGCAATCTGGCTCTCAGCGGGAGCCGATTACCCTCGGTCATGTCTGGGAGGGAGGGAGGGACGCACTTTGTCCTGGTCAACGTCATCTTCTTTCTATATGGGGGTTTGCAAAATTAGACTTCGTGAGCCTCCCCCAGCCCCTTCCCTGAAAGCTACACCCACATTTTTCTCATGGATGAGTCATTGTTAAAACAAGATATTTCTTCAGCTAGAGTTTTTCTCTGCTATGTATTAGAAACAGCTGAACATCTGACATCAGGCTTCTCGGGTGACGGGGAGAGCATGCCTCAGTATGATGGTGTACATGAACTTGGACACATGTGTACATATGCTTTGTACATTTTTGAGTTTCTCTTTTGCCTTTCCACTCCTTTTCCTTTCAGTTTATTTGTTGCATTTGCTTTTGATTTTTCTTTTTTTTAAATTTATGCCGCTCCACCTCTGTTCTATGTATGTAGATTGCAGAGCCACAAACACTTGCATTCTTCATTCAAAATAACTGTATGGAGAGAAATATAAAATGACCTCATTCATTCCTTCAGGGATAAACAAAAAGATGATGGAGTTCTTTCACATGATACAAGAAAAGAGAGTTAAAACAGATCAGTTTAAATTAAACAAAGGAAAACATTAGGTGAAATAACAGGAAAAACATGCTCAGTCTGTCAGATTGAGGAATCATTTTTTTCTCAAGGGCAGTGGCTTGAACTGTCCAGTTCAGTTTGCACATGATTTTTTTTTGGGAGTGATAATGCTTCTCTGTCCCTAGAGTGAGGTGTGTCTTCATCACTTTGATGTGTGCAGCTCTGAAATCAGCAACATGGGAAACCACAGGGGCAGAGATGTCAGAAAGGGTAAGAGGTTTCCTGAGGTGATAAAAAGGCCACCTGGGAGGTAGTTGTGAAGGAAAATTCCAATGACGATGTGCAATATTTTGAAGAAACAAACAAAGAGGATTGAGGTTATGATGTGTTCACATGTGAAAGTTGCTTGCCTTTAGGTTATCCCGCACTGGAGGACTCTCTGTAGATGTGAGACTTCTGGACCCTTTTCAAAAATTCCACTTTGGATATAAAATGAAGGCTATGGAAGTGGAAAAAAACCCACAAAAAACAAAACACATATTTAGGCACATGTCCTGCAAGGAAATCCAGAGAGATTGGGGAAGTGGTAAAGGTGAGGAGATCTGCTCTGAGGAGCAAACCCACGGTCGTGATGCTGGCACAGAGCACGGATCCCTTCAACCCCTGCTGCTGCTGTCCCATGGCTGCTGGCTGTCCTGGGGGTCAAGGCTTGGTGGGCACGGGGAAGGAAGGACCTTCCACCACATCCCAACCCCAGCTGCCCAGCCACCCTGCTCTTGCACATGCACCATGGTGGGGAAACAGCCTTAATAAGCTGTCTGTGGTTGGGAGTGCTTTGGCTGTGGGCTGTGCAGGGCAGGAGCAGCCCTTCTTCACCTCCGGATCAGCTGCAAGCAGCTGCTGAGGGCAATTAACAACTCAACAAGCTGAACAGGTAGGGCAAGCATGGTGGCAGAGCAAGTTCCCCTCACACTCCACTACCCACAGTACCCCAGCTGAAGTCTCTACTTGAATCAAAGTGTGTTAGGTGTGGTATATAAGTTATGCTTGAAAAGTTTAATGAATTCAAGGGTACAGCCTCAACTAGCAGCTAATAGCAATAAATGAGCCTTGGGGCAAGCCAAGCCAACTTTCACTCAAGCTGATAGAGGTATGGTCTTTTGGCTTCAGTGGGAACAGGATGAGGTCCCCCACAGCCAGCCAAGGAGAGATTAATGTAATGATGTAATGGTGCTTGTAACTGCCTGCTCAGCCTTAATTCTGCTCTGACATCGTGAGCATGTCTCACTGCACAGTCTGTAATTATGTGATCACAAACTACTTGCTCCGTGAGACGCCCGCCCCATCTAAGGTGCAGGACCAGAGGTAATGGCAGAAAGGTTCTCTCCAGCCCCTGTGACATTGTCCCATATCCCAGAGCACTGCTCTGCAACAGGCTTCCTGCAGGGTCTTGGGCAAGAAAAGGCTGTAGCGTGCATGTGGCAGGGACTGAGTTATGGTTTCACCAGCATCATAAACCTGACTTTTTCTAAACAGAGGAATTTGGATTTTGGTTCTCATTGAGCTCCGAGTGCAGCTTTATGCCATGGGCAGCCAACAGCAATAGTGGCTTTAGGTCTAAACTGCTTAAAAGCCTATCCAGATCCTTGCTGCAGGAGTTTGAAAATCCCTTGGCTGAGGCATGGAGGCACACCTATCTTCTGGCAGGAGTAGACAGCATTGCTGTTGGCAGCCGTACCACGTAAAATCAAAGGTTTCATCTCCCTGATCTGATACCACAAACTCACTCTGCTTCTGAACATCTTCCCAATCTCACCATCTACTTCTTTTAACATGTTCCAGAGGCTGTGCTGGCCTGGCTTCCAGCATCCCCGTAACTGATAGCTAAAGGGCTGGCTGAAGATCCTTGTGCCCACTGACAAATGGGAGTGAAAGGAATGAATGGAGAAAGGGTATAGAAGGAAATCCTGAAGCAGAGAAAAATGAAAGACAAGAACTTAGTGAGTGAGATTAGAAGGAAGAAGACACCTTTGACCTTGGTAATGTCAGGAAGCACAAGGGGAGATGCAGGGGAGAAAGGAGCTGCAAAGAATCTAAAGGGTCATGGGGAAAAAACACCCAGAACAGAAAGAAAGGTCAGGGCATGAGAATAAACAAGGAGGAAAAACAGATGAAAGATAACAAAACAGAGAAACAAAGAAAATAGCTCAATCTGGAGGCGAAAGCAGGAAAGACCATACAAACAACACAGCACTAACAAGCAAGCCTGTGGATGAGTTTCCCCGACCCTGCTCTATGTCTGGACCCCAGAGGCTCACCCCTGTGGGACCTTGGCATTGTCCTGCAGGGACAGATCAAGAAGGGACAAGGTGTGATGGCCACATGGTGCTACAGACAAGCCGCAGTCCCTGCTCCTGGTGGGGCTCCCTGGCCTTTCTGGCACTCCCTTCTCACCCCAGCAGCCCTTAATTCAGTGCAGTGTCACTGGTGTTCGTGTCACGTAGGTACATCAGGCACTGCAACTCAGGCACTCTGTAGAGATGCTATAAACACACTCACTGAGGGGCAGCAGGCTGGCCTGGTGCTGAGACCCCCCCGATTGAGATATAAAAGGAACAAATGTAAAAACCCCAAATTTTGTCTCCTGCAAGGGTGTCTGGGCTGTGAAATATGTCACAAGAGCATCTTCCTCCTCAGTGAATCTTCTCTATGCCTGAGTTTTATCTGATGCAGGGATGGAGTAATCCCACTGATGTCACTGGGCTGACACCGGTGTGCCTGATGAAATAGGTCAGAGCTGTGAACTAGGAGGCACAGCTGCTGAGTTCACTGATAAAAAGGAGCTTCTGCAGCTGAGCCACACTCCTCTCCAGGCATGGCTTGGGGCCAGGGGCTGGCCTGTTTCCTCTAGCACCCCTCTTCATCCAGGCAAGCAGTTTCCATAAATCTTTGGCAGAAAAATATCAGTTTTGTTGAAGTTCCACATTTCCTATGGGTAAAAGCAAGATGAAGGACTATGTTCCTGGTGTTGTAAGGACTGCATCAAAATTTTTTAGTTTGTTAAATGGAATAAAGCAGCTGAGGTGAAAGTTGTGACCACTGATCAGCTGCTTGATTTCACACCCTATTTTTTGTACTGAAGTGCAAGAGATTTTTCTTATTATTCTAATCCCATGTGGGTACTTGACTTCTTACAAAAGGTTTCCATTGGAGATGTGAAATGAAGTGTTGTCCTTGGAGCCATATTAATGCCCAAGCTGAGCCTACTCTGCCATTACATAGAGCATAATTCTGTGTACTCGTTGTGCTGCTGGTATCGAGCATATTGCTTTGGGATTTCTGGGGTCAGGTAAGCTGCTAATAAACAACACATGTCTTTCCTACGGTTGGATCCCTTTTCTTCACACAACAGTGCCGGCGCAATCCACCCCACACCCATCACACCTCATCTTTTATTGGAAGCAAATATTGAAAGAGAAAAAACTCCAACACACAAACCATGAAATAAGGAAGAAAGAAAAGTGACGTCCAAGGAACTTGGCAGAGCTCGGTGTGACCCATGTGAGGAACTGGGCAGCTGACTTCCAGCATCCCAGGTGATGTAATGTTGGTTTAAGGGCGTACACACCTCTGTGTGCTAATGAACAGAGCAGGCTGAGGCAAGTAACTGCACAGACAGCTCTGGAAGCCGCTAGCAAGAAATGCACCTTGGTGTGTGTGTGTGAAGTGGCCACCACACGCTCCCCGTGCCCCTTTGATGCCGGGAAGGAATGCTCTGCTTTCCGAACCAAAGGCACTCTGTTTTGCCTGTGGGCTATGCGGAAATTTGAGAAGGTGGAAGCAAGAAACAACTTGTTTTGTCAGGGAGGAAAAGCAGTCTGCAGCTATTTACACTGCACACTGCAGCTTTTAAACGAGGCGGCCGGAGTGCCTGCAATGGTTAAACCCCAGCTGTGTCTGCGCAGGGCTGTTCCTCGCCTCGCTGTGCTGCCAGCCAGCAGCTGGCTTTTGCCCCCATCCCTTGTGACAGGTTGATACGAGGTGGTTCGGACTCGGCGGTTCTTGTCTGAGATCCCACTGTGGTTTTGTCAGTCTTGCAAGGCACTGTGTTTTGTTCCAGCGGTCTGTTTCCTGTTTGTGCGGCTGTAAGGGACGTAACAGCCACTTTTACTACACGTGAGGCATCGGGGGTTTTTGTTCCTTCTTTCTCCAACACTTTCTGGGTAATAGTTTCCATATTTGGTCTCAACCCACAGTCCTTTTCTCAGAAAACTTAAGAGAGTCACCCCAGCTATATTTCCATGGGTGGGTGGTTGTGTTTATATACACACATACGCGTGTTAAAAATACCCTGCTTAATTCAGGTACTAATAGAATATTCCATTATCTGGCATTAATCTAGTTGAGCCAAGCAGCAGTTTAAGCAGTGTAAAGTGCTCTAATCCTTCTCTTTGTATCCTGTCTGGAAGGAATTTATCACTTTCATCCCGCTCTGGCTGGCAGGTTCGGGTGGTCGGGGGCAGCCCCCTGGGGAGTTGCCCGAAGGGGGGCACGGTGAGAGGGAGCTGCTCGCAGCCGGCTCCCCCGGCGAGAGTGCCCGCCCCGGCTATCGATTACTGCTCCCGCCGACACATTTACATAGAAAAGCCGAACGTGAGAGATACCTCACAGATAAGCCTGGCATTTTCCAGGTGCTGGAAAACCTGACTGCCTTCTTTATACAAACACAGCTTTAGGTACTGTTCACCTCGGGGTGTGGATGAGTTTATCTTGGTTGGGAATCCAAGGAAATGACTTTTAACCCCTAGCCTTGTAGTAGGTTGCCCAATGCATCCCTATAAACATGATGCACACTTATAGTGTAATGATCCCCGGGGTTTATTAAATACCATAACAAGGACTTTCGGAAAGCAGCCAGATAGCCTGTTCCTCCAAGCTATATTATTAAGAAAGGCCAAACTCTTACAACAAAATATTTTAAAGGTGTGTTGTTTTTATTTTGTTGTGTTGGGGAAAGTCTTGTGTTTTTGTGGGGTTTTTTTATTTGTTTTTTTTCTTTAAACTAGCCTTGAATTATTCAAGGGATTATTGTTTCATGTCCCTTCTCAGCATCTGAGATCTGAAGAGTCCCATGAAATAGTCTCTGCAGGCAGCAGCCAGTTAACCCTTCTGTGTTTCCATTGGTGACCTGCAATTCTGGAGTGCTTCTTCCCTTCTTCAAGCACCAGAACATTGCAGGCAGTAGCAGACTTCACGTACAGGACAGAGCTGAAAAATGATTATGTACAAATACATATGGCAAGGTCCTGCAAAATTTAAGAATATGAAATCAACAGCAGGCCAGGCAAATTTGATTGAAGTCCACAGAGATTAATTCCAGGAAGCAGTACACCTGAACAAAAAAGAATTACAAGTTTTATGAATCTACAAAATAGTATATCTGACTTACGGTGTGTTAGCAAAGTTAAGATTGAACCAATATATGTAAAAAAAAAAAAAAGGAAAAAATCACTTTTGATTCTCAATAAAGAAAAGATTCTGCAGTTTATTACATGGCTTGTCTGTGTTGGTGCTGCAGGGCTAGAAGAAATAAAAAGTAATAAAATCCGACTTTGTTTTTAATACCAGCAGATCCAAAGCTAAATATGCAAAGGCACAATTCTGTTTTGAAAGATTGTACCATTTTTCCATGGCTTTTTCTCAGAGAAGATAACACACTCAGAATGAGGTGCAGAACTTTTACCGGACGAAGTTCCCTTTTCAGAATACTTGGGGAGATTCGTGTATTGCTAAGCAGAAGTGGTAAAAGGCTAGCTAGTCACCTAACCCTTCCCCAGGCCATGAACATGCTGTGCCCAGCACTGTGTCTCTGCTGTTTTACACGGGATGTGGCGTGTCCCAGGGGAGTGAGTGGTGGGGACTAGGAACCCACATGCCTGCCCTCTCCTCCCACAGGCTGTCAGCTGTTTCAGGCCCTGCATGCCAGGGAAAACTACGTGGGTGCCTCCAGCCCCAGGAGCTTGGCAGGCACCGCTGTGGGAAGGATCCTGAACGGTGGACTGGCGTTCCTTGTGTTTGATCAGGAAATAAAGCTCCCGGCCTTCAGACTCCCCCCGCCTGGGGAGGTTCTGCTGGCTTCTGGGAGGTGCTCTCCACAGGAGAAGGTGACTCTGCAGCCCTGGCACAGCAGGGCATTCCCGATGGCCAGGCTCCCCCTTTTCTGCCCGCCTGGCAGGGGCAGGGGCCCCATCCCAGCCGCATGCGAGGAGATACCTGTTTGCTTTGGGCAAACCACCAAGCTGCAAAGATTTTAACAAATTTACCCAGCTTGGCTAAGCTTTTGTGGATTAGCAAAACGGGCTGGGGAATTACCAGAAGTTGCTGCCCGTCATCGTGTCTGGTGCTTCCCACTGGGGTCAGGAACACCAGCTGCCCTGCCCCGCTCACAGGAATATCAGCAGTTTCACTTCCACACCCAGCCCACGGCAAAATACCAGTAAGCAGAAACAAAAACTAACAGTTTAATAAAAGGAAAAAAAAGAGACATAAGTGTTTCATAATTCAGAAAATACTTACCAGCAGAGGCTACAGGTGACAGAAAAGGGACAGGCCCTGATGGACATTTGGTGGTGAAAGTAACTGTGGCCTGATGTTCCTGGGTATGGTTGGTAATGATGCAGACCAGGAGCATGCCAAGGCTTGGAAGGGACAGGAGGACTGGTCATGCTTCCTTACAAACCCCTGGGGGGTCCAGCCCCACTCTGCTGTGGGAGCCCTGCCTCTGTGGCAGGTTTGCAGACCTGTTTGACCTCCCTTGCTGAGCCACAGCCCTGTCTTGCACACTCCTGGAGGTTACAGCTTTGAGCCTACTGCTGCCACCCTCCCACCAGCCCTGTGGAGCCTGGGGACAGCAGAGTGGCACAGTGGACAGCAGTGAGGTACAGCAGTTGGTGCCTGGGGCATGCACATCCCACACGGCCACCCTTGGATCTGCCTCTCAAGAGTGACCAACATCTGATGCAGTAAGTCTCAGGAATGTGAGGAGGCTGGGTGCCAGAGGCAGGGGCAGCCATGGTTTAACTTCACTCTCATCTGTGTATTTCTGCACCCCGCTCGACTGCTGTCAGCCTTTTCCCATCCATACAAACCCTGTACCTACACAAAGTCTTATTAAGAAAGGATTGGTCTGAATGTTGACACATGTTTTGGGGGAGGGAAACCTTCATTTAGTTGAACTCCTTCATCCACCTCTAGTGCCTCCTCTGCCCGATAGGAAAGGCTGTTCTCATTCAATTCTTTCACTGCAGTTAATTAGTGAGTCTGAGCTGGCCCGTCCTCTGGAGCTGGTAGTTCCTTTAATCTCTCTGTTGCTAGGGCATGCTGACATGCACCACTGGTACCAGTTCCAGCGTGATGTGGGGGATTGTGGAAAGAAAAGGAAAAGGGCTGATCAAACAGAATCTGATTTAAAAAAAAAAATAATAGGAAAAAAAAGAAAAGAGCTCTTTTTGATGAGGCTGAGAAGTTTACAATGAGGGAAAGCACACGGTGAATGATAAGGCCTAAAGGAGCTCATTAAATTGAGGCAAGCTGAGCAGAGTTATCTTATTTCACTCTCTTTCTCCTGACACCCCCATGATGGAGAATTCTTTTATTGAAGTGAGGGCAGGAAGAATAATTTCCTTGCAAAATGTTTGATAGAAATCAATGTATAATTGTTTTCCTAGAAGTTTGTTTGTTTTTTTTTTTTAATCAACACTTTAAACATCTGTAAAGCAAACTGGAACCTTAGCAAAGGATGCTGCTTGAGAGAAATGTAGGCTCCAAGTGAAAGAGGTCCCATAGCCCATTAGTGTTTCCTCCTCTCAGCTCATCCAGCCTTCTGAGAAATAGCAAGATAGAAGTTAAGTAAGACATATGCACCTCAGGGATATCAGACATCAAGTATGAATGCAAATGTGAAATGTTTGCCTCGGAAGTAGTTTCACTTACTTCATTTGATCTGCCTTTAGAAAACCAGAGCGAGCATGTGATTCGAGAAGATTCCTGTATAGAAACAAAGAGCTAAACCTCACACAGTTATTTCCTTGGGATCTCTGGGAAGTGCCTTTCCTCTGACTGTGGCCTGTGCTGGAGCAAGAATCTCACCACGGCATGTCTCAGTGAGTGCAGATACATTGAAGAGCTAGAGAATGCAGGAGGCTGCAGGCTCATAGGGAAGCTTCCTAGGTCTGTGCTCAGCAGAGGAAACCAGGGTAGGGCTTAATCCCTTGCTGGCAACACAGTGGGAGGGTGAGGTGATGAACAGTGCATTTTTTCTTTCCATCTGAAAATTAGTCAGATTGCTAACCAGCGCCCCATTTTGAGAATCTGCATAAATGATGGACCACAAATGATGGAGCACCTGCCCCATGCAGCCTCTCACAGAGTCATGTGATGAGCACTCACTTTCCTGTGGGGACAGAAGGGGGTGGTGTGACTGTAGCTGTGCCAGCCAGAACAGCTCTGGGCACTGGGGTGGGACTGCTGTCACACCCCAGTGCCAAATGGCATGTTGTCTCTGCAGAGCTCCACCAGACCTAGCATAAATTTTTGTAAGGATTTTTGATGGTTTTACTTGATCCTTTCTTTCATGGACCCTAAAGGAGGCTTTGGAAAGCCACCTCATAGTTCTTTTTAAAAAGCAATCCATAATTGTAAATAAAAATTTTAACCCCCCTCACCTGGAGGTCTTTCTCCCTACCTTAGTGCTTCCCTCAGGGCAAGAATTCCACTCCTGCTATGCAGGTGATGATGTGGACTGCTCACTTGTACTGCAAGGGATAAAGTTGGCTATTTCCAAAGATAAGAGCGGCCTTTAAATGTGCAAATATGTTTTTATTAATCTCTCCTCCTACTGTGAATAGTTTCTCCTCCCTTCCAGCCATAGGAGTGCACAGGGACCCTTGCTGCATTGGAAAGTGCTGGATTTTACACATGGAAGCTCAGCCTTAGTACAGCTTTACTGGTTTCATCTCCTTCAGGTATCAGGCCATCCTCCTGCAGACTGTTTTAAGACAATCTTTTTTTTTTGCTTAGGGATTTCTTCTTAAGAGGGATCAGGTGTTTGGCGTCTAGCACATCCCACTCTCACTTCCCCATCCTCCAGTCTTCTTATCTGAAACTTTTGAGCAGAACTGTACTCAAAGGTATGTTAAGACATGGTGGAGTGGGATGTCACTGTTATCCCTTACTTTGCCAGACTGACCCATGTTAACATACAGGCTGATTTTGCTAATATAATCTGAATCAGTAAAAGCATTCCTCACATAAACACAGATTTAGCTAATGGGACATACTGGTAAGGAGAAAATTTTGAGGACCTTTCATTAACCCTGGTGTCATATACTCCATTTGTATGGGCACAAATGGTAACATGCTGCTCCTTCATTCATCTTACACATCTCTACTCTTTTGGGGTCTCATGCAGAGCAGGCAAATGCAAGTGCAGAGAGGCTTTGTTTGCTTAATGGATTTGTAAAATAGAGATGGAAAGATAGGCCATTGTAGTCTTCTGTCAGTCTCATCCATTACCCTATAGCCTGTCTGGTTTAATTCACTTTATACGGATGTTAACACTTACCTGGTGTTGACAGTGGTAACATGTACAGGACAGTGGAAAACTTGTCTGTTGTTTGAGTTATTTAATGCCTACCTTTGTCAGCTAGACAACACCCTTCTCTCCCTTCTTTCCAAGCATGGTGTTTTTTCACTTGTTTCTTGGCAAGTAGTCTCCAACAATTCCTCACAAGCGCTGGAATCTTTGCTGTCATGCTCTCTAGCATTTTAGATGTGATACATTAAGTGCCTCTGTGATCAGGGTCTTTACACAAGAGTCACTCAGGATTTTTGCATATTGACATGAGGAAGAAGTAAGACAAGTCAAAACAAGATCCAATGGCTGAAAACACAACCAATTCACA
Organism: Thryothorus ludovicianus; assembly: GCA_013397245.1. Taxonomy (NCBI): domain Eukaryota; kingdom Metazoa; phylum Chordata; class Aves; order Passeriformes; family Certhiidae; genus Thryothorus; species Thryothorus ludovicianus. The sequence continues at coordinate 542,339 of VZTB01014851.1, read as the reverse complement.
GCAGTAAGCACATTAAGGGTGGCAGAATGGGGGATATTGTGCTAATGGTGCAATTTGTCCAGGCTGAGAAGAAGAGGGAATTTTTCTATCATGAAAGTTGTCATGATAAGATTGGATAAGAACTCTGTTAGGAGAGGGCAACACAGCTCTTATGGTTTGCTACTTCTAGTGTTAACCTGTAACAAATCATAAATATTGTGCAAGTTTCCGTATACTGCCATTTATCAGCAGGGTGTTCTGTTACTTGATTTATGATCTAGGTTGCTTTGGTTTAACAGCAGTTGGTAGTAGTGAACACGTCCTGCAGTAGGGCCTGGGTGGTGCCTGAAGCATAACTAAAACCCATGCAAGGCTGTCTTCTCCTCTCTGGCAACTGGCTGACACTGCAAAACACACAGGAACCCTAAAAACAAAAGCAGCAAAATGGGAAGGAAGGCGACTCACAGCTAGGCAAAGGGCCAGCTTTCTCTGCTTTTTCCTCTGAGTCTCCACTTCTGGAAGTCCCTGTTTGCATGGCCCTACTATCAACTGATGTTTTAGCTGTTCATTTGTGGTGAATCATAACCAAAGGGAACTGAGACGCTATCTGAAATTTGCTTCCTCTTGGGAAACAGAAGGACCAGCAGAACTCCTTCCCCTTTTGGCTGCTCAGGCTGCTCTTTTGTCAGAGCACCATTATAGCAGTGTGACACTGCTTTATTTACAGAATTGGTGGTACTGCTTTGGCTTCCTTGAGTGGGGACCTTTTGAATGTCTCTAATGGTGAGAAGAATACGTGACAGTGGAAGGTAAGTTGAGCTTCTGTGCAGGCCTGACTCCAGTGGCATTACATTACTAGTGAATTTTCAGTATTTCATACATATGATAAAATCATATTCCCCTCTCCATCAGCCTAGTCTGTTCTGCCTTCAAGCTTAGCAGGCCACCAAAAAAAAAGTACCCAAATGATAAAATATGATTTTATAATGAGCAGCTGACATGAATCTGAAGAATACTTCTGGTTGTAACTCTTCCAGCATTTGGGATTATGTAAAATTCTGATCTGGGTTAAAAAATATTCTTATTTCCATTCATCACTTATGGTAAGGACAGGAGGTTAAACAATACTTCATTAGCAGAGACAGAATGTTAGCAGGTGAAGTTTAACAGTTGGTAAGATATGGAAACAAGGCTTCTGGTCTTTCCTAGACCAAGAAAACCAGTAGTGATTCCATTAAAACCACTTGCTCAGTGACTAAAGGCATGTAATTTTGAACCCTGGGCAAGGGAGAAGCTCTAGTTATGTAAAAAGCACTTTGAAGAGAAGAGTAACGAGCATCAGCTATCCAAAAACTTAAGAGTTCATAGGAGATATAACAACAGATCCACTTTGAGAAATCAGCAGCTCTGCTTTGATCTCAGCCTTGAGGAAATGAGCATGCAGAAGCTGGGCTAGATATGTGACAACAAAATCACAAAGGTCACGAAGCAAAATGGGAGCCAATTAGCAAGAGACTTTAAATCACAATTACTTTTCCTATCACTGCTTCAGCAACAAGAGGAAGATGTAGGCGACCAAAAACGTGCTGCTCATTGGGGAAGAAAGCCTCCAGACAGTTCCTAGCTAGAGTGCCAGGGTGCTTCATACCTTTTTTGCATTTGTTATCACTTCAGACAAATACTGCAATCAATGTCAATGACAGAGGGGGGGTAAGATCACAAAACTAAAACAAAAGGCTAGATCAGAAGATCCTTCAGATAGTGTTGAAGTTGGTTGGGCCAGATGAATTTCATCCTCGGGTAATTGCTACAGCAGTTAGTTATTTAACCACAAAAGCTCTAAGTGTAACCTCGCCCAGCTCCTGGGATGTTTTACGGAGCCCAGAGATCATACTTGGAAGCCTGGAAAAGTGCAGACGTAGTTCCTGTCTTTAAAAGGGAAAAAAGGAGGAGCTAGGGATTACAGATTGTTCAGTTTGACTTCAATTCCCGGAAAAATACTGGAACAAACAATCAAACTTTGGTAAGCACCTAAAACAAAACAAAGAGATGAATAATGGCCAGCATAGATTTGTAAAAAACAAATTGTGTAAAACAGGTCAAATTTCCTTTCATGACAGAATAAAGAACCCTCATTGATAAGGGACAAGCAATAGTATTCCTATGTTTTGACAGTGGTGAGGCTTTTGTCACAGTGTAACGTGATTCTCCAAAGCAAATTTAATTAAGGGAATCTGTGATAGATGGAGCTGGTCTGGGATGATGGAATGCATGAAAAGAACAGTTATTAGCTATACTTTTAAAAGGGAAAAATGGATCAAGAAAAGTTGGTGGGAATCTAATACTGATTCAGTTTGATTTAAGGGGATTACAAACAGATTGGACAATGCAATAGAAAATATTACATTCTTACAAATCTGGAAGGGTACTATGAGTAACCTGAAATATAAAGCTACAATTAAAAAATATTTAGACAAATAGCCTTAAAAATAGGATTCATTTCAGTAAGGACAGTTCTCAGTTTCTATGCGTGGGTGTCACCAGGAATAATTAATTCTATTAATGTAGGGCAGTGAATTTTTGTGTAAGTAGCAACATTGCATAAAAAGCTCTGAGAGATGTTTCAGGTCCTAATCCAAATATGAGTTAATTGCTAATGCAAAAATTACAAGTGCTTTACTAGGATGTGTGCTTAGAGACTAACTCCACAGATAATCATTCTGCTCAGTTGTCTGTGAGCAGTTGGAGGGTAATGTCCAGCTTTGGGTGCTGTGCTCAAGACAAGGTCCATAGGACAACTTGGGGATAATCAGAGGTCTTGAAAAACAGAGCTAGGAGGGAAGAATGAACAAATCAACTTTCCTAAGCCTAGAGAAGACTGGGGCAAGAAAGGGTTACTGCTGTCAAATATATGAAATGTGGCTGGGAAGAAATGAGGAATAAATTGTTCAACATATTGATGATGGATAGGACAAGTAATGAGCTTAAACTACGGAAAAGGAGATTGGGGTTGGATGTTAGAAGATGGCAAGCAGTAAGGATAATTGCACACAGAAGTATCTGAGAAGGGTGTGGAATCGCCATCCTGCTTTTAGGAGGAGGTTAGACAAGCATTTGCCAAGTGTGACATAAGTATAATGATCCTGCCCTGGGACATGAGTCTGGACTGAGTGACTTTCTGAGATTCCTGCAGCCGTATATGTCTCTGATTCTCTCCTGGCTGCTGGACGAAGCAAGGCTGATGTTGTGGAGCATTGCAAGTGCTCCATGTTCGTGGCCTGCAGTGCTCTCGTTTGTGAGTGAGAATCAAGAGCAGAAGCTATGTGTGCTGATTTCTGCTTCAGAGAAAAAAGGCTGCAGTGACAGGTCATCAAAGACTCAGATGTCCTTGGCTTGTGAGAATATAGTCCTGTATGTTTGATCACTTATTTAAATGTCTCTGGTTCCATGTGTTCTTGCTTCCATCTTGGTTGGAACCAGAGGCCAGTTCAGCCTGTAGCCTTGGCAGCACTGACACAGGCTGGCACTTGGAGCCCTAAAACTTCCACAGTGTCAGATGCTGGGGACAGAAATGTGAGAAATTGGTTTTTTATCTGGGGTCCCTGCAGGTCATTAGAGACAGAGCTTGCTAAAGGTTGTTTTATGCAAGCACTTACAGAAGCTTGTGTTTCTCTAGGAACTGAATAGAAGATAAATGGAAAAGGATACAAGAATGAAAGACAGAAATATTCTTTTTTTCCACAGATAGCTTTTACAAACACTAGTATAAAAATAGAAAAAAAAAAGAAGGCTTGTTTTAAAGAGGTGACTAACCCAAAGTTGTGTGAAAAAATAGCAGAGAGCAAACACTGAAGTCCTTTAACTGTGTGTCATAATTTATAGCAGGTTTCCAGTTGTGAAATCTCTCAGCGATGTGGGACAGATGTTATGGTGTGGAAAATAAAACAGACAACGGGATGGGAAATGCAGAGAAGATGAAATGACACTGTGTTGTAATCCTTATGGGAAATCTCTATATGGCTTTCCAAAATACAGTGCTGGTGAGCAATTAGGAAATAGATGAGCTATATAAACAGAGCCACTAGAGGTCTGTAACTGTTCCCATGCAGTTTCCACAGAAACTGTCAGTCTCAAGGGCAGCTTTGGGAGGGGACTATTCTGCCCACCATCTCCTAGATGATCCTTTTAATAATCTGTCCAGACTTATTTGTGTAAGAAATGGACAAAAATTGAGGTTTTCCAGTGCTCGTTCTGGTTCCTATGGCAGTAGATCAAAGGCAATAACAATACAGATTTAATTAATTCAGGAGAAGGAATTCCCACTTGCAGCGGTCTTAACCCAGTACTGGAGGAAAGCTGTCAGTCGTAAGGGCAAAGGTGTTGAAAATGGCATGGATTTCTGGTTTGGTTTGGTTTTTGTTTTTTTTTTTCCTTCACACTAAGCAACTCAGGAGAGTGAAACAGTAAATGTCACCTGAGCTGCAGCAAAAGTAAAAGTAAGGGTTCACATATAATTAATTTATATATAACATATATATAAACATAAACATATATATAAACATATAATAATTTATAACCATGTGTAAACCATCCAGCTGTAGCACATCTGGACAATAACTGGGCCTGTAGTCTTGTCAAAAGAAACCTCTCTAAGGGAATTCTATTTCCTGGTCCAGGTCAAGTTTGGAGAACACCCCCGTAAGCCTTACTCCAAATGCCCATCTTCACATCAAAAGCCAGCAACATCCTTAAAGGCAGCAAAATCTGACAAACAAAAAGTTGGGGAGGAACTCATCCCCACCTTCCAGCTTGGTGTAAATCACAGGAGCAGAAGGGATGAAATTATTAGAAAGAACCAAGAACTAATGACATAGCCTAAGAGGAATGGCTGTGAGCTAACATGAATTGCACAGAGCTAACATCAAAAAAATGAAGAGAGGCCTTTTGGGAGACTGAGGAGGGAGCTGGCCATCAGGGCACTTGGGCTTTCTATAATGCCTTAAAGACCAGAAGGAAAGATGAGAGAGCAAGTTTGTTTGATATTACTTGAGCTAGAAATTACCGCAATAGTAATCTGATGCAAATCTACTATGGGAGATCTTAAGGGGGCCAGCAGAAAATGGAAAAGTAGAATGACTACTTTCCTATCAGAAATATATTGTCTGAGTGGGAATAGTATACAAGAAAGAACCACACAGGAAGAAAAATATTGTAGAATTCTGATGATGTTAAATGAATTTATTTCTTTTAATAATGTCTTCAAAAAGACATTTTTTCTCAAACAAAGGTTCTAAAATAAACTTTCACTCATACCTGCGGCAAAGCCCCTATTGCCTTCTCCTCTAAACAGAATATCAAAGGTGAAGTCAGTTCAAGAATCTGTTATCCCTCAGTTTCCTCTCCACATGCAGCTCATCTAACCTGGCCTGAGTTTCTTTCTCAACATGAGCGAAGTGACCCCCATGGCCCTCTGTGTGATTTCTGAAGCGCTGAGCAGCAGACGGCACTGAGACAGCACCAGAGCCCTGCTGCAGCTGATTTTACAGAAAACATGTTGTACCCTGTGGCCAGTGTGTAGTTTTGTGTAAGGTGCCAAGTACTTTGAGGGTTGAATCTGCCTACCTAAAATTGCAATGAGGACATTTTTGCCTTGGGCAAAACAGGGATAGGGGCTGATACCCAGCTAGGGCAATCTGGTGATTTGTCTACTCTGTCAAACAGGCATTAATTAGAAAAATCAGATAACTAAAGACTCACTTAGATCCAATGGCTTGGTCTGCTGAAGATACCTTAATAGTTTTTGCAGAAGTCCCCTGCACAAAATAATTTAGAAATTGTTTCCCACCTGCAGCCTGTTTCATCTTTGAACTCCAGCTGACATCATCCCAATGGCACAAAACTTTAGGGCTCTGACATACAAGAAAGGATTATTACATTGCAAAATCTTACAGCCAATCTGGTGGGTTTACCTGGAATCCTGCATGTGATTCCCAGCAGAACACACAGTAAACATTCTTACTGCACAGAGAGCTCTGTGTGTCCATTCATTCAGACACACCATCTGTGCCCACACTGGGCTCTCACCAACCCCTGGGGGTGTGTGTGTGGTTTCTCATCACGTGTGTTTCCACTGGAAGAGTAAAGTGAGGAAGAATGGGCCTTTCCACTTCTAGGAAGGCAATGAGCCATCATGTAGTATATGAATCTGGAAAAAGGAAGTGCTCCCATTTGGAGGAGAATTTAGATGCTCTGAAGAGAATAGCCTCTTCATGCTGGCACAATTGAATTTATCTATTTACTGCATACTGCCCCATTAAATCACTTGCAGCATGGCCAGAGTTAGGCTATATAAAGCCTAATTGCACTCCCTTATGAAACTTGACAGAAAAACCCTTCGTACCTTTAGACTTGGTGGCTTTTTTTTGGGTTTATCAGGGATCATATGTCCTTAGTTACCCTGGGAGTTACATTTTTCAAGGTCTTTTGCAGAGTTCAGTCCCTTTGGTAAAATATTAGGAAAGCTTTCTCACACCCTAGTGGGTTAGACCCCAGAAGTGGTCAGTCTCGTCTTCCATTATGCACTCCCTTGTGCTGCAGGGGTTGGCAGAAGGCTTGTCAGAGATCCTAATAGAGTCAGTGGATCACACAGAGCCAGTGTGCATGAGAGGACAGCACAAAAGCTGCCATCAGGTAGGACACATATGCTGTAACAAAGGGGAATGGAAGCCTCAAGGAAGGCCTCCTTGAAGGAGGTGAGGTGCTGCCTGCTGGTGACATTGCTTTTGATATAGGAGATCTTAAAGTTAGTTACTTTAAAAGTGTCATTTTTGATATTTTATAGCCAGCAGGTTCCTTTGGCACAGAGGAGCCTCATCACTGCACTTCAGATGTTATTAAAATTTGCCACTACAGTTCTAGGGAGAGCCCTTGGGCTATTTGCTTCATAGCTGGAGTTTGGAGCCAAAATACTCACTGTAACCTGAGATTTAAAGGTTTTGCATATTTTTAAGAAAGCAAGCTGCAGCCTGCTCTCTTCCCCATCCTTTCTTCAGGGTGGCTAAAGTACTGCAAATATGACACATGCACACTGCCTTTTAGCTGGCTTCACAAAAACGTATCTAGAACAGTGTAATTTTTGTGTCAGTGACACACATGAAAAGAATGTGTGAAGCCTGTGAAAGTACGTGAAGACTCATGCTAGTTCTGTGTTTAATGATAGTGAGATATGAGGCTGCCAGATCACACTGAGGTGTGCAAAGTTCTGGCTTCTAAGAAGAAGGCTGAAAAGCATTTGCCTCCTCTGTGCCATTTGTGTTGTCAGGAATGTGCTAAAAGCAAATCCCTGTGTACTGGTAGTGATGACTGGAGTAGACCCAGTCTCCACGAGAGTGAGATGAAGGCATTCTGCTTTTTGTGGTCCCTGATAATGTGGAAGTCTGTCATGGATGGCTTGGATTTTTCTCAGGGACATAATTGGGAAGAGCCAGCTGATAGCTACATGTGAACCTCCATGCACGTTAAAACATCAGGAATTCTTTTGATTTACCCTAAATTTGAATTTCTGGGGAGGAAAAGAATAAAGAGTCCTGATATAATTTTATTTTTAATGTGTAAGTGCAGTGCTTCAAGAAGTATTTTTCCCTGTAAGATAGTGATTAACTCTCAGGTAGAGTTCTTCAGCTTAGAATATCTTTTCTTGAAACAGTGCTTTTCCTCTGCCCTCACCATCCTCCTTTGCAACCCCAGAAAATGAAGGCTGGAATTCCTGAAGGCTGCTCCAAAATAAACATCCAGCAATTGCCAACTTCTGTCCCAGCTGCATTAATGAGCCCCTTTAAACCACCAGTGCAATGCAGTAGGTGTTTATGAGAATGACATTAAGCCACGGTCTGTGCTGCAGATACAGGGCTGGTTGTGAAGCAGACAGGTTTCCAAAGCTGGGATGGCATTCCTGTTACCACTTTCCATGCCAGCTGTCTCAAAGAGTTGTTACAAGAGGTGCTAATCAGGTGCTTGAGAACAGCGTTCCTCCCTCCTTCCCCTCTCCATGCTCTGGCTATCATTCCCAATGAGGAAAATGCTAAGGTCATCTCAGTGCTTCCTGTTTTCTTGACCAGTTCTCCTGTAGCTTGCACTGCTGATTCTCAGGTCCCAGTGCTCTGAGGTTATGGCTGTGTACAAAATAAAGGCGGAGAAAAGAGTGGTTGCATCACAAAAGCGTATGACTGGACATTTTGTTTTGCAAGGCTGGTGAGACAATATGAATCATACTGTTCCTCCCACACAGAAATCCCCTTCTGCTCTAGCTATGCCTTGCATACCTAATAGCTTAGTAACTGACATAAAGAAACTTCTCTGAAAAGCTGGGGAAAATCATATTTCTGAAGTGGCCAAATGCCACCCTCCTCAGCTTTGGTCTAAAGATGACATCTCAGATATTGACACTGTGATAATCATTATGAAAAGCGCCCGTAGAAAACGACTGGATGCAAAAAGTGCATCCAATCTCACCTCTTCCTCAGACAGCTGAGAATAAGTGGAATGTCCTTTAATATTTTGGTTCCTCCACATGCTTACATGTGAACCTTGCTGGGAGAATACCAGCAGCATAACAAAAGCAGAAGAGCTTGTGGGATTATTCAAACCCTCCTGCTGCTCCTTATGGGCTTGTTTGATCAGAGGGGCTCAGCAAGCTCCTGTAGCTCATGCCTGACATTCACATGTATCTTTGCAGGTGAGTGAAGGCTTTCTGGAGCAGCCCAGGCTCTGGGAGACTCAGAGTCCTCATGTCCCCATAGTGGGTTCAAGGCATGCAAAATGAGCACCATTTTGTTTATTGCCTGGTGGAGGCTTTCCAGAGTCTACATGCCATCGGTCACATGTGAAACCCTGGCATGGGTCATCACTGCGGGCTAATGCCTGGCAGGGAAGGGGACAGTGGGAACTGAGGAGAAGTCAGTGGTGTCAGATGGGTGGGCAGCCAGGAGCTGCCAGCCACTGTGTCCATGACTCATATGCATGTGTTAGAGTACGCAGCAGAAGTTTCAGGTACTGATTAGCAGTGCAATATGGGATAAAGAAGGAAATTCTGGCAGCATATTGGAGAGATTTAGGCTGTGAGGAGGTGGGAATACCTGTCTCAGGAAGATTTATTGTAAGCAAGCTACTGCAATGGGAAACTGCCACCCTTTCTCCTGTGTGTCTGGGAATACAGGGGCTGTGAGTCCTGTAGTTCAAGTTTACAAGTTTAAAACACTGAATTCAATGCATTTTGATCGGGCAAGTCTTGCCCAGCAACTTCCAGGATGGTTTAACTGGGCCCAAGGCACTCATGAAGAACAGGAGTATTTCCAACAGCTCCTTGAAGGCAGGTAAAGCAGTGAGGTTGGTGTGGCCACAGCCTCAGGTACTGAGCATGCAGGGGCTGTGTGGGGACCAGTGGGAAGGGTGGCTGGTGGGGATGCCGGACATGTCTGTCCAGACTCTGTGAATTTTCTTTCCCTGGCCCCTGGTACCGGCTCTGCTCTGCCATTGCCATGCTGGCTCGCTGTCCCTGAACTGCAGACCCTGCTGCCAGCCCACCCCCATCCTGCCCTGAGAGCACTTGCCCAGCGCCCACCTCGTGGTGCCCAGCACTCCCAGCAGTGCCCTCCAGCTGCATCGTTTATTTGGGAGGCCCACGGCAAGTCCCTCAGCCCCTCCCTTTACAGCATCGCAGCCGCTTCCAGCTTGCGATAGCGCAGTGGCCGCCAGGTGACCCTGGCTTAGTGTAAATATTTTGCTTTCACTGGAAGGAAATGTGACATATATTTGGGGTGGAAGTTATCCAGAGGCTGTGGCCTTGGGAGCTGAACTGCTGGGAAGCCCCTGCCCCTGCTCTCAAGGTACCAGCACTGTCAAACACATTAGACATGGGGATTGTGCACCAGCAAGGGGCCAAACAGATTTGCTTCTCAGTGACACAGCAAGGGCAGCCGGGGGTCAGTGAGGAGAGAGGGTGTCCCCTGCACACCCCAGTGAGGAGTGAGGGTGCTCCACACTGCCCAGGGCACAGCACGGCCCGTCTGCCTTGGCACACCTCCACACGGGCGGTGGAGCACTGGTATGGAAGAAGGTCATGGCAGAGAGAGATAAACAGAGGTGCTTTCCAAACATCCATGTGAGTCTGGAGCAAAGATATTATAAGAAAAAAATCACTATATGATGATTTGTGTTCCTTAAACCACATGGCTGTGTAAGCAGCCATGGGTAATGTGGCAGGTCTCAGTCTCCTGCTAATGGGCTTTGTCCTGCACTGAGGACAGTGCAGTTTAAGGTCTGGATGGGTTTTAAAAGCTGCCTCCAGCTGTTGGGTGTTTGCTGTTGGTGACACTTGCCATCACCTGCCTCTGCCTGACTGTAGATATGCTTAAAAAGAAATAGTAATACAATGCTTAAAGGCATGTTGTACCAAGTAGCTAGTGCCACATTTTACATCTGATAAATATTAATTAATGGTATTTCAAAGTACAAAAGGTGCTGGGAACTCATGCATTGGCTGGAGAGAAATAGATCTCCCATATTTAACCATAAGCTTGCTGAATTATGCATTTGACTTGGCACAGCTGGTTACCCTGGAGTGATGTCTGCTTGTTTGGCATCTCTCCCTGTCATACTGAGGTGCCGACTTCTCACAGGACAGCCCAGCAGCCTCCCCAGAGAATCAAAGAGCCAGATTATCCAGAATGGGCAAGCTGCACCAAGTCAAGGGTTTGGTTTTGGTAAGTATCCAAAAATTAAGGCTCTAACTTGTTGAGGTTTTAGACCTTGCCTAGGTCCTGTCCTCATCAACTGCTGTGAGCTTAATTACCAATTTTTGTTTCTCCAGACAGTCAAATTTGTTATGGAGAAAATGCATGTGTGTTCGATTCACTTGTGAAAGGCTTGACAGTAGATAATTTAAAATCAAATTACAGTCTGCCATTAAAACAACCCAGAAAGTTCCATTTCACGGGACAATGCTCCTCATGCACTAATAGAAAAGCTGAAACAACTGCATGGTAATGCTCAGCCAGTTCCCAAAACCATAGGGAGGTTCATTGACTTTATAGGAAGATCCCCAGTGAATATTAAACAGACCCTGACGTTCCTAGCACCTCTGCCTGAGATCAGCACTTCATTGCCCACTATGTGCAGAGATATTTAAACAACTCTTGCAGGCAGCCACTGACACCATCATACTGAATCCTGCCTGGGAGACCTTAGAAATGAGTCACAGAGGGGAATTATCCTGTCCCTTAGAACACACTGCCAGTGTGCTTGGCTGAAGAGCAGTGGAGAAGGAAGGAAATGAAATAAAAATTTTCAGAATTGGAAATTTTCACCATGTCATTTCATAATTAGAAATGAACTCATATATATGCACACATATATGTGTACTCATGCATGCAACTACATATATATGCAGGCCAAAGAAAGCACTAGGAAGCTGTTGCAACCAAAGCATGTGCCACACAATCCTAAGTAGGACGTTCTGTTCATAGTAGAACATAATGTAGCTCATGGAAGATCAAGGATGAAGCAATAAAAGTTGTGTACTAGCCAGTTCAAGGTTACACAAAAACATTAAGCTCCTTGTTTAGAAGACACTGAAACGTGATACATGAACAAAAAAGAAGTAATGTCTTTAAATCTTAAAAAAGAATAGCTGTTTTACTCTGGAGGGATCTGTGGGATCCTCCACTCTGAGGAAAGGACCTCCTTTTTCCCAGCTGGAAGGAGGGATTCATTTTAGGTGGAAGGAGCATGCATGTGATACTCTTCATGTAAATTGAGTGTAGGCTGGCAAGTCTGTGGGCTGCTCACCATCTCTAACATTCAGAGCTATGCTGTAGCACTGAGCACTGATGCTGCAGGACATCATGGGGGCCACCCTTTAGTGTGGGTCAGGCTGCTCTTACATCTCTTTATTCAGACTTAGAATTGAAAGTCATGTCAAAGCTCCTGCCTCAGGACTTCAGTTGACCTCCTAGCTCTTCCAAATCACCACCAGCAGCAGGTTAGCCAGCACCCTGCAAGGCACTTCTGTGCTTGTGTGAAGCAGGAGAGTTATGGAGAGGGATGTTTGGCTGCTGCAGCCTTCGTGTGTGCTGTGCTATGTAGGGCACGTGCTGTGAGCTGCTGCTTCTCCAGAAAGCAGCCAGAAGAAAGGGGCCCTGGCATCACAAGGCTGTGCCAGGCCAGCAAGGTGCCAGTCCTTGAACTCACTGCCACTATGGATATGAAACGCTGGGAAAGGGCAAAGGAGCTCCCAGCCATTACAGACAGGCTCAGTTCCCTGCCTGGACGATGACAGACCACTCTCCCATCACAGACTCTGTTTAACAACAGATTAACTGAATTCTTTTCAGCTTTTCTTGTGCTGAAAGGACGTTGCCTAAAGCAGCTGAAAAGACAGCCCACGTATCCAATACTAGCAGCTCTTTTTGATCTGCTTTTTCTTTGACATTGCCTGGGGTACCCTCCCCCCACAGTCCTGCAATGTAAATTCACTTTTTAATGTAGTTGGCTTGGATTTGTGAGGAGTGTAAAGTGCCAGCCACCTAAAACACCAGTCACAAGAATTGCCATCTAAAAGAACAGCTGGCAGAGAAGTGATTTAACCTGACAAAAAAAGGTGTTGAGACTAGTTTGATTATTTTGGGGGTGGAGAATTAGGGGAGGTGGTAGTCTTGGCACAAAGAAAGAGCTCTGGACCCAGTAGAAACAGATAATTGAGCCAAGCACTAAAACTGGTGCCAGCTCTAGATAAACTTTGGTGCTCCTCCTGCAGTTTTTATCCAGACTTGTCCCAGTCAGCACTAGGAACTGCCGACGGGTGAATGTCATCAATAAAAACAGGCTAGAAGAGACTTGTGATATGTTTCCTGTGTGTTTGCCTTGAACAAGGATGTATCTCACACCCAGAGCCCCACTTAGCTGTGCCAGTTCCGAGAGCTGGCTTGGTATTTACACTATGCTAAATGGGAGCTGGGGCAGCCACCAGCCTGAGCAGCAGGAGGAAACCTCTCCATTGTTCATTTCTGGGGCTTTGACTCATTACACATGCTGCAGTGGGGTGTGTGGGGTATGTGCTGTCCTGAGAAGTGCAGCTCTGAATGCAGCTTTCAGTGGTCACTGCCATTGCTGTGTAAACACCTGCGATGAAGCACATGGTTCACTTTCCAAGCACAAAGCTGTCCCATCGAGAGATGCGTATTTCAAGAAGAGGAGAAAAAGATACATGTGGCATGAATTTCTGAGCTAGAATACATGAAAAGTTATGACCAACAAGAAAACACAGCTGAGAGGAAACTGGGAGGGCTCTGTCCTTTCAATCTCTGTGTCTATCAACAGAAGAGGTGCTTGAAAATTGCACCCATCATTTTCTTTTGCAGAGTAATAAGTAAATAGGTTTTAGCCTGTCGCCTGCAGGGAAATGGTTTTGTAATGGAAGGAGCACTCTGAACTAAATCAACAAACAAGAGAATGGCTGTGTTTGTTTTTCCATGTACTGGAGGTGAGGGCTCAACCATGCTGGGGTTTCTTTCACATCCTCTCCACTTGACACAGGGCAGGGGACAGGCACAGACACATGCAGAGCTGCACATCTACATGGAGGGAGCACTGGAACAACAAAACTTTTGGTCTCTGCCTTCCTCCCACATATGTGCCATGCCCTTCCTGTCAGTGGAGTGGGAGATGTGGGTCTCTTGGCATGCCTGGTGCTCTCCCTCTGGCTTTATTTTCATGAACGTTTTAAGCCACTGACATGGGAGCTGTCTGAGTGTCTCACTGCCCCAGGCTACTTGCTTCCTCCCCTCAGCTCTTGTGCAATCACACTGAAGTGAGTGTGTCACATCGGTGAGTGCAGCTGGACCACAGCCGACCAAGGACTACAAAAAGGATGCATTTTTTTTTAATCCAGTCATTCCCCACCTCAGTTCACTCTCTTGCACCCGGAGTGAACCTCCCGTGCTTCTTTTGGCAATGATGATGACTTATTGGGAGAGACATTCACGGCCTTCTGGCCTGGGGCAAGGGATAAACAGGGTAGGAAGGGCCCCGCTGGCCCCAGGGCATCCCTGCCTGCCGGTGTGGGTGGCAGGAGAAGGCAGCAAGTAAGCTGAATTCATCAACCAGAAGTTTCAATACTGGTGAAAGTATCTACTTCACATGCATACATATACTCATAGAAATGCACTTTACTACAGCCTATTTCGCATGAGGCAGGTACTTTTGCTTATTGATTATGAATCCAGAACCACCAGGGCAGTCTTTTCCATGCTTTGTTGGTATGTCTGAAGGACCTGTGCCCAGCACAGGCACAGGCTAAGCATTAAGTTGGGAAAAGAGAGTTACCTAGCCAGAGACATTTTACCCTCCTTTCAGCTGCATTCCAAAGACAGACAATTATTTTGAAGTATCTTGTGTGCTTAATCAGTGCACTAGAAGCATTTACAAAGGCAAGGGCAGCAGTGAGTGTATGCTTTAACCCTGTCTCAGACAGAGCATTCCCCTTATTCATCTATTCCCAGCATTTGAACTGTTAACTCAAAGGCAGGCCTACAGCTGGAATGAACAGCTTAAGATAACCCTCTCCATATCTAGGCCACGGGATGCCTTTATGGGCCTATGTTTTTAATGTATATTCCCCGTTGTCCCTCTTTTCTCCTAGCAGGAGAGAGGTATTTCTGTGTGCCCTGGTGTGTCTTGAATGTGCCAGGCCAGGCAGTCCTGAGCCTGTACAAGTGCTTGTAAGCATACACAGACCCAGATGTGCCCGGACAGACCCAGATGTGCCCAGACAGACCCACATTACCAGTCACGTTTACGTCTGTCTATATGCATGCCTATTCTGCCATGCAATCAACATATACACAAGTTTGTTGAAACAAGTCAATTTTTTTTTTCTCTCCTGAATTGCCAAATGCTGGAAGCTGCAGGCTAGCTATTGTGGTTACCCTGATTCCCAGGTTTCTCCTGCAGTTGGCAAGTAAGCAGCACTGCAAGTTTCCTAACAACTGGGATGAAGTTTTGTGTAAATCACCTTCTAGGCGTTAGACTTTTCCCAGCAAAAGAGGGGGGTGGGTGTTTGGAGGAGGGAGAATTGCTCTCTTTGATGTGGGGATTAGTTCACATGTCAGCATTATCCCCCTTTTTTTAATATGCTGTGATTTATAGAAGGGCAGCTATGAGAGATAGCCAAGGGGACACCCCACGTGGGACTGACAGACACCACCTCCCAGAAAATACCTACAACTAAAGCAGCTGGCATCAACAGAAAGAATCCAACTCCAAAAAAATGAAAGCACCGTAAAAAAAGCCCTGTTTTGCCTAACAAATGCTTTTTAAAAATTAGGATGTGCTTTACCACTTATTGAGCAGAAACTGGTTTTCCCAGCAGCAGAGGGGGAGTCTTTCTGCACATCCACAATAAAGAAATTATAAATACTTTTTTCCTTTAAAAAAAATTTTGTTTTTTATTTTACCCTCAGAGCACACATCACTAGTGAGAATGAGTGTGGTTCCAAAAATGATTATGCTCGCTTAAAACATATTTAGCAATGTGACTGCTCCAGTCAGAGTTTCCACATTCTCCTGCATGAATATTTTATCAGTGCTTTAGAAAAACTTCACTTTTTGGTCAAAAGTTATGTAGTTGTTCTGCAATCCAATCTTATGTCTATTAGTGTTGAAGGAAACTTTCCTGGTGGTTTTCATGGGAACTGGATAAGGCTCTGACTTATTAGGCTAGAGGCAATATTCAGAGTAGCTTTGCTTAGCATATCTGAATTATTTGGGCTTGCTGCTTTGTGAAGTGTTTGGCTGAGGGGCTGGCAAAGGAGACAGTGATAGATACAGTAAGAGATTTAAGTTTTATAGTTTGTATCAGTTTTTTTTTTTCACATTTCTCTCTGTTTTGGCCCTTTTCAGTTCCTAGTCTTTTTATTTTTCCAGTTCTCTGAATGAAACTTTGAGACATTCTAGTAAAGCAAACTTTTATTTTTTAATTAAAACCCACAGTTTAATTTCCAGACAGATCAGCTCTTTGAGCTGATTCCCTGTGTGGCTGCTCTTGTGTCGAAGGCAATGGGGGCGACAAGGCTGTGGCAGCCCAGATTTCAGAGAGAGCTGCTGTAAAACTCTACCCTAAACAAGCAGTTTTTATCATGTTTTTACCACAGAGATACCATGGGGTCTTCCTTGGGTGTTTCTGTAAGTCCTCTCCCACCCAGACACCTAACTAAATGCGTTTACCTGATGCTGCTTGGCTTGCACTCCTTCCAGCACAGCAGAGGCAGCTCAGCGGCTGCCTGGGCACCTTACCTTGAGAGACAGACAAAAGCCAAACCACTTCTTTGCTGCTATGTTTCCAACGGCCTCCTGCAATTCCTCCCGCTATTCTTTTAAGCATAAAGAGGTTATTGTGTCACCCCCCAGCAACCCATGACTGCCACTGACAACCAAAGTGTGACGCACGGCGGGACGCGCCCCACACAAGCAGGCTTTGTACCCGGGGCAGTGCACTGAAGTGGCCACGTTCAAGTGTGGCCTCACAGTGTGACTTCTCCCACCCCGGCCGGGGCTGCTCCATGTGCTCTGACCCAAATGCTAATCGAACTCCTTAAACCCGCAGTGAAAGCACAGACAAAAGCTCCTCTGGCATCTCCCCAAGCGCGGCGCCCTGGCCCAGGGCTCCTGTGAAGGTTTGCTGCAGCACGCTCACAGACGGGCCTGCCTCTGCAGAGCAGCACCAAGAGGTGCAGCTTTGGCCCTCAGGTGCCTGTGCATGCCCCACCTCGGCTTGCTGCTCCTCTTCTGTGCCACTGTGAAGTGACTGCAATCACAGCCCTTCTCAGAAACCTGCACAGAATAATGGGTTATGTGCACATGCACCCTCTCCTCACAAACAGGTAACAACAGAGTAATTCAGAGTGATGCTGCCTTTCACTCCAGCCCCATGCAGGGTTGGGGATGGTGTGTGGAGAGAGAAGGGTGACTGGGTAGACTGGAAATGATAACTGTTTCCATAGCCTGGGAAACACGCTGCATATGTTACTGGCAAGCAAGAGTATTTAAGAGACATGGCACATGCTGTGCTACTTCTTCTTCTTCACAAATGGCCCACTGGAGCCAAAAAATCAAAACTGTTTCCTGCTTATTTGCTCAAATTGTCAAAATAGTTGACTGAATGAATGTCAAGGAGTATCCTGAAAACAATATTTCATAGAAGGAAAGCCATTTTGGAGATCACTGTGTTCCCTTATTTCACTGCACTTTCCAGAAATGGAAAATCCTCCTTGTTGGTCTCCTGGTTGTTGAGTGGCAGGATGGACAATGCCAGCTGATTACAGCCACAGACACCACCAACTTACACTTTTTTCTGCATATGTCACCATTTGGATGCTCAGACCTGTCCCCATTGTCACTGGTAGATTGAATCTCTCCCAGAGGGTTAAACAAATTTTTCCTTTAAATAAAGAGACAGCACCGGCTGATTAAACCCCAGTATTTGTTCATGTATTTTGCCAATGCTTTTGAGTGAGAAAAGTAATTCCTATATTATTCAGGCACACTCTCATCTGGGAGAAGCAGGATTTCTCAACTCCTGTTTGGCTGAGTTGGAAATATGTAATTCAAGCAAAGTTTGTTAAATGCCATATATGCTAAGAAGTTAGACAAACATTTTCAGTAGTTATGTTTGAGTGTAACTGAGATAAGAACTCAGATTTTATGATATGATGGCTTACAGTTAAAGAATGAAACAGTGTAATATAAAGCAATAATCAAACAGCCAGTCAGCCAAGTAGGACAGGCTTACACTTTTGAATACATGTGAAAGCAGAGAATTTGAAAAATACTGTCAGTTTGGGGGCTTTTTTTATTTGTTTTTAAAAGTCATGTTGATATCGATAGAGCTTAAATCAGAACAATATAAACAGACTTCAACTTAAAACTTTACCTGTTCTTTTCACTTAAACCCACAAAAATTTAAGTATAGGCTGGAGTTCATAACAAGCTGGACCCTTCTCCTTCAAAAAAAAAAACCAAAAACCAAACCAAAACTGAAATCAAACGCTGAGTTTCATTATCCAACTATTTGGCTCAAAGGTGCAACTGGCTTGTATTTCTGTGGTCTGTATGAAACCCAGAGGAACATTGGGCCCTGAGTGCCAGACACAACTCCCATGCTTCCAAAAGCTGAGCATGAATCATACACTGCCCTGGGTGAAATCCTACATGAAAACATCAGGTGGAGAACAAGAATTCTTCCTGCAGGAGATACCTGCCCTCCCTCATGTAACACTGATAGCAGGAAACTACTGTAACTGCTGATGTATCAGAAACAGCCCTTGAATATTTCTGCCTTTCATCCACATTTTAATAAAAGACCATTTCCATTTGAGATTCTCCAAAAGCATGAGTTTTTTCTGATATGTCATGTATATGGGTGACACAAAAGTAAATAAGTTACCACTTTCACAAGTTGTATGATGAACTACTAAATACTATGAACCATCAAGAATTCAGTCATGGAAGGGCTGTATTTTCTTTTTGACTCCCTAGTAACAAACATTTTGTCAATGTCCAGTGAAGGTTAAAATTCTACTGACCATAGCTGTGTACCTTGTATGCAGGCTTTGAGAAGTGATTTCCATACCTGCTGAAGCAATTAACCATTAGTGCACCAGTAGGGGTAGAGCAAGTGAGGCAACCACAATGTGCCTTTGGTTGTAAGGCAGCTTCAGGTCGAGATGGCAGCCTTGCCAGACATTCACTGGTTCCACTGCTTGAATTTACTGCTCGGGAGAGAGCTCAAAGACTCTGGAAATGCTGCAGCTAAATAGCCGCCTTCTTAGCACCCTGCTCAGTGCAAAGCTTTCCTGGCACCTGATTAGGAAAACACTGCAGGAGATTCACAGGAACAGGGGCGGGGGGCAGGAGAAAGCATTAAACCTTTGCGTGTAACTTTTCATGTGACCGGGCCGGCGGGCCAGTGACTGCGGGCTCCACTGGCAGGCGGGGGCTTGCGGAGACCTGGGAATTATTATATAGGATTGGGAGAGAATGCCAACAATGCACACAGAGCCCAGGGGGGAGGATGAAAGGCAAACGCCATGCAATGAATGAATTCACAAATATGCATGCAATTTCTGAATGACTTCTTTCCCTCTGCTGAACCTGCACAGCAGTTTCTATACAGCCACCAGTGAAAGCCTCGTGTGCCATGCTTGAGAAGATCCGTGCCAACCCCCTCGGCTCTGCCAGCCCACGCTGCTCCCCAGGGCCTGCTGCTGCACAGGCACAGGCCACCTATGCTGTCAGCAGCAAGAAGGGCACGGTGCTGGTGTGTCCTTGCAGAGACACCCGTGAGCCCCCTAAACGCAGCCGCGCTCCGGAGGAAAGCGGGGTGTGGCTCTGGTGAATGTGGCAGCTCCCACTGGTGGTGCCAATGCTGTGGGGCCGTGGGGAAACCCATAGCTGAGGGCAAGGGGGGAAAAATTCAGTGCTGCTGCTTCAGCAATCTGAACCAAGCAGTGCCAGAACAGCCCACTGGCTGGGGGCAGAGCTCAGCTGGTGCCACCTCCACTGTCACCATGGTGGTTGGGGACCCACCTGTCTTGTGGCTGGCCTTCCCAGGTGGCTGCAGTCAGATGGGTGTGTGGGCATGGGCTTTGAAAGCACACTTAGGAACAGCAACTTACTGCTTCCCCACAGTGTATAATTTTGGAAAGATGGGAGGAGGGCCATCTAGAAACGGTGTCCCTGCAGCTCCTCACTTGGCATGGTGGAACCATCTTTTATTATCCTTTGGGGCTACAGCTGAAAACAAAAAATGCTTTCATTTCAGTTTGGCAGCAGCTCTGGTTGTGTGTGCTCTGGCTGCTTCCTTAATTACAGTGGTTGTTGACAACTTCTGATAGAGACCCTCTCTTTGAGCAGTCCCCCTACTCCCCCACTTTTTTTGCAGTCTGAACACATAACAAACTGGGACAACGTTCTGTAAAAATAAGCTCACTGTAACTCAGTGATTCCCATGCCACAGTCATGCTCTCTTCTGTCCTCTCAGTTTGTGCTGCTGCTGTTTATTTCCTCTTTCTGCCTATAAGACGTTTTATTTATTAGTGCTGGATTTCCTGTTGCCTGCAGCTGCCCGTTCTTTACTCTCCCCAGTGCATTTTGCCGCTGGAGGCTGTCTGTAGGTTTGTTGTCCCACTGACTGAGGTACTCTAGTCAAGTTTGGTTGGTGGTTGTATTAAACAACAGTTGACAAAGAGGAGGCTTGCATGGCAGCCTGGGCATAAAAACATCCCCCCCTCCCCCAAATAAACCAAAGCAAGGTAAGTTCTCAGAGGCAGAGAAGGGGTCCCTTTTTTATGATTTACGGATGCAGAGATTATGCTTTTTTAGATGGCAGGGACACTTCTTTTGTTTGCACACACTGCACCACACAGGGAAAGTTGGCTCTTGCACTGCACACATCTGCAGATCAGACTGACAAAGGGTTAGAGGTTTGCAATTATTTGTATTTCAGACTGTGGGCCGCATCATGGTAGAAACATCATGCAGACTTTATACACGTGACATTCATGAATGACTTCCCTGATCTTTTGTGGACATTCAATTTCCTCATAGTAAACAGAAAAATTGCTTATACAGAAAGTGAGATCATGAAGTGGAAAAAAAATGTTTTGCTGCTTTGAACATGATTTTCCTGCTGGAAGGAAGAAGGCAGCAAAAGCTCTTTATGCTCTGTGTATTACCAGCAAGGCAGTTGGAAAAGCTCACTCCTCTACACTGGGGGGAAGTGCTTCATCTAAATTCTCTGTTATTCACTTGCTATCTGGTATTATTTCAAATGTCAGAGAATAAAGTTGAAGCAGTACCTAATGGTAATATTCTCTCTCTTGTGTTTTATGTGTAAGGTGTTGCCCTAATTTTAACATCTCTTTCTGTTTGGAAGGGATTTGGGGCCCAAAAACTGAGTAATGAGGGTTAGGGGTGAAGTGAACCCCAAGGCATGGAGGTGTGTTTTACAGCAGTGCAGCCGTGGTCCTGTCAGGATGTGATTCTTTCAGCTGTTGTTCATGGTGGGCAGTTGCTGGCAGAGAAGCTCTGCAGGTGCAGCACCATATAGACACTTCTTCCTTTGTATCAGATGTTTGACAGCTGCCCATGACCATTAAATAGGGAATGGTCCTCTGACATCTTTCAGGTAAAATGGAAATGGGAGATCCTGAGCATTTGGATTATGAAAGATTCCAGTGTGTTACCTGCAAGCCAGTGTTTTAACCCCAGTGTCCTGGCCAAATTCCCACTCTGCTAATTACATCCTGCCTATGTGAAAATTCCCCTGCATTTGTACACTGCTTTCTTCCTCGCTTGTTTTCAGCAGCTGTGTGGAGTTGCCAGGTGCGGCCAAGCGCTTGCCATGTTCCACCTCAGGCCTGGCTGCCTTTCAGCAGGGAATGAAATGAGCACTGTGCACAGCATTTGCACTGAGTCTGGATCCTCTGCAGGGAAGAGTGCTAGAGAAACAGCCTACCCAAGACCAATGCTGGAGCCTTGTCACAAAAGGTAACAGCATGTCCTCGTTTAGGGCAAATTTGGGAGAGGGAAAAAAACAAACCTCTGGATGGACCACCCCTCCCCTTAGCTAAATCGGGATAGGAAAAAAAAACCAGTTCCAACAGTTCTATTAAGAGGCCAAAGTTTCTAGAGCTGAGGTACGTCCTAAGGTCACAGGAGAGACAGGAGGACTGATTTTCCTTCCAATATCTCTCATCTACAAGGGCTGGAATAGCTGGTATGTACTGATCTGGTTTTGGTAGCTGACTGACTTCAGGTTTGTTTGCACTGGGAGAAGCTCTCAGTCCTGCTAACACTGGTCACTGTCAATATACATCCAACTTTTCATGTCTGGTTATCTATCAGTGTGAACAAGGGAACCTAAGAGGAAAATAATTTAAGAGCTTTAAATCTATAGATGTTTCCTTCTCTTCCTCTTCACGACTCATGCACACATTGCTTTTTTCTTAGCCCTGCTGGGAACAACTCTCTTCAACCGACCATTAATCCCTCTAGTAAAAATCTCACTCGTACCACTGGAGAAGAACAGGCTGATGGATTATCTCTCTCTTCTGAAGAGGTGAAAGAGATGTCTGCAGCTGTAGTTACAGGATGCTAATAATAAAGAAGCAGTTAGAAATGCAGGTCACATACAGAAAGATAATGAAATCACATATATTCAATACAGGAGTGACTTATTGGCTCGTTTGTCCAATTTTCTTGTCAGCCAAGCTCTCTTGTTGATTATGGCATTTTTACCACAGTTCTGCCTGAATATTATATGGAAGTACATACAAACGTGTTTGAGGTTGATCCCAACAGAACACCAACTCCACTGGCAGCAGTGGAGGCAGAACATGCCCAAGGCAGACAGAGC
Organism: Thryothorus ludovicianus; assembly: GCA_013397245.1. NCBI lineage: Eukaryota > Metazoa > Chordata > Aves > Passeriformes > Certhiidae > Thryothorus > Thryothorus ludovicianus. Next base: position 519,892 of record VZTB01014851.1, on the reverse strand, counting down.
AGTGACTTGATTCTTTTTTCCCCACCTCACATTCCTCTTTGATCTTTTCAACATCTTAATTCCATGGGACAGCAGTTGTGAGCAAGGGAGAAAAACCAAGGTTGTCTCAAGGTGTGATGCCAGCATGTTTTCACTATATCCTAGGAAGGGAACTACAGCAAGCCTTGGAAAGGGAGGGAATGTCTATTGCTTGTGGTGTAAGACAGAAAGCTGGGACTCAAAGACCCAAGTTCTCTTACCATGCTGCCCCTGTGACTTCAGCAAAGCACAACTCTCAGTAGTCTTTAAACTGTACTTGCTTCATGGGGATGAGAAGAAGTGGATTAAGCTTTAATTCACTAATGTTTGTAAAACATTTTAGAACTTGATGGAAATTTCCCAGGTAGTGCAGAGAGCATTGAAAAGCTTATCTCCCTCTCCAACTGCAAATGGCTCTGCAATATGAGGGAAATGAGTGAAAACAGTGCTTGCATTCTGGTGTTTATAATAATGAAACTCTCTAGCTTCCACTCTCAATCCTTCCATGTTTTTTTTTTTAAATAGGGAGAGACAGCAATGAGAAATTTTAGTCTAAACAGAGTGCAGTTGCTCCCTGGAGACTTGAATGCAGCTCAGTGGAATTTTCCCTGCCTTCAGTCTTTTGTACTTCTTAAAGGTCCTGGAACCAGGCATGTGACTGTAAGAGCAAAAAACACTTCTCTGTCTGAGTGCTCTACCAAATATTTACAAGATACTCAGATAAAATGGCTACAAGCAAGTTCAGCAGGGTTTGTGTGGCCAGTAGGGCAGCACTGTCAAGAAGAAAATCTAAATCTTAGCTGAAACAAAATTAAAATTACATGTCACAAAGGTCTCTTCAAAGCACAAAACTGGCAACACTGAAGCTGGAAAATTGCTTTTCCCCAGGGTGCAATGTATTGCTTTTCGAAGTAGCTTATTGAAATGCAGTAGCTTCCTTGTTGGGATAGAAACTTTCTTGTTAAAGGAGAGCCCAGAGCTGTGTGAGCAGGCATGCAAACAGCTGCAGAGATGCCCTCTCCATGCCATCCTGTCTGGTGGCTGGGGGTGATGCAACATCAGCTTCCACTGCCACACTTAAGGGTATGCAGTGCTTTTTAGCAGGGGCCACGTGCTCCCAGGAAGTCTCTCATCACCCCCAGACTGCCTAGCAAACAGCAGGTGGCAACCTGCCTGCCTGCCTGCCTGCCCCAGGTGGCCTCACTGCAGCTCATGTCCTGCTGGTTACCTACAGCATTCAGCAGCACCCCAAGATCTCTCCTATTTCTGTACAGGTTACTCTGCTCTTCAAGAGGGTGCTCAGGGAGGCTTTCCTGTGACGGCAGAGGACAGAACCAGCCTCTCAGCCAATGGTGACCATGCAGTGGCAGCTGGCACTAACTGATCCCATGGCTTTCCTGTGGAGCCGGGAACAACCAGATCCTGATCACAGCACAGCTAGTGATGCTTTTAGCAGCCTTGAGCAAGTCCTACATTCTCTAAGTCTGTAAGGTGAGTAAACAGTTGCAGTCATGTTGTGAATACTTCAAAAGTGCTTTGAAAACAGAGGAAGCTGAACATCTGTAATACATCCACCTTCCCACTATTTAGTTTGCTACCTGTTCCCCTAACATTCTGAATAGTCAGAGACCAGCTATTTGTAATTCTCACATCATCTCTGATGATTTCCAAGTGAGTTACAGGAATAAGTACTTACTGTACAATTGCTTCGTAATCAATCTCCTGAGTGAGCTTATTATTCTCTTAAAAAAAAAAGAAATGAACATTTCACTGTGTTTTGGGCTGTGGACACTCCTGTGCTTGGCCATTGGTTCCTCCAAACTGATGAGGTGATGAGGTGAATTAGGAAGGCACATGTGGCCTACACTTCTTCAGTGCCCTGTATGTTGTTCAGAGGCTTTTATTATTAAGTCACTTAAATTAACCTAAACAAAAGACAGATTTTTCATAAGTTCAGAGTTTAGTATGGCCCCACACATACAAAGAACAGCACTTGGTTTTGAAGTTAGTCTTTGAAGAGACAAAAGAAGAAGAATGTTCACTCTCTGCTTTACCAGATTTTCGAAAAGCAATGTCATCATTCATTCAAGTCTTTGCAGAGCTTTCATTTGTCCTTTCTATAGGTTTGATGTATTTCTTGAAGTCTCACCAGTAGTGCTGGGTAAAGCAGTATCATGTAAAGTATCTTTTAAGGCAGTGCTCCTCACTCGTATAGGCTGCAGGGCAGGATTGGTTCCTTCCCAAGCTAAATTTGTTCGATCCTTTCGGTCTGAAACACACAATAAAAACAAGACACCTCAACCACAATATTTCTGAATGAGATTGAAAAGTTGCCATTTCCTCCAGCAAACAACCACTTGGAAACCCATTTAATACACAAAACAAATCAAGGTAATAAGTTTACTATGAACTAATTTTACAGATTTGCTGAAAATGGATTGAGGTGCACGTAATGATCCTCTTTTTTCTGCCTGTCTGGTTGTCCTTCTAGTTACCAGTGTCCAAACTCTCCTTTTCATTCTGGCTGGAAATTTTCTGATGTGCTATAGAGCCAAACTTTAGACTAGTCAAGGCACCATTCTTTGCCAGAGCTCTCCAATGGCCAGCATGTATTTGCTGAGAACTCTGTACTTGCACCACCCTCATTTTCCAATAAAAGTGATTTTTGGTAGCCAGTACTTATGAACAGAGAATGGGATGTGCAAGAAGATGGATATTCTCTACTACAGGTCATGTTCAACAGTTCAAATACATTTTCTAGAGTTAAATAGAGTACAGCTTATAGCAATAATTTTTCTAACTAATAGCAAATTACCCTGGATTCAGAGAGAATATTATGGCTTCACCTTATATGCTTCATTAATGCCTAGGCTGAGATTAGAGCCTGCTTCCCAACCAGTATAAGCTGCTCCTCTTCTAGTCTTAGCCCTCTGTCAATTCCAGGTTGTAAAGTGCTTTGGGATGAAACTCTCTATGTAAATAAAGGACATTATATGACTGTGATTAGACTCTTTATGTAGAAAACAGACTGTTGCTTGTGAGAGGAAATATTTAAAACCAAAATGAATCCCTTCGTGAGCAACGTGCAAGCTGATGAACACAAGCTGAAGAAACACATATTTACCAGGACCGAAATATCCAAGGTACTAATCATCAATCAGATCACATCATGTCCTCAGGTTTGCTGTTACTAACTGTGTTGCAAGGCAGCCCAGGCCTATTCAAATGCACATTTCCATTCTCTCCAGCTGACCCACTGAGACAAACTCCATCATAGCACAGAGAGCCCTCATGTGCTGAAGGACTCTGCAGAACAGCCAGCTCATTCCTGGGCTGACTCCTACTGTGCTGCACCAAAGCTTTGAAGAAAGTCAATAAACATGAAAAAAGGAAAGTGAAAGGCAGGATATTTCACAGTAACAAGCCATGATTAACAAGGTGATATTGTAGAAGAAACACAAGGCTTATTACACAGGTTGTCAAAGCAAGCTATATCTCAGTTTTCCTCTTCCTCTTTAGCCCTGTTTGTTAACGATACAAAATATAGACTAGAAAAGAGTTGCTCATATAGCTGTCCTGGTATAACCATACTGACAATGATGGTAACTCTCATTTCCCATATTCCTCAAGGGAAAATTTGCTACACTGACAAAAACACCTCTAAGACTGTTTGTAATAGCTTTGGTGTTTACTGCAAGGCATCTACAGCATTATCCAACTGTACTTAATATTAATATAGAGCTGGCTTGACAGCCCAAAAAATTTACAGGAAGTGCTCCTGTGAATTTACTGGGAGAGAATAAGTGAAGTTGTCTATACTCTGTCAAGCTTTGGAAGAGGGGTGACAGGAAATGTATCTGAAAACTTATTTAAATGAAAACATAGGAAAGAGTAAGCAAGCAATTCTTTCCAAAGAAACAGTTTGTAGTGAACCTCTAAGTCTATATTCTTGTCTTATTCAAACAAACAAACAAACAAATCAATCCCAAGACCCATTCTTTAAGCAAGGGAACAGAAAATACCACCTGTCTTCAAGAAGAATCCAGGCATTCCATAGTCATGATGTACTAGGCTTACAAACATTGTCATTCTCAGTCCATAAAAGATAACAAAAAATTGTTTTGTAGTGTCATATTAGCCAACTACATTTTTGAGCTTTAGATAACTCAGTAAATCTGCATTTTCAATATGCTGTCTCTTTTTACTTGTTTGTTTCTGTTTAACCATGATGTTTAAAACAAATCACAGGAATCTTGGAAGTCTGTTTAACACCACTGCTTTTTGAACAGTGTCACTTAGAAATTCCAGACCAAATGAGTCTCAGGATTTGTAAAATGAATGACCATAGTTTTTAACTACTATACCTTTTTTCTATTTTTCAGTAAGGTCCATTTTCTACCAAACAAGGCTTGTATAGGAAGCTATGTATGATACCACCCATTCGTAATCACAAATTATAAAACATAACAAAGAGGTTTTTTCCACACTGTTTTTCTAGAATAACTGTTGGTTACTAACAGGTATTGAACAGTCTCCATTGATTTTGTGTGGAATAGCAATACCCATTTGTATCTGCACCTGAAGCAGGCCGATGCGTTACATCAAACTGCTTAGATTTCTACACAGGCTCTGATTTGATCTTTTGTTATCTTCTCCTGGTGATCCAACTTGGAGAACTGGCCTGATTATATCATTATAAGCAAGGACATAACCCTTTCATGGGGCTAGAAGCCATTGCAAAGTTATTTGTACTGCATGTATGCAAATCAGCTTCAGTTTGAGACAGTGTGGGAGAAGGTTGAGGGGGATTTCCCTGCTTTATGTAATCATTGTTGTTTCTTCACTTCCTCTATTCACATAGCCAAGAGACAGAAGCTTGACACTACTGGTAGTTTCTGTAACCCAAGTGGACAGCAAAGGTAATGTGCTCAGTGACCACAGCAGTCCTGTGGCTTCCAGTAAATCCTCAGATGCTGGTGCAATGATATGTGGAACGAAGGAGACCTGAAGGAGCAGTGGGGGAATGACATTACAGACTTCACTTGCTGGCATACTTTGACAATGGTCAGCAGCCAGGAGGACCTGTATGCTATCCCTCAGCTCCAACTCTGGCCTGCCTACCCAGAGCTCTGATTTCTGAATTCTCAACCCACACAGAGTGATGCAGCTCCGGTGATGAGCGCTGTCAGATCACTCTCCAGAGTGCGGGGCAGTTCCGAGGCCCCTGCACACCAGACTGAGAGCACACAGAACTGGCCGCCCTCACCTGCCCATGTGGAGGTGAGGAACAACACTGACCATCTGCTCTCCTGTCTCCAGTGCCAGCAAAAATACTCACTGAAACGACAGGCTGGACAGGTAGAAGCCTCAAGGCAAGTAAGAAAAACCCTCTATCTCTTAGCAGGCCACAGAGAGCTCTGTGCTGCTCAGGCCACACTGCTTCTGACACCCAGGTAAGCCTGCTCAGGGCTGGGCTGAGTATGGCTCCCTACCCAGTCTAGTGTGCTGTGCACATTGTGGTGTTATTATTCCAAAATGGAAGATTTATAATTCAGCAACTATCCAGATTCTGAGAAACACACTTACTGAAAACCACTAAGCTAAGGGAAATATAACAGGTGAAGTAAGCATGGTGGCACTGAGGAGGAAGGAAATCTCCCTGCAGTGTGCTGATAAGAGTGTGCTTGATATATACTGTGTTCAATCTGCACAATCCACAACTGGGGAAACACAGGCTAGCTGAAGGAAATTCAGCTGGGGGCCCTTGGGACTGGATTAGTCTGTTAAAATGCTTTGTTGGTTTTATTTATCACTACTTAATTAGGATGCTTGACCAACACACTGGAAAGATAGTAACTGTTAAATATTCAACAAGTTGACCTTTCAGTTACAATATTGCAATTCTGAATAAAGTTCATGGAAAGTTTGTCCTTCCTAGGTACTCCAACAAAGCCAAAGGGAACTAGACTGGGCCAAAAAAATAAAAAAGTAAGAAAAAAGTAGGGCAGTACTGTGGAGACCTGCTTAAAAATCCAAGTCTTGCTACAGGCTCATTGAATGATCTCAGGCAAGTTGTTTCCTGCCCTGTGCTTCAATATTTCCCCTCTGTAAACAGAGTACGACAGTGTTGATCTTCCTTGTAAATTGCTAAGATGAATGGCTAAGAAAAGCCATTTTTTAGTTATATATTATTAATTGCTTATTATAATTTCTGAGGAAGAAAAAGCAAAGAGAAGAAGTCATCAATCTTTCAGGGTTTTCTCAATCCTCACAGAAAATATAAAAGCACAACTGAATGTGAATTTCACACAACAGAAACTTTTGGCAAATTACCTTTAAGAAGAAATAGTGGGTACACAAAAGAAAGTTTAAAGGGAGCAGACACTCAGGAAAATGCTCCAGATGGTGAAATGAGTTAGGCTGCAGAGCAGGCTCCCACAGGAAGCGATGAAACCCCCATTGTTTGAGACATTTGAAACTGAATTCCTCAAAGTGCTGGTATATACAATACAAGGAATCAGTCTACACTGTCTCAATGTATAGTGGCACTGTGATGACCTGAGAGAACTACACCTTCCATTTCTCCAGTTTTAAGAGAGAAATTACTCTCTGACTACGGAGAGCTGTATTTGCCAATATAGTACCTGAGGAACATCTGCTGGGGAGTAACTACACTGTGTTTTTGCAGGAGATGATTTCATCAACCCTTAACAGATCTTCCACATTCCTAATTCTGATGTCTGAACTTCTTATGTCAAAGAGGGGAAAGAAAGCCCTTCCATTCTCTAAGAATTACAGTGTGTATCCTATTTATTTCCTTTATTACAATCTAAAGAGAAACTGGGTGGCTTGATTTTTACAGGAAGTGGTTTGCAGAAGAAATACCATTATTTTAATGGGAAGCAAATGAGCAATCATTACATAAATGGCATTATGAGACACAGAACTAATGCTGAAATGTTATATGCTTGGGTGAAACTCATCAAGATGGGAATTGACAGCAGCGTGCTGGAGCACTGAGGTTTCTCCACACTCAAGATACTACTGCAAACATTTCCCAGTGCTGTTAATGCTCAGCTCCTCTGGAAGTAGCTCTGGAGGGCATCTGACTGCATCTGACTGCTTAAAATCTCAAGACCATCTCTGAAATCCAAATTCAGAGCTTTGGGCCAGTTTTATTGATAGAACTTGGTAAACTGGTTGGAGTGGGTAGAGCAAGAAAACTTTTTAAAAGAAGCTGGAATGAGAGTTTAAAATACCTTCATTTCCTCTTTGTCTCATACCTGCTGGTACACAAAAACATGCTGTGAACTGTTCCAGTTGGCAGATGAGCACTAGTGATCCTGTTTTACTCCATTCACTCGGGCAGGATGGCCATGGAGTGCTCCTGATTCCTTCTCAGCTCCTTGGGCAGGAGAGCTGGTGCCAGGAGCAGTGGGATGTGCACTCCAGAATGCCTTGCCTGCTGCCTATGCTGAGGAGGGCTGGCACTGCCTGCACCTTCCCCCGTTCCTGGCCAGAGACTCAGCAATTTCCTCAGGAATGAATCATGAACAAGAAACCAAACAACAGCTATTTGAGAAGGTTTCGTCTCCCTCCGGAACTGTCCTGAGCAGTATCATATTCCTGACAGTTTATTCTTCAAGAATTTAGTCATCTAAGGTTACAGTGACTCATGTGATGAACCTTCTGCCCATTTCCTGGAAAGAGTCTTGCGTGGTCCTCCACACCTTGTGCCATTTTTCTTGAGGGTCTCAGTTCTCACTTCATTTTCGTATAGTTCAGCTTTCCTTCAGTTTTGGGGTGGAGGAAGAAGGCAAAAATATCTTGAGTGCACCCAAATTTACAATGTAACCAGAAAGCATTGGGGTAAAAGGAACATTTGGAAAACAAAGATGGACACTGAAATCAGAGAATCTCTTTTGGAAGTAGTTGCCTCTTGGGCTGAAATCTGGTTAGAAGAAAAGGAGCTGCTCTATAAAGTGCTGTGTGGTCCAATATGATCATGAATTTACAGGGCTGTACCCTGTAAAATGAAAATGAGAAAGATTTTAGGGCTCTCTCAGATCATTGCTTGGGTAGGTGTGAGTCACCCTGGGCAAATGCCACCGATGACAAGCACCCTGACACAAAATATTGAATGAATTGTGCTGGATGGGAACCAAAGAAACCATTTTACATACTTGGGCCAATCTGAAAGAGACTTGTGTGCAGAAAACAACTCCTTCCTTTCCATGATGAAAGTTCAAAAGCTGCTCACCAGCAGCTTGAAGGATACTTCAGCAAACTCTGATCTGAGTGGGGCTGTGCTATGCCTACAGCAGCTTCCTGGACATCAGTGATGCCCAGACCATCCCTTATAACCCATACAGAAATAATACTGCTGCATGTTTATATTACAGTTAAAACAGAGACCGGGAGTTTGGTGTTCTTGTTGAAATATCCAGAAACATGTGAGAGTGTGAGTGCATCTATTTCATTTCCAAAGTGTGAAACAGCTCAGCAGCAGTGCTGGGGCACACTGTAGATCAACTCCTGCTATGCCCAAGTTGACAGAGTAAGCATCCTGACTTACACTAACTTGCAGCAGAGATAGTTAAGGAATTTGCAGATCTGTCTGACAGGACCAACTTGTCCAGTGTTCTCACAGGATGATTTCNCTTTTTTTTTAAAAAGTAAACTTCTACAAGCCCTGATTCCAACAGAAATATTTCCATGATTTATTTTAAGAAGAGAACATTCCCCTGCAGTGCTCACCGCAACCCAAACATTGCAGCACTGTGCAAGAGCATGAGAATCAGAGAGGAAACTTAAGAATCTGTTTTCACTGCTTCAGAAGAGAAATAAAAAAAGTAAACAAACAGGAAAAGCAGTGATGAATAGATTTTATTTTAGTGGTGGCTGTAGTGTTATCTCCAATATAGCTAAGGAGAGTAGACTTGAAGCATGCAGGCATTTCTAGTGATTTCTGCAAGACATGACTAAGTGTGTGATGGGCACTTTTGGGCACTGCAAAAAGAGATTTATTTTTCTTTGGTTCACCCTTCCTTCTCCTCACACCTTGCCTTCCACATCTGAGAAACTGAACAGCAGACTAGAAGAAATTGCCTCACTGTTTTCAAATCTAGAAAATATTTTGAAGCATGGGCAAGCTATGCAGAGAATTCCTTATTGATGGGAGAGCACTTAGATACTTGAAAGTAATGGGAAGGGTCCTTCCTCTAAATATCTGGAGCCCTCTGTTCTACAGAATGAGGCACCAGCCCTCAGTGCTACTGTTTGTTTCTTTGCTCAAATTTGCAAAAAGCAGCAAGCATTAGAAGGAAATATGCTAAGAGATAGAACTAATGAGCAAGCACATCGCCTCAGTCTGAAAGATCTGTGTACTGAAGACAGAGAAAAATAGTGAGTGAAACCTGCCTGAAAGGGACCATAAAGACTGTTCTCATGGCAGACTACTGATTTCACCAGTTTTTGGAAGCCGTAAACAGGAAATGGTTAAGTAAAAGCAGGTGGAGCATACTGATTGCAGGAACAATGCAGGAAATTGCTGAGTGTCTGAATGGATGCAAAAAATCTGCTCTTTTGCTGAGGCCTTGGCAGTCAGTGCAGGTCCACTCCACCTTCTCCTGGTTCTCCCTCTCTACCTTTATCTCCCCAAGCTACAGTCTCAAAGCCAGCAAACACCTTTGGCTCGAGTAATCTGCTCTCCTTGAATTTTGGAACCAGTTCAGGAGAGTTGGGAGGTTCTGCTAGGAAGGCCAGAAACAAGAGGGACTCACCTAATTTGACAAGAATGAGTCAGAAGTACCCAGCAGTACCCACTGCCTGCCAGCAGTTTCAGGTTTGAGGAGCCAGAACAGCATCTCTGGCTACTGCCCCAAGTGCTGAATTCCCAAGTGTATTTAGTAGAATAGTCAGGCAGAGAAACAGCCCGTTGCCTTCAAGGGGGCTCCCAAAGCACTAGGCTGTAGGAATCCTTCTCCATCTCCACTGAATCACAGTCCCTTCTGGGAGAGAGCACTGCAGCTGTTTAATAGCTCCAAGCAACAGCACAAAAGCAAATGGAAAAGAAAGTGAAATGTGCAAGAGGCATTTTTCCCACTTTCCTTCTAACTTTTCCTCTCTCCTCCTTGTCCACAGCAATTTGTGCCAATTCCAGACTACTCCAGATGTGTCACCAGTCTGCAGAGGCTTGGCTCTGGAGATAGGGATCTGCTTGCCAATGTGCAGCTTTCCCAGTGCTTTCAGACCCAAGGATCAAATTCCTGCTGCCACACTCTCATCCCTGGCTGTGCTGCCAGATGTGCTGCAGGATGAAGGGCAGACATGCAGGTGAGGAACAATTCTGCTTTCTTCTAGAATGATGTTGATATTAAATTTACATAGACAAGACACTCTTGCCTTCAAAGTATAAAAAAGTCACATTAATGCTGTGAGAAAGGTTAAGAAAAAAGTACACAGATTAGTTTGAATAATTTTGACCTTGTCTACATCTTAAATATTGGATGGTAAAGCTCTGTTGGCAAACTCTTAGATAATTCTCCTCCTCTCTACACATACATTAAAAAAAAATCTGCTTCTTCTTATATTCTGAGTAAAGAATGGTAAATGAGCTACCGTGGAGTTACAACTGCACAAACAAAAAGTTTGTTCTGGCAGAGAAATCTTGCAAGGAAATCCTGCTCTTTTTTGACATTGTTATTTTGGCAAAACTTACCCGGTGTTACTGGGAACTCAAACTTTTACTGCCTTTTCTGTATCTTTTCAAACAGAGAGTTACTATATACCACCTGGAACTTTTTAAGTTCAAACTCTTAAATCTTAGGCTAGACAGGGCCTTTGGGAGTAAAGTTTCAACTCACCCTGAGCAATCTCCCATATCCCACACGTCTGGCCAGGCCATACCTCCCTGGGAATGTCCTGAGAACAGTTGTGATCAGAGACCAGCATTCCATACTGCTGCCCCCATGGGAGGAGAGAGGTGGCACTTCCAAGGAAAGGTTGGTATGACACCTTTTGCAAGTGCCACCACACTTGTCTAAAATGCCATGGGACATAAGTGGACAGAGAGGATGTGTGCTATCAGCTTCAGGTGGATGGCAGGCCAACTTCAGGTAGTTAAACCTTGGCACTGACTTCTAGGAAAAAACAGTCTGTGATTCATACAAATCTAGGAAACTGAGAGAAAATAATTGGAATGAGCTGAACAAAAATAGGTTTCACAGTTTCAGCTTTCCTGCACCCTTACTCACATTTTTTTGCACTGAAGTTGTTGAGAAAAACAGCAGGAATGAGGTTCCTGGTTTAATTACAGTTTGCTGAGAAAATCACAGCCCACAGCAATGATTCCTTTAGTGCTAGAGACAGATGTTGCTGAAGTCTAATCACAGTCTTCCCACTAACCAGGCCCTGAGTCTAATCTGTCATCAGCTGAGAGGCCACTGGCTCCCGCCATGCGTGTGAACCCAAGCTGCTCAGTTTGTTCCTCTCCCCTCATCCAGAGCCAGGCAGTGCCAGAAGGAGGGGTATGTTTCCATTTACTCCTTGCCCTCAGTTACAGTGATACCACCACTTCAATGTGCTGCTTATCTCTTCCCCCATGCCTACTATCAAAGCCTTGCTTTGGAAAGGGCTCAAGTGGTTGTTTTCAACTTACAGAGCATAGTGACTGCAGTTCAAAAATACAATTTGAGATAAGTTGAAGGAGAGGCTTAGTAAGAATGGCCTGTAGCTAATTCGTTCTTCCAAAGTGTATGGTATTTTCTGCCTCCTAAGAGGCAAGACTGTACTCAGTGATGGGTCACATAATCTCCAGATGTTTATAACAACAAGGCCCAAAAGTGGGTGAGTGCTGATGAGCACGAAAATAGGAGGAAGAGAGCAAAGCAGAACTGGGCATATTGAAAAAACATCAGGAAAGAGCAAACATGCAAGAGGGGATTGAACAAATCCCTTCTACTTATTACACACAGATGACATTGCCACTAAATGTTTTGTATCTGACATTCAAAGAGCATCAGGCCTAAGAGCACTAAGAGCAACAGGCCACATCTTTGAACTTCTCTGTTCTAGTGGAAGAATCTTGAAAATCAACAGACCCCATCAGTTCAGAAGTGCCCCTGCGCAGGCAAAAGTCAGTGTGGTACTGGATTAAAGTCTGGATTCTGGGCATGGAAGGAAACTGGCTGAAGGAGTCTTTTTCAAAGGCACATTACTGCAGTGTACAGAACCAGTGAGAACTGAAGAAGTCCTTAAGCTGGTAAGGACTTTCAGCATCTGTAAAGCTAACAAGTGCCCTGAAGTAACAGGGAAGATGCTAGGTGGGGAGGCATAGATTAAACAGCTGTGTTTTGCATAAGGAGCTCTTAAGCAAGGCATAAAGGAACTGAGTTGGTCATCATTTCTGGTAAGAAGAAAAAATGTATGAAATGAGCTGACTCTCTGAAGCAGCCTATGGCCAACTCAATTTCTTTGTGTTTAGCTTTTTCTGAATCTGCACACGGTAGCTGGGCACACACTACAATACTCAGCAGATCTCTGCAGTAAGGTGTGCAGAGCAGCATTGCAGCCACTGACAGATTGAGGGAAACAAAGTGTAGCATGATGTGTCAGAGAGGGGGAAGAAGTGACTCATATGGGAAGAAAAACAAAGCAAAGATGAACGTAGAGCATAAGAGAAGTGGCAGACTGTTGGCTGTAAATCAGTTTTCTTGCACACAGAAGGGTGGGTATTATGGTGAGAGAAGCTGTACTTGACAGTAATGGAAGTCCAAGGAAGTTTGATTAAGATTAAATGGCAGTCACATGCCAACACAGAAAAGAGGCTTTAAGACTAAAATCAAGGATAGGAAGTGACTAAGTAGGTCAGAAGCTGTGGGTAGTGAGCTGCATAGATTAAGTGTGACTTGGAACAACTGAGTTAGTTCTGCTAAGTGATAACACAATGTCACCAAGTCTAACAAATCTGACTCTGAGATCACCTTCAAGGCCTTGATAGCAAATCAGAGATTGCTGAGTCCTAACTGTATCTACATCAGAGCAGATACTGTATATGTTTTAACAAGAGATGCATTTTGCAGTCACTTTTTGACCCTGCCAAGCTTCCTGTAAATAGAGTGCTGTTTTGTCTGAACAAGATTTCTTCTTGAGGAGCTGGGAAAAATGAACTAATAGAAATTGTGAGACCAAGAAGGGCTGCTACTGCAGGTTGAAAAGACAGATGCAATGGAGAAATTTTTTCCACTCCTCAATTCAGTAAGTCTTTGATTTGTGAGCTTTGTTCACATCCAGAGCAGCCGGAAGAGAACAGTCACCTTGTATTTTTGTACCTGATGAGAAAACTCCAGATTGTATGTGTGCATTGGGACAGTTCAATGTGTGTCTATTCCAACTTCAAAGAGGCTTTCACTGCTCTTTGAGATGTAGGGTGTGAGGAAGGGTGAGAACTGCTAAAGCTAGCCTCATCCTCATTAAATCTTTGCCCTCTCCGGAGCAGGCATGCAAGTGGAGAGAATAGATGATATGCATGAGCAACTGAGCATCTGTGATCTCATGACCTTTGACTGTTGTATTATGGGAAATGTATTCTCTGGTTGCTATGCTTTTCTAATTCATTTGTATTTTCCTTCAGTGACTCCCTTGTGTTTTCTTTGGTGCTCCTGTGTAAGGATTTCAAGGAACCACAGATATCTCCAAGTTAAGCATGCATACAATAGCTTTAATTAAATGTTTCTGGGTATCCCACAGTAAAGCAAGGGAAAGGGAAAGCAAACAATTCTGTACTTACTTGTACCTATCCCTTCTGAGCCCTGGCTCTGGTGGAGGCATCTGCACCATTGCCATTTAAGCCTGTTTCTAAGCTATTGTGAAATAAGGGGCATCAGATCCTGCTGCTCTTCATGCAAGCACTTCAGGCACTTCATTCTCATTAAAAAGCTACAGGTCACCTGTGAAAGGTACAGTGCTGATGTTTTAGACTAGGCTAGAAGAAATAAAAAATAAACTAGGGGAGACACTTTTTTGCTTCACTTACAAACTAAGATTAATAATATCCTTAACCATTTCTTAAAATTCACTAACATACTATTGAAAGAGTAGCATAAAAGCAAAGATTTTGGTCTACTTTGATATTCTGATATTAATATTTTCTTTTCCCTGTGCCATTGGCACAATCTCACTCATGATACCACCCTCCAGAATAGAATAATTATTATTGTTGTTGGTATTGTTATTATTTTATATGAGAATCTTTGCTTCTTTTAGAAGTAGTTAACTACATCTTTATTATGTATAAAATAAAGCTGTGAAGATGTATGTTTCCATTTCAGGTATTTAAAATAAATATACATGAGGCAAAAGAAATTTGGAAGGAGAACTTTCATCATGCAAAGATGGAGGAATAAGAGACAGGATACAAAGACTATTGGTTAGTTCTTCAAGTCAAATACAACATAATTTTACAGCACATAGTGTTTAGAGGAAAAATCTTTCTCTTGTATTAGCAGTATCTGCAGTATCTGCAAAGACAACACTAACTAATGATTATTGCTAATATTTAGTACTAGTATAAAGTACTTTTCTTGAATTTTTCAATGATTGACATCACTATTATTTCAGAGTTGATACAAACTAATTTAAAACCACTTTGGCAGAGCTGTACATATTTTATTGCAAATCCATCCATTACTTTTAAGTGGCTCCCAGAGACAACATACATCAGAAAATTCAAGAAAAAAAAATTAAGGCCTGTTTGATGGAGAATAAAAAACCTATGCTTCTAACACTGATTTTGGTTATTTCCCCACACTGAGACCAGTGGCATTGCCAGTTTTTGCAGTGTGACATGCTGGATTTGAGCAGAAGTTGAGTAGAGCAGGGGCTGAGTTAGGTTTGCTGGAGCTAGAGCAACAGTGACTCCTTAGGAGGGAACAGAAAGCACGGGTTGTTTCCCTCACCTAGCAAGGCACAATCAACAACAGGGTTATCTGAGAAGATTGAGAACTGCTGACATAACAGGAACTGGCATCTGCAAAGAAGAGTAGGAGTGGGATGAAAGCAGTCCTACAAAGCAAAAGAGGAAATGAGAAGGCCAGGGAAGATCTAAAATCGTGAGCAGCTAACAAATGCTGACAAATAGTTCTTTCCTCAAGGGTATGATCCTGAGCACATTCAGGCCAGCTTGAAGATTCCTGCCAGGATTTTTGAGATACTCTTAGTGAAGATTTCTACTCTTTGCCCCTCTCTTAAGCTGTATTCTATTTCCACTGCATCTTCAAAAAAATGCCTCTCAAAAATACACCTAATTTTGATGATTGCTGAGAGTAAAAAAAGTTTATTCTGAAAGTTGTGTGAAGAAAGATCTACACCTCCCCCTCCTTCATCTCTGCCATGTCCATCTGATGCCTGTATTCCAGCCTGTCAGTTTGGATGGCCAGTGACTGTAGCAAGGATGCAGAGCAGTGCTGCACAGAAGGCACACAGTCTGGTCTTTTTTGGGTTTCCTATTCTGATAATGGAGGGGTTTGATTTTTGTTTTTTGGTATTCTGAATTATTTACTCAAGCTGTCCTGAGGCCTCTATTGCATGTAAAACAAGACCTGGCAAGTTCTCAGGTTTATTAGCTCCACTGCTCCATTAGCTTCATTTGTATTCATTGCCTTAGACTTTTCCATATTTCACTTACATTTTTTGCTTAGTACTATTTATATCTCACCTGTCAGTCTTCACTGTTCCTTCTCTTTTTCCTACTATATTGCAGCTGTGAAACTCTCACATCAAAATTCAAGTTACTCTCTTGTTTTCCATCCTATCAGATACTCCAAGGACTACTTCTGCCCTTCTCCTCTAGTAGTTACAGCTTATTTATATCACCAAGGTTAAGGCCAGGAAAATCGATGCCTGATTTTTTCCCAGGGCTGAGTTTTTATGGACAGTAATTAGTTACTGTTTTCACCACATAGGTCCCACACTAATTAAGGCCCTAGGGATGTTGGTGCAGTAATCTTGGGCAATTGTAAGTACATTTAGTCTTCTCTAGTTTTTCAGGTTCCATTTCCCTTTAGAAAGTTGTATCTAAGTTAATTCACCAAATAAGTGAAGAACTTGAAGTTAAAGATCAAAGTTCAGTGCAATCCCTCTACTCTATGACCTAAGCAGTGCTGTTTACTGACAAATGCTCCCCCAAATTATTTGTGATAATAAGGAGAGGGAATTGAAAGAGAAGAAAATAATAATCGGTGATTTCTTTACAACTTATTTTCATTATTAGCTTGTTTTAAAAGTAGTTTGGTTCCCCCAACACAAAAAAAAATAAAAATTCCTATTTCTGACAAAAGCAGTTACAAATGATGTAGCAAAGCTATCTGTATATTGTGAATGCAGTGCTCATGCTACCTGTCACCCCATCAACACCCCAGACAGACTGGGAAGGAAGAAAGGTTGCAAAATGAGTATAAATACTCTGCATGGAGCCAGCAAAGTCACAATGGTGGGAGAGAGAACGTCAAAAGTTAATCCCAGCTGTAATACCTCAGAAGTCAGATGCATGTTGTGAGATGTTAATATTTATGTTTTGTTTTTACTCTGTGAACTTTAAGGCAGGCCTTAGCCAGTGAAAACTGAATTGTCTGTAGATGCCTTGCACTGCCTGTTGCTGTCTTTCCAAAGTTCTTATTCCATAGCACATTTTTTCCCTTGTTTTCAAATGCTTGCTGGAGTCTCAAGACATTTTAAACCTAACAATAAAACACCTGCATTTTATTAAGACTTGAGACTTAAGTTCCACCTCCCTCAATTTTACTGAAGTGTTGCCATTAGTCAGGTTAACCCTTTCATAGTCAGTTTTGCTGTCAAAATGAAGTTACATGCCTGCTATAGCCAAATTCCACACTCCTACACTGTATTTGGAGGAAAAGAAAAACAGCCCTGAGACACACCTAGAGAGCTCCATCCTGTGCTGACTGGCAAAAGGTGCAGAACCTCTAAACTACAGCTGCAGAGGCTGTACTCTCCATAGAAGCACAACAGCCCTGGAATAATATGTCTGCTGATAAAGCTTTAAAATGTTCTAAACAACCATTTCTGTTTCAAGAGATTTTTTGGTTGTGTCATAGAAACTTCATTTAACTAAATAGGAAAATTTACTATTCTCTGTATCCCTTCCCTTTTCTCATTCCAATGTCTTAAATGAGAAACAGAGCAGCACTATACAGTGATTTCTGTGCCTGTATGTCCAAGAATGTTATTATTCCTATATTAAATTAGAAAAATGGCAACATGTGAAGTAATTGCTCAAATTCATGCAGCAGTTTAGTAGAAGGGCTGATAAATTCAATTGTCAATGCACTAAGCAACTGTGTTGTTACCCAATTAATTTAACTTTATGATAATCAGTTATTTCTAAGTCCACACACATCACGGAAGCACTGCACTGCAAAGAGCAACAACTGCTGGCTATTTTACCAAATATGATCAGTTCACTGAAGACAGGAGGGAGAGTAACTAATGCAACAAGACAGGGACTGAGGATCTGTACATCCTGAGTTCTGATTCCATTTCTCTTGCTATTTACATGTCTATGGGCATGTTACTTTAGTTCTTTATGACTCAGCTTCCCATCTATGCAAGAGGGAGAGTAATACTTCACGGCCAGCAGGTGAATCAAGAGGTCATGGGCTTCTGAGATGATTCTGAGTCAGTCATTCATCTCAGGACTTTAGTGGCACACCTATGCAGGGCTAATTGTACTAATATGCATCAGACCTGCGTGGAGATAACAGGTACATCACAGATTCAGAGGCTTGGAGATACTCAAATACCAGGCACATTCCCAGGATAAACAGGTAAGTAAAGAGAAAAGTATTAGTTGCTACCCCATATATTTACCAGTATAATTAATTTAATTGGCAGTTATTATTTACACCATCTGATATATTAGATACTGTTCTAATTGATACCAATACATCTCTACAACACTGGTATAGGAAACATTATCACATACCTTGGCAGTCATAAAGAGAAAAGTACAAAGTTTATGCTGACCTTGTAAACAATTTCCATTCATTCATACCTACCAGCATATGATTTCAAATCTGTGTAGGTATCAGTAATCATTGGAAATGGCCTTCATCATCATGTCAGAGATAGTTTCAGGACATAAGCCTATTGTTGTTGAATTGAATGTCATATGATGTGGGGATCCAGTAGACTGGCACATGGAGCAGTGGAAGTCATGGTGTGAGAGTAGCAGACAGCCCCTAAGCCCTCCTGCTAGCTCTGACCACAGACCAGGAGTGGCCTGCTGTGATCCCATTGAGGAGCACACCTTGCCTTTCCTGCTATTAGGGAAGATAAAGGCTGAGCATAATTTATAAAGGTAATCTAGACTGGAATTTCTCTCATTTGAGTCATGACTCAGAAGATTTTTACTTTTCCATTCAGTGTAAACATTCATAAATAATCATTCTGAATTGCTTTTAAACATAGAGGTAAACAGCCTTTCAAAGCCTCTCTTAAACCAAATTGGTGTAAATTTCACATTTGTTTGAGTTTACACCCTTTAACTAGCATTAGGACGCTGTGATTTATATTGCTGTGTAAATCACATCTGCTCATAAGCTGTGGTTTGAAAACACTGCACATCTGTGGTATCAAATGTGTGCAAATTAGAGAATTATATGACATTACAAGTCACTTACATGCAAATGTGTAGTATTTATTTCATTTTTTGTGTAGTATTTAAGTAATCTTATTATGTAGCATAAACTACAATTATCTACACTCTACTCAGACAGCAGTCCAAACAGAAATCCGCAATCCCTTTGCAATCATTTTCACAGAGCCACATACTCAGGTACCCTGTCAAGAATGTAAATTACAAACTGTTACGTGCCCTGAAGCATGTTTATGGCCTTCCTTTATAGGTGGCCTGCTCACCATACTCATTAATTTTGAGTAAATTAAGGGCAGGATTTCATATTTTGTAGTTGTGCTTGTTGATAAAAGAATCAGCAATCTGGGAAAACCGAGGTTTTTCAGCTTTACTTCTGTCGTGTATCTGTGACTTCTTTTAGAGGTTAGTACCAGATTGCACAGCCAGCACTTTCTAATCCAGGATCTAGAGGCAGGGGTGGGGAGCTGGTATAATCAATCTGTTTCAACACTCTGAAAGGGGCTGTCCCCTGTGCTGTATTTTGCTTCCTCCGAGTGTCTCAAAAGACAGCGTCAGCAGGATTTTCCTCCTTCTATTTCATAGAATTGCTCCAATTTTCACCTCTTTTTACGGAACTACTTTTAAAATCTAGAAATAGCAATGTTCTGCTTTAAATGACAAGTTTATTTCTTTTCAGTGTTGACTGCATTTTTCTTTAGACAAATACTTCTACAAAACTTTCATCAGAGGACCTAACATTACTTATAAGCACCATTAATCAAGCCCAACAAAACAATTATGCAAAAGTTATCATCTTTATGTTTCATAATAAATCATCGATAAAGGAATACATGACTCAATCAAGGTCGTACTGTGAATCAATGATAGCAGTTGGAAATGTAGCCCAGGAACTTTGACAACCACACTTCTGCTGAAACTATATGCCTGAAAAGCCAGATATCTCAGACCCATTTTGCCCTACCAACATTTCTGTCATATCACTGAAGCCTTTTTAGGCTATGAAAATTAAAGAAAAAAATATAAATCAGTGTCTGATAGTACGTTGCTTTCCCCTCTGAATCGAAAAGATTTTTTATTGGTTTGTTTTTTTCTTGCAGTAGATATTGGCAGGCTGAAAGTTGAAATAAAATAGGAAAAAATAACAAGCATATTTTGAGTGATTACTCAACTGGGGTCCTTTGTGACAGGAAATGCAGCTGCGTGACTAATGGGCCTGACTTTCTCTTGGCTTCCTTCCCCCTTCAAAGATCTTGTTTATTGCTCCAGCCAATTTTTTTTTTTTTTTAAATTGCTAGAAGCTAGAATTTTCCAGGAAAAAAAAAAATCCTTGCAAGAGGCAAAGGCAGTAAATCTTAAAAAGATCAAGGGCTGCAGAGCTCTCCCTCATCTACTCCTTTTAGCCTTCCAGGCTCTTGAGTCACGTCATATCTTCCCCCGTTCTGCTCGGAACATGTGTCTAGCAGATCTTTCTGCTTTGGTGAGGGGAGGGAGTATGTGAATCACATTTATAGCATTTAACCCTGGAATTCATAAAGGAGGGACTAATTCCATTAAGGAAACCAGGGGCCTCCTTAGTCCTTTGCAGTTTGTCTTTTTTATTGTTTTTCCTCGCTCTCTCCTTAGCAGTTGTGTGCCCGTACTCCATAATGACATGGCTGTTAAGTGTGAGCTATTGAGATTTGACACAGCACAGTCCCATTAGTAAAGGGCCATGGAGTTTTAAATGTTGTTTGCATTTGGTCTGCTTTGTAAGTCTGCTTTGTTGAGCTTCCTAGGTAACAGCAGATAGGCCAGGACCTGAACCTCCCCTGAACTGGAAGAGGAACTGTGCATCCAAGCTCCATGGCAGGCCCTTAACCCTGTAACTCAGGGCAAAGAAATCCTGAGTTCCCTCTCAGTCCTGGCTGGTGTTGGGCACATGGCTGGCTAGAGTATCTCTGGGAGCAGGGTCCTGTCATCCTTTGGAGATGCCTGCCCTGCAGAGCAGTGGTCCTGAGCCCTCTGGGGAGGCACAGTGGGTGAACTGAGCAGTCTGAGCTTTGAAGTGCTCCCACAGTCTCGATAAAGCAAACATGGCATTTACTGGCCTGAGGGTGGGCACTGGTGCAGGACCCTGTGTGCTGGCAGCTGCAGTGCCAGCACCAGCCCTGCCACAGAGGCAACAGGTAAAACTTCAGACTCGTAATCTCCTTGCTTATTCCTGCAAGGAGGTTAAAACTCAACCAGACAGGTAAACAATAGCCCCAAAGAACATGAGCTACAAGAAGTGGGAGCCATTATTTACCCTTCTCTAAAGAGCCTTTTCTTTGGAAAGCTGGGGTATCAAGTCATTGAAGAAGAGTTTGAGGGCTGCTCTGTAATCTGCAATGCTGGCATGGTTTCCTGTGCCTGTAGCAGAGGCTAAAAAAGGAGGTGAATATATTCATTACCATAAACTGCACAGAGGAACCATCAGAATGGGTATGCTAAAAAAAGAGATGGAACCTTTGCTTATGAACAGACCTAAAAGAATTGAATACATGTGTACAGAGAGATCCTTTTCCACTACCTACAAGAGGAAAAATCTCTGGGGAAGTGGCTGATGCCAAATATTTTCTTATGCTTCATGTGTCAGAAGGGTCTGGCAGAATCCCTTAAAAAACAGAGCATGTATTTTGTGCAAATAGAGAATCCCAATTCTAGTGATTTAGATTGCTTCACCAAACTAGAGACATTCTTCCAAAAATACAGATGTTTGATGATGTACCAAATTTTCAGCATTTACACAGATCAGATGATAAGATCAGCAGAAAAAAAACTAACAGATTAACACAATAAAAGTCTTCAGATCTGTCCTGAAGAAAAACTTAAACTGGGTTAGACAGAAAAAAGTTAATTTCTCACAACAGCTCTAAAATCTTAGCCAAGCTATACAGCAAAGTTACAGAGGAGCTAGACTGGACACAGAAGTGGTGATCACCAGGATTCATTGGAATGGGAGATGTATGTGTAACCCAGCTGCATGACCTGAGAACAACAAGGCACTGCTGCAAAAATACTGGCATTAGACTTCGACTACGAAGTTTTAACAATTCCAGAGACTGAAGGATAAAGGGGATACAGCCCTGAGATATCTTAAAACTACATGAGACAGAGCTGTCTCCAAAAAAGAACTAGCCTAACCCTCTTGCAGCTATATGGTCAAAACAGGAGATCACTAATTTCTGTGCAATGAATGCTAACAAAAGCTGAATATCAGTGCATTCTGATAAAAAAGAAGGATTTGGCACTTGTCCATGAATGTAAAAAGTTTCCTGTCCTCTTTTTTTGTCTTTTATGAGAAGACTGTTTTAGAAAACTGACCATAACCCACTTACTGCAATTGCCAAAATGGCCTAGCAAAGCCAACTCTCCTCATGAATACATGGATTTATTTGCTTCGGCTACAAATTTATGATTTGCAGATTGGGAGGGATTTGGTAGGTTCAAACCTAATCCCTCCAGCATTTGATGAAAAAGCAATGATGCAAAGTCCAGAGCTAGATTTTGCATGTGATGATTTGCTTAAAAATTTTTGCTTGTGATGGTGATAAGACCCAGTGGAAAGTATATGAGCCTGCCACTGAAAAGTCAGTCTTGTTGCTGACTTTGGGTGAAGTGTGACTACTGTATCCTGGCTAGGAAAAATTACATAACCTCTCTTGATGTTTATTTGTAGTTCCCTGAGGTAATCTTACTGTAAGGCTGTACAACTAAACAGGTGGCAGGATATATCAAGCTTATCACTATTACACATCCTGTACCTGCTAAGGTGAACAAGATCTGACAATACAACAGGAATAACTGTGAGATGTCTTCAGTAAAATAAGATTTAGCTCTACCACTCTAGTTCTAATACTCCTAATCAATGAGATAGTAGGAAGTAGTGCCTAAAAATTTGTTGCTACTCAAAATAAAGTGTGGAATTAGGCTGTGACCTGATTTTAGGTCTATTATATCAATGTACCAAGGTGGAACATATGAAGTCACTCAATCACTGACATTTTGCTTGACAAAAAACCAAATCAAAACAAAAAAGCAAACTATTTTCATTCTTGCAGTCTTTCGATTCCCTGACATCTTCAAGGGTGTGCTCAAAATCATGGGGGTCTTGAAGAAGAGTAAAGAAACAGCCAAGGAACAAAAAACTTAGAATAACATAACTAGACTCCCTGACAACTATAGCTGTGATATTCCAGTTCCAGAGATGTAAGAACAACTGCCCAGTCCTCAGGATTCACTGAGCAGTTTATGAGATGTTGGTTGTAACTACTTCCAGTTGTGTATCAGCTCAACGTGTCTGAATTTTGTCTTGGAAAATTCGGCAACTTTAGGACTTCTGATACTAACAACTGCCCTTCCAGTCTGAGAATCTGACTGAGGTGCTACAAAGTTCTCATTTTATTACAAACAGCTGGATGAAACCAGAGGAATGAAGCGAATCCTTCATAGCCAGCTTAAGCACTGGATGTGCAATGATGACAACTGCATTTCAGCCCAGAGGTGGCTGCATTTGAGACTTAGGGAAATAATAAATTTATAAACAAACTTCTCAAGCACTTTGAGATGAAAACACTACACAGAATCAATTTAATTCACTCTACTTATGTGACAAACTCATGTTATTCATGTTATTGTTTTCCTGGTTTTGCTACGCCAGTCACACTGCAATTCCAAATGTCATCACTCTGTGCTGGAACAGCAGTCTGACAAGTTCAAAAACCCTTGCAGAATAAAAAAACTTGTGATGGAAATTGCTCCCGTGTGTGCAGCCTGCTCATGCTCAGAAAGTGTTCATGTTCCATTTCTCTTTGTCTAGTTAACAAGTGGCATGAGTATGGTTTTGAATTCTGGGTGTACTTTACCCCTTAGTAGCCTGTCCTAGGCACTGTGTTCTGCAGCATGACAATTGCCTCGCATTCAGGCTCCTGGCTGCTTTCATTTTCTGCCCTGATGCTCTCCTGACTCTGGAAAATCTCATCTCATCAGCAGAAACAACCAAACTGTATCTCAACAGTTTCAAACTATGAGACAGTTTGGAGATTTTCTCTCCCTTTTTGTTGAATCCTGCAAAAACGACTAAAAGGGGTGTGTTACCTAGGAGATCAAAAGGACTGGACTGTCTTTGACCTGGGGAGTATTACTGAAACTAGATGTCAGATGTGGTCTAAATTAGGCATGTGCGTGATGCAGCTTCACTCAAAATGTAACTGTTGTTTCACGCCAGCCACATGGCCTCCTGTGCCTTTGTTTCTTCACCTGTAACGTGCAGACAGAAGCACCCAGCCACCCAGCAAGGAGTATTTAGAGTTCATTGGCATCCCTGAAGACTTTGGAGATTCTTAGATAAACAGTGCATTATAAACAGAAATCAGGTGATACTGCATCTTTCTCTTGGTGACACCCTCTTGCTGTTGGAATTGTGCTCTCACATACCCGAGCTAAACTTGCTTAAGGGATTTTATTTCACTTGAGCTTAAAATCTTTGTTTTGTTCCTCAGGGAGGATGCTGGAATACATGGTAAAGCACAGCAAATCTCACATGTCCAGAAACTTCACTCTCAAGGCCCCTGCTAACCACTTCCACCTGACCTTCCCCACCTTTTTTAATATACTCAGCCAAGGATAGTGAGGACAATTCAATACATGCATGTTTTGCACACCCTGCAACCCTGTGCATTTTGAAGGTCAGACAGACCATTCTCTGCCACGGCAAATAATTCTGTGTAGATGAGAAGCTTTGCCTTATCAAAAAAAATCTGTTATTATATGTCCATGTATTTGCGTGGAAAGAAAAAGCAGAATTTCTGACCTCTTGATAGTGAGGTATAATCCCAAGCCTGGATACACATTTTGCTTCAGGAACTGTGCTCTATGTGCCTTCAAGAGGCCTTGTAAGTACCTTATCTTTGTTTCCTCTCTAAAACTGGGATTATAATACTCCCCCATAATGGAGGGGTTTAGAAATGTTCATTTCTAGAAGTTTTAACAAATGTTAAATATCAGTTGTTTTGATCCTATTCCATTACAAAGAAGCCCTGCAACTCTTCCATCTTCTCCTGTTAAAAAGATTGTATTCTCTTGCAGCCTTTATATTATTTAATTGAATTGTACAGGGTAGTTGCATAAGCCGACCACTTTTATATAACTCCTTTTTGTTGTTACAGAGTGGAGGAAGATGGGCATTTAGATAACAAGTCTCATACTATTTTATGAGTAAAAGTGAGGGACATGCTGACAAAAGGTTCCATAAATTACTCTTTCCCCTCTGGGCTCTCGGAGCAGCTTTGTCTGTGATAGCTCCTCTTTGACAGTGCGTCTAGCACAGAATAACTCACAATCAAAAAGTATCAGCAGATGTCAAAAGTATACCCACACAAGTGTCAGGTCCTCAAGCATAATCCAAGTAGCTGTTGAATTTCCCACTTTGCAGCAATGATTCAACTTGGTGATGGCATTGTGAATGACTCAGGAGAAGAATGACATTAATATCAGTATTTGTAACAGCAGGTCATTAATGATGACATTAATGAGCATTTGCATCAAGGAGCATGTTTCAGGTCTGGTCAGTGGTTTTATGTAAGGATCTCTGTGCTAGAGCACCTCCTACACAGGGCACAGAACTTGAGGCTGGAGGATGGGGATATTCCTCGTGGAGTGGGGACTTACAATGAGGGCAATGTACATTAGGCAGTATCTAGGAGCTGAGGGCAGCTGGGGAGCCCCATTGGCTGCTCTAGCAAGAACTGGGGTCTGAGCTTGGCTGGAGGCATGGGCTTGTCCTGCCAGCTCTGTCCTTCATCCATCCCTGTGAAAGTCACACTCGGCCTGAACATTTCAGCTACTCACATAGACAGCAGCTCCCTTCAACACACATGCTTAGACATAGCTAATGGAACTGGAATTATTGCAGCCGTTGGGAAAAGGGAGACTGTATAATGCCAGGCTGGATAAAACATAAAGACACTGTTAGCTTGATGTGGGCAGAACTCCTGCCAGATGAAGCATTTGCACCTGGAAATGCATGAGGCGGAAGACTGGTGCTGGAGCATTTGTGTTACCATCAGCGAGGCAGCAGCTCACTCACACGTACGCAGACTCTCAGGAGGCTGGGGCTCAGGGCTCCTCAAGGAGGTCAGTTTTTTATATAGTAAAGCAAACAGTTGAGCTAATCAAGAACTTTTTTTCTTTTCTTTTCTGAGGCTCTTGGCATCCCGCCCTTTTACTTGCAATCTTTAATTTGTACTGTGGCTTCCTCTTCCCTGCTGCCTTCTCACTCAGTCCAATTTTCCCACACACTTATTTCCTAACTCTACCTCTACCAAAGTCTTCATTTAGTTTGGACCTAAATTTATCTCAATCCTACACAAAGCTGATGTTACCTCATAATTTATTCCTGTAAATGACTGCCATCAGAAATTCACAAGCCTGAAAAGATTATGAAAAAAATCAAACCATTATCTTTATTATTTACCATTTTGTTATTAAGTAACTTTATTCACATACTTTGGTAGAAATGGATTGTGGATCAGTTTAGTTCTTCTTTTTGGTTATACAGCTTCCCGAGTCTTAAATTTGGGGCTTTTAAAGGATTTGTGTTTACATACACTACTCACAAATTTGCCATGAAAAAGCCTCTTTTCATGGAGCTTCCACTATAAGGGAGCAGATTCTGATGAAACAAAGTCAGATTTTGGCAGATTCTCCCTCCCACTTCAAAATACTATGAAAAGAATGAAAGAGATAAAGGCATTTTTTCTGCTTAGCACAGCAACACGGTCCAGAACATGTGTCATTTGTGTAGTGAAACTGATGAAGGTGACATCAGTCAAATAGACAATCTCAAGTAAAACCATAGCAAAATCCTAGTAAAAACAGACAGCCATCTAGTTCTCAGTTGTCAACATGGCAGAGGCTAGCTTGCTCAACAGCTGATGAGAGATGCAGACACATGAATAAGAAGTGACCCACCTGATCACTAGGTTCTACCTCATGAAATCACCTTTAAACAGTCTTTTCTGAAAAGATGCACAGAACCCAAAGTGTTCCTTCAGCCTGCACACACTCTAGAAGCCGCAAAAGAGCACCATGTTGTAACAAACACACAGCCTCTACCACATATGTAGATCCAGCTGACCTCATATCATTTGAGGTAAATACTTCTCCTCCTTCCCTGTGGTCATTTTCAAACCCATTTCTACAGAACTCCTCTGCCTCTGAATGGAGCCCAAGTTGGCAGGACAGTACTTTTCCAAGTCATGATGCAAGCTGCAAACATCTAACAAAGTCTGAGGCACATTCCCTGTATTTTTACTGCAACTGTTCCTCACAGCGACTTCCACACAAGCACAGAAGGGTTTTTAATGAATTGCAGTGATAAGAGGCTAAAAGCACTGTGAGACACTGAGCTAGCAGGCAGTGGATGGGCCGTGTGTCCATCTTCTGCAAGGCAGTGGATCACAGGCCAGGGCCAGCAGACAGGACACAACTGGCATCATTACTCATTGGCATTCCTCACAAAGGAGACCCCTAGGCTGAGCAGAGCCACGTATTAGAAAGCAGATGCAGCCAAGTTGTGCACTGTGCACAGTCTGTGAGGCAGTTTGTCCAATGCTTCTTGTTAATGTCAGAATCCACTACTGAAGAAAACTCTTTATAAGGTGGGACATGTTTTAAAAGATTGGTGCAGATTCAACTTGTATAAAGCTGCACAGCTCTATTAAATACCAAGGGGTGTTGCTGATTTACACCAGCTGAGAAGTTGGCCAATATCCTTTTGAAGCCATCAACTCTCCCGTTGGTATTTGCCAGTAGAAACACTGGGAAATACAAGAAGAAATGAAAAATGGAGCACATTTACGTGAAAAACCTTCGATGCAAAACAAATGTCTGCTCACTGCACAAAAGCTGAAATAATACAGTTGTTATTGGAACTGTGCTACAATAAAACAAGCTGGATGAGTCAACCAGCAGTGCATCTAATCTCCACTGGCTGCCTTTCTGGTCCCCAAGCTCCCCATCTATTTTTATCTCTGCTTTCTTCAATACGATTTTTGGTTTACAAGCAATAAATCTACAGCTCTTGGGTCCCCTGTGTGCACTCTTTTTGGCAGACCACTCAGCAGTTAGGATTTTACCCAGACCATTTCAGTTATAAGACCACAGAACATAGAGGCTACAATTCAGATTCAAAAGACACCATGGCCCAGAGAGCACAGCATTGGCATGGGGCATCACAGTTTTCTGCGCTGAAGGAAGCAGGCACCACGCAGGGCCATCTGAGAAGCTTTGGGATGAACATACTTCCAGACTTAATAAAACACACAGATTGGGGCAGTGCTTATCCAAGCTCCATGATGCAGCATAGGGCACACACAGAGCACGAGATGTGCTCAATGCAACAGCTAGGAGAAAAGCTATCACTAAAATGGCACTGGCAATCAGTGTTTGATGGGGTGCTTATACAGAGAAAATGTCACTCCCTCTTTTTCCATGTGCGGGTGAAATTTTTAATGAAGCCATTTGCACCTGGTCTACCTTAGGACCCTATACATTACCCATTACAGAGCGTAATATTTGGAAGCTGAGAAAAGGATAACCCTCATTTCATAATCACTGGGCAGATGATGGGAACTGTGTTCATGAAGTGAGACTACTGTTTTTTTGTTGGCCAGGTGTGGTAACCCTTTCTTGAGAAAAGTGTAGGTGAATTTGTGGAATCACAATATGCCTGCTTCATTTTTCTCTGGCAACCACATTACCATCCTAGAAAGAGAGCAATTATTTTTCTAATTTTTCTCTGTTCTCTTTAATGGCTCCATTACAAAGACATACAGCTAGTCACCTTGAGCTCATACATGCTGGGAAACATCTGTTAATTGAATATTAAGATAGCCAGAGTGTTATAATGGATAGAAACTATTGGGATATGATGGTAGCCCAAAGCCTTCCCTTTCATTCCAAGAGTACGTGCTTCAGGGAGCAAGGGAAAAGAGTATATGAATTTAATTTCAGACATTCACATTTTAGGTGGCCCCAGGGGACATACCCATTTCCTATATAAGGTTTTGTCTGTTTGCAATTAAGTGCTCTTCTTTGCATATTTCCGGATAGATTAAAAATAGCAATATCAGCTTATTCTTGGACTTCTGGAGATAAACAAAGCCATTGCTTCCAGGGCTTTAAAAGCACTGATCAGACTCATAGATCTTGAAGTCCAAATTTGTCTGTGAATTTTTTATGCTGGATAAATCAGCAATTCCAAAGATATTTCTAGAACTGGAGACCTTTTAAAACAACATTTAGAGCCTTAAATTTTAAACAAAGCTTAATGTTGATAAGGAGTTAAGAGTTTAAGCCTTCTTTTTACAGAAAGCTGAAGACTGGTTCAAACCTCTCCCACCATTCTCACAACCAATGGATCAATTCCAGAGCTGAGAGGCTTGCTGAGCTCCAATTACAATTTTTCTCTTACTCTTTTTCTGTTGGGATTACCATCATCAATCCATTTAATCCAAAATGTAAAGCTGTTTTTTGTGATGCAGTCATCCATTCTCAAGGACCTTTACAGAAACAACTCATTTATAATGGTGCCTAAATTGCTATCAGATGGGATTGATTCCCATACATCCCTAACAGCCTGAGGTTGGACACATGATAGTGATCTGCAACTGATAATTTCTTCCCTGCTGTTTAAGTTTCTTGTTTGCAGAAATTACCTGGAACCGGGACCATTTCCCAAAGAAGTGCCTGACCACCATGTTGTGAATTTAAGTCTCCTGGCAGTGTTTTTGTTTCTCTTTTGCAGACTGCTTAGAAGTCAGTGGACCTTGATGGAACCATGGACAATGGGATTAAAATCACTGATATAGTGATTTTAACATTAGTTATTCACACCCTTGTGTGCTGACAACAAAACAAGGATTCAGCCAAATACAACCAAAATTATTTGTTAGCTTTCCTAAAGTCCAGAAAACACTTAGGACTACATTCAACTCAGCAGTGGAAATAACTCCCACTGTGTATCTAGGAATTATGTTAATTTCTTCTTGATTTTAATTTTACTACCAGACTGAATCAAAGACTCAGATCAGCATTGAACTCTTAATCTTGAAAATTCAATCATGCCATACATGCACCTAATAATTATAATCTCTAATTCTGGTTGTGTTTGAGCTTCCTTATCCAAATAATCTGATTACTTCCCTACAATCAAATCTTTAGTGACTTTTAGTGCTTCTTACATTGTGAACACACAAGGGTAAAAAACAGTGAGAAAGTCTGTGATTCTGCAACAGTAGAATCTGACCTAAATGCTGGCTGCATCAACTCTGTGTCCTATAGCTCCTGATCACAAGTCCTTCACCTCCTTTCTTGCGCTTCACTGGTCCTCATCCAGCCTTGCAAAAAATTGGTCCAGGGGATGGTGAAAATTTACTTCTTTGCGGTATTAACTCCAGTTTAGCTCCCTGAACTATTCCAGGGTCAGAAACAAACCATTGCTTGTATTGAGGAAACACTGGAGCATGGCTAGGCAATAGCAGGCCTGATTTAGGTTAGTTGGAAGGGATGTGGAATTGTACTTTACTCTGTGGGCAGTTTTGTATCTAGCAACATACACATTATTCCTGAGGACCTAATAAAGGTTCTGCTGTATGGCAAGAGTCACAAATACACCTTACAAAATAATATGGACTTCTGTAAAAGCAGGAAGCTTTACACATTGTAAAAGGTGTAAAGTTTTAAAAAAAATATTCTTCAGAATGGAAGTCTTCTTGATCCACTTTGGCTCCCAGCAACATTAAAGGACATAAGATCTTTCTGGTACCATGACCTGTAAAGAGTCAAATCCCTGAGCTCCTAAATGTGCTCTTGCATATTTCCAGGACATTTTTTGGAAAAAAAAAATCCAACAACAGAATAACCTTCTGTCCATCAAGCAAGATTTCACAACAATTACAGTACCAGGCACAGAGAACTCTGCCTGTCTGGCCCACAGCCACACTGCGGGCAGCAAACTTTCCAACTTTCACAAACTAATTAGGCTCAGGTCAGGTATGTGAGTGAGAGAACTCCAGGGAGAGTGGAGGGTGAAACAGGAAACAGTACTGATGATTCAACCAGGGATCATCTTGAGAGCAATTTTAAAGTTATTTCTTCAGAAATAAGTTTTGGATGTGAAAGGAAAGTGATTTTATTTCTGAGTACAGAAAGGGAAAACTTCCTGGTATGAAAATGAAAGTGAGGACTCTTTTTAGTAAGTAAAGAAGCAATGGATTCATTAGTCAAAAATTTTTGGTGGCAATTAATGGTGTTTAACAGTGGAGTGGGACAGGTGACAAGAAGGCAAAACCATTTTAAGTTGCTATTATCAGCTCTCAAGACAATCTTTCTTTCTAGTAAGAAACTAGAGCTGTAAGGGGAATAATTTTGAAATTCCAGCAAAGCTTTCTGCACACATAAAGAAGTGCAGGAGTGACTCCAATGTCTGCACATGCAATCAGAGGAATGAAAAAGATCACTTTTGTTTTGTATTAGATGCTGCAAGCCTTTAGTAGTAGACATAACCTAGGGCTACGCAGGGCTGCTTTGTGCCATTCTACACTGTGAGGAGTAGTTGATACTTAATAACTTTCCCCCAAAGCCATAAAATTACTAACTGAGGTTCACAGCACTATGAGTACTGTTCCATCCAAACCCTGTATCTGGCTCCTCAAAAAGGCTGCCGCCAAGTTAAAGTAGTGCAATGCCAAAGTACTCTCATATTCTCTATTTCTTAACATCAAATCACAGCTTTGTGGGAATTCCCTAGGTCAAGTATAGGGCATTATATTTAAGGCAGAGTGACCAGAGAAGAGTCTGTGGTCAGTGTTATTATACAGGTCATCCTTGGTTCTGTTGTGTGTCCTTTCAATAATGTAATTCTGCCATCAGTAGATGTAAAAAATGTCCAAGTGAAAAACCTATCTGGATAGTGCTCATTAGCTTTCAGGTCCAGTTTTTAGTTGCCTGTGCCTGTTTGCTATGTGACATGTAGCTGTAATGACTGGTGAAAGCAGCAACAGAAGCAACATGGCAGAGCTGTGGCGGTGAGAGCTGGATGTGAACTTCAGAGGATCAGGTATATCTTATTCCACCTGTGGATCTTACAGATATGTCAGTACAAGCATGGAGGATCTCCTACTGTGTTTGCATTGAGCAAACACAGAAAAAACCTTTTCACTGGGTGAGCAGTACAGTGCTGGAATGGGTTACTCAGAGAAGTTGTGCAATCCCCATCCTCGAATGGTTTCATGACTTGGCTAGACAAAATCACAGCTGACCTGTTAAGTGCTGGCAACAGTTCAGCTTTTATCAGGATGTTGGAATAGAAACCTCTACAGGTCCCTCCTTAATCTACATTTCTATGATGCTATGTCTCTTAGATCCCAGAGCTGAGCTGACAAACCATGTTTTGAAAGGACTTGCAGGGTGAGAGGCCATGGTTGGTACCATCTACCAAGCCGGAATGGTTGGAATGGTTTATGTGGACCAAAGTGTCTGAATGGAGGCCACCTACACCTGCATATAAAGCCTCCTTTTGAGCAGAGGCTGAATGGTAGAGATATTGTGAAGTTTTGCTTATGAGGTGGCAGTAATTAGGGAACAGTGATGCTGCTCAGTTTCCTCATGCAA
This sequence comes from Thryothorus ludovicianus, assembly GCA_013397245.1. Lineage (NCBI taxonomy): Eukaryota > Metazoa > Chordata > Aves > Passeriformes > Certhiidae > Thryothorus > Thryothorus ludovicianus. Next base: position 487,509 of record VZTB01014851.1, on the reverse strand, counting down.
CTGAGGCTTCAGCCAAGAAAAGGTGTTAGTCTCCCGCAGTGTTCTTGTGCCACTCTTTTGTGGCAGGGTGAGAATGTGTTAGTGTTTGTGCACTGGCATGCTGAGGTGTTGCTCAAAGAGGGTAGGTTTATGGCTGAGTTACAGGCTGGCGTATATCTCAACGTTTTGTTTCCTGCTTTCAAGACAATTATATTTAGCTGCTTCTGACACTAAAGAGACCAGAAGAGTCTGCACTCTCACTACACAGGGAGACAGATCCCAGATTGGACTGGCTGCAGGAACATCCTGGAATCATAGAAAAGCTGATAATTCAGTAGGGACATTTCTATATAGGGTGGCAGACACAGTAGAAATATAAACAGAATAGACAAAATCCTTTCCACAAAAACCATTTGCACAGTTCTGCCACATTTCATTCATCCATAACTCTTTGCTGGTTTGTTCCTGGGAGACACATTTTTTCCCCCCAGTTCAGAACCAGCTCGCTCACTGCTACAATACCCTTATCTCAGCCATCCCTTTCATCCCTCCACAATCTCTGTACATTCCCTGCTTTTAGCACAGACATGATGGAACCCAAGAAATGCATGTACTAGTTGGATATAGGGAGTGCCAGGAGCATGCTGGCCTGAGGTAAGAACTTTGCCATTAGCAAGCATAAGTTGAGATGTCTCTGAACAAATTACTAGTTCTCTAAAAGCTGCCATGAGAACAGCTGAACTCACAGTGAAAAAATAGAGCTTGATCTAAGAATCACAGCATATCACCTGGAGCCACCAGTGTGCTAAAGAAATTATTTTCCTTGAAAAAAAGCCCTAACCATGGTTTATGTCAGTGTGACATGTACTGATGTGGACTTCCAAATGACTACAAATAATATTTCAGAGATTATTTTCTCTTGTATATTAGCTTGAACAAATACTGAACAGCTGAGAAAGAGTCTGAATCTTAACATGAAACCTTACACAGGCAAACAAAAATATTTAAAGAATGAGATAATTTTGAAAAATGCTGTGATGTTTTTAACGGGGACTGTTTCTCGGGAACTTTGACTGATACAACCCTAACAGCAGGACTACCAGTGAGTTCTGGGACCTCCATGAAACATGAACCAACTTTATCCCCCTTTAAGCTGGCAGGATGCTTGAGAATATTTAGAGCAGTAGATCTTGGGATCTGCTATACACAATAATTATATTTATCTCCAATATGTTTGATAGTCATAAATATATTAATCTCAGTGTTCTCCATAGAAAAACCTAAATATATTTAGAAGACCTAAACAATGAAAATATGATGGCAGTTAAATCATAACCACACAACACAGCAGGATGTATGCTCAAAAGGCCTCTTCATGCCAAGTCAATAGAGAGCAGAAATTTCTCACACCCTAAAAATACAAATAAAGATATTTATCTACTTCCTAATAACAACATAGGGATAAACTTTCTTCACTCTTGTGTGTATATGTGTAAGAAATCTTCTCTCCATACAGCTCCTATGTAAAGGACTAGTTCAGTTGCAGTCTTTTGCATCCATGTTCTGCTTCCTCCAAAATTGTCCATTCCATATTAATGCCTGCCTGCCAAATCACATTAATTCCATAGTTGTATCCCTGTCATAAGTCATTAGTTCCACAGTCTTAACTACACATAATACATACATTCCACATTCTTTTTCTTAATATGCAAATCTTTCCAACCATGGTCTCCTTTGTTTTGGTGCCTCTCAACCCACCAGAATATGCAGGAGGGCTCACAAACTGATCCTCTGGGATATACTCAAACATAACCAATATGTTCTTTGTGATTCATATGTAACAACAGGAGAGGTTTTGAGGTTCCCTCCCAAGCCTTCAACTGCTTAAGTATTGCTCAGATTCCTGATGTCTTTCATCTGCACCAGGTGGTTTACCCTAGTCATTATGAATTTCCTTTTAAGGCTGCTAACAGCTAAATTTGTTTACAGTAAGAAACTTTTCCAATGGCTCTAAGTACTATTTTGAGTCAATAGGGAGGCTTAGGTCAACAACCACATTACTGTCACAATCTCCTGCTGTCAGAGTCTCATCAGGACCTTACTGGACTCATGGTTGTGCATTGTGTTCAATCAATTAGAAATACTTGTTTTAGGAAACAAAGTATAGGAAGAGTGTCTCCTTGTTTTCATGTAAATTGTCCTAACAAATCTTGTCTTTATTTTGTCCAAATTGATTACCTTCAAAATCTGCAGCAGGAACCCACTAAACAGTCATCTAAACATTTTAATTTGTCAAAAATACAGCAGAATAGAAAAAGTGACATTGACAAAATTTAGGATGTTTCACTTGCTTCAGCAAATTCTCTCACATGATAAAGCTGTGGTACTCAAGACCTATACTCTGTTTCATTGACATAGCTGTAGTCAATAGACACTTGGAGCTGGCATAGTCCATGATAAAACTCTGAAGTTCTGGACGCTACTAACAGTATAATATAAGCCCTGGAGTGTGAAGCCAGATTTTGCCATTCATTTGGTATAATATACAACACAATTCTTCCCACAATTTTTCCTATTCTCCGAATTGCAATGGCTGACACCATCTCTCTCTGAGCAGGGAGATGGCTGAGGAACAGCTGCGAACTTGGTCTTACCAGCCAGATTCATCACTATTCTTAATTTGCACACATGCTATGGTGACGTGTGCATTACATATGCTTAGACAGCACGGCTGAATGCTCATGTTATATCAAGCTGTGGATGATTTTACAGCTGGCTCTGCTCCTTGAGCAGTGGGAGCAGCTCTAGTGCATTTCTGAGAGGCAAACTACGGCCAAGTGGCTGGAGCTGTAATTCTCTAGCCTGATCTCTCCCATCCCAACTACCATGACTCCCTCGTGCCCCAACATTCTTTGCTGCTTTGTTTATGCTGTAGAAAACATCTGTGAGGGTATACGGCCAAGGTAAAAGATTTTGGCAAACAGTTATTTTTCAAAGCTCAGCCTAAAGGGAAAATATGAAGACTGCCCCTCCTTCTCAGAGGAGAGGAAGGGTGGGGTTGAAAAATGAGATCCAACTGCAGCCCGGCCAAATAGCAGACTTGCTGTCCCACTAGCCCCTTTAAAGGAAAAGGGAATTGTTTTTTCAGTAGAATGAACTATGCTGCAGAAGAGGAAAGGTTTAACTGAAATAAACTGGATTAACTTTTAGAGTAATCATTTAGATAAATGTATCAGGAAGCCTTCAAAATGTTGGGATGTGTTAGGCTAAGCATAATATTTCCAGAAAATGCATAAATCATGCTGCAGAGGTCGTTTAAAACCAGGCTGACATAACAATAAAAAATCTGTAGTAAGGAACACCCCCACACTACTAAGAGATGGACTCAATTACACTGCAGGTCTTTTTCAATGTTTAACTTCTATGACTCCTTATGGAATTGGGGCTCTGTAAGGGAAAGAGGAAAAAACGTTGGCTTATTACGTTTGTTGATTAACAGATCAACTTTCTCAAGCATTAAAGTACTTTATAGCCCTACAAAGTATAGACTGTAGGTAGAGAATTGCAGATTTCCCAGACAAGGTGTACTTTATTACTGACATTCTGCAGTGGAGCAGAGATGATAGGACATGCCGCTTGCATTTATCTGCCTTTCTCAGGTTGGCTTTGGAAGATTGTGAAGGAGAGATGAAAATTCCTACTGGGAAGTGAAGGACCTGTGGGATAACAAGGAGATTACAGATTTGCTTTAAGGACCTGTAAACAGGCAGGTGTCACTTCATACCTCCCTGAACTGCAGCCACTTCTAGGTGAAACAGCAAAACTGATTACAAAACACAGGGGCGCTTAGCATAGGAGGTGAGGAATGGTGGGTTATTGCTTAAGAGGAAATTGGAACAAAAAGTCAGGAACCACTCAGAAGCACTGTGCTGCAATGATAAATGAAAAGGTCTGCAAGGAACTTAAGTCCCACTCTGTCCCCAGTCACACTCAGGACAATGCCCTCTCTCGCCATGAAGTCGGTCACTGCTCACATACAAGGAAGCTCAGCTACTGCCAGATACACCCACTGGGACACAGCAGCTACATAACCTCCAGGATAGAGACAAACAAAGCTATCTCAGAGCTTGGAGCAGAAAGATGACAGGCTGAGTACTCAGGATCCATCTATGATCTGTCATGAGCACTGCCACAGCTGACCAGTGAAAGAGAGCACAGCTAGTGTGGGCACGCAGCCATGCAAGCAACCACTGCCTCCCCCACCCACCTCTCCCTCTGTCTGCCCCTCATCCAAACCTACATAGGCTCCAAATTAATTTTACAACCTGGAATGCTGTTAACACAATCAAATTATGAAAGAAAAGCTCATCCTGAGAGAAGGCAAAAATCAGCTCCCTTCTCTGTCTCACAGCTGTCCCCCCCTCCTCACCATGTGTTCCTGAAACCTGGGGCTGTTCCAAGCACTAAATGCACTGGAAAGCATATCCTCGGGCCAGCTGTGATCTGATCATGGCACATTGGCTGCGGGTGAATCAGAAACCAACTGATAGGCCCAGGAACAATGCAGCCCCTTGTTAGGCTCCGAGAACAGCCATCGCCTTCAGCCTCTCCCACCCCTTCCCCAGCCAGTCTTCAGCAGTGCGGGATGCCAGGACAGCTCCTGTAACACGTCCTGCTTGATCCTTTCCCACCGACCCTGCTCTGCACTGCAGCTATTTTCTGCTTTGAATGACATGCTCCTTGTGTTGTGAGAGACTCTGGGTGGGGACTGTTGCAGCCTCTTTGGAAATGGCTGCACAGCAAAGTGACAGGCTGACACTAATATTTATGTACAAGCTGCCATGGGGCAGCCCCAGCAGCAGCACCTGGGACCACAGCTCCTCTGGAATCCCGAGGGCTGGAAACCTCCAGGGAAGCTGCTTCTCATCAGCCCCATAGAACGTTCGCTGGATTGCACAGATCCCAGGAACCAGATTTTATCTGGCCTCACAACTTTGCCGATGTTTTGTAGGCTTTGTATGTTTATGACATTAAGTAAGCATTATGGAAATGAAGCAATGGCACAGAGCCAGAGCCCTCTGTTTTTCCCAGCCCTCTTCACAGCTAGGCTGTTGCAATTCCCAGGAGCAGATGCTGCAGGAAGGGGGTTAGTGGTGGGACAGGGCTCAGTCTTCTCCAAGGCAATATTCTGAGGGCAAACAGAGGAGGGAGAATACGCCATGGCCAACACAGATTTGAGACAGTTTACAAAAGATTGCAGAGAAATTTAACCCTGGTGCATTACCAAGTCTCATATCTAATAGTTCTTTGCATTTGTATGGAATTACTGTGCCAAAACACCAACCAGGATTGCCCAATATTTGGCAGTACAGCCCCTTCTTCAGGGTAAATATGCTTTGCCAATCAATTCCCACTGCAATTTCGAGTAGACACAATAATTTCCTTGCTTCCTGCCCTAAACACTTGCCATGTTGTACCACAGCTGCATTTCAATAGCACATAAAGGATCTAAATACATTGGGTTTAGCAAATTCCAGTGTAAATAAGGATCTGAAATTGTGATCCTTCCAATTTAAAAATACTGCACTGGTGCAAGACCTTATTAATTGTTGATAAATGAAAACTACAGATTTGTTCTTTGTCTTTTGCTAGTCCAAGATGCTTTATAAACTGGGAATACTACATATCCTATATGGGAACTACTTACTATTACCAAAACACTCACTTGCCTGGTAGGAAGCTCTTATTAGCATACCAGCATCAGCTCACAAATGAAATAGAGCAGAAAGCTAATTTTCCTGAAAATTAGTGTGGACTTTGATGGCTGTAATAAGTTTCTAATTATATCCAAACTGATTCTGCAGTTGTGGCTCAAATTTGTATATACTTTCCCACTATAATGACTTTTGCTATGGAACTTCTGTAATTTGGGCTAAAACACCCCTGAATCTGGTCCTGATATTCCAGTGTACTACAGCTGCACCAGAAGTAAAATTTGCCTGGCTAGATCAGACCTAAATAATTGACATGCACCATGAGATGTGTAGAGATTAAATCTTTTATGAAATATGTAAGACAGCGAGAACCATATATTGGGCATCACAACAATGAATATGGAGTACAGCAACTGAGTATAAAGCCAGCAAAAATTTAACACGAGTAAATTTTACTAAGCCTTAATCTGCATTCTGCAAAGAAAACTATCAGGATTTTCTTGATACGTTGAACTCAATAAATTTGCTTTGAATAGCTGTCTGTGAGTGTGACAGAGAGAGAATTAGTCTGGAATGCTATAAGGATGTCAGCCAAGCTCCCAGCATCTGGAAAGCAGAAAGCAGAACTATATTTAGTACACAATGACTTGCAATAATTTGGAGAGGGAGCAGAGAGGAACAAAAAAGAGCAAGAGAAAAGAACAAAACTTAAGTTGACAGTTTTGGACAATTAAATTAATTATAAAGAAAAAAGAACAATGAGGCTGGGAGAAGGATAAATGAAACCCTGGGGTATATGTTATTGTAAGAGCTTCTACAAGCAGAATTGTATAGAGTTAGCAGACGTATTTATAAACATGCTATAGATAATGCATACTTCAGTATAAATACCACCTCTAAGAATTTCTGGCACAGAACAGTTAGGGCACTGACCTCTGCTGTACATTCATTTCCTTTATGAAGCTGAAATGGCCTAAATATATTCCTTAGTTAGGCATGGGAAACCTTTTCCATATGGAAACTGCATCTGCAAGAATACTCCGTGGTGTAACTGTACTCGGTTATGAATGTGTTATGAACCCTTTGCAAAGCATGTAGAGGTTACTGTGTGCTCCCCTACACCTACCTGTGAACAGAACAAGCATCAAGTAAAAAGCTAACTTTCACTGCTGCAGTACATTCAAAATAAAAATGGTGTGACACTTTCTAAGTTCCTTATTGCTGTAATAAAAACAAGGTACTGAACAGTCACATTCCCCTTCCATCAATTACACAGTTTTTGTTCTTCCTTTTTTTATCCTATTTGTTTTATCCTTCACTTGACTTAAACATTCCATACACTAACTCTTCAGTGCCACTTGTTTCCTGGCACTTTCTTAGACCTGAGACGCCAGGATTCCAGAGCCTCCACATTCAGGACTTTAAAGGAAATCTCAAATAACAAACATAACCTGTTTAAACTGAGGAACACATCTCAGGCACTTTGATGCTGTTTAAAGGATAACTAAGATGAAAGTAAACAGTATTACACAAAACAGTAAAAAGATGATTATATTCATAAGTGTCAAAGTATTTTCTGGTGTTCAAAAACTAATCTAGCTTTCAGCTTCTAGGAAGCAATGTGCTGCCAAAAGACGATGTGTGGCCAAGAGAGAGATACCAAAAGCATTGAGCAGAAGAGAGAGCAGAAAGTGTTAACTGTGCACAGGCAGCAATTCCCTAAGCTTGGTGAAAGACAGCAGAGATCTGGGGACTGTGAACTGGGAGGAGAAGCTGGGTCTTGCCTGCAGTGCCAGACAAAGAGCAGAATATTGCCTTTGAAGCACAGACCAGAGCAGCAGACATCTTGAGAAGAAGCAAGGAGTGCTTCCATGATTTGGCTGCTTTAGACATCAGTCTGTACTTCACTTGTATTTACAAATAACAGCCAAAAAAAGCAAAAATGACTTCTTTCTGAAACAGGCAGTTTGGAAGAAAGTCAAAACCAGCAGCCATTTTCCATCTGGCTTCATGATCAGTTAACATTTGTAGGGATCTTTATAGCCTCTTATTTGTAAACTTCAAGTTGTGTCTCTCTCTAGTGTTTTCATGTGCCTTGTGTACAGGTACAGGCCACTTTTGAGATGTGATCTTGCTGGCTCTCCTTGTGTTAGACAGTTGTATTACTTACATGTCCTACTGTGATGTCCCTAAGGATCAAAGGAGAGACCTTGTTCCTTGTACTAAATACATAGTTTCTAGACTAATTAAGGTACCAGCATTTGTGATATCTGTCCATGTGAACTGGAGCTAGACCAAACCTACCCACAAAAACTGCAGAGCTGTAACTGAGGTACCTATTCTGCAGTCTCACACACTCTTCATCAGTCATACAATACACATGCATAATTTAAAACAATAAACAGTTTTTCAGTTCAGTACAAAGGATGACACCAGCATTGTATCTCTTTTTAGACCCACAGATATCCAGCAACAGAAAGGATGGGAAGGAGGTACCTTTACTACCTTGGAAGCAGAGTGGAAACATGGCAATATAAGAGATTCACAAAAAATGGAGACAAGGGTGCTAAATAAAAGGAGGTAAGGATTGAGATAACTACAGAGAAACTGTAGCAATGCCCATAATACTGTCTGCAAGAAAAATGTTAAAAACTGTAACGTATATGTATCAGTCCTTCAGTTGATGTAGGAATTGGGGAAATAAGGACACTTAACTGGACAATACAGACACTGGAGCAGAGCTCTATGATGGGATCTGACTTGTCCTACTAGGTGAGATCACAGTGCCTAAGGAAAAAGACAAGAAAGCACTGCTGCTCTCATCAGACATGGCATGGAGCTTTCTTTTCCTCACACTTCCCTTAAGCAGGGCATTCACACATGTCCTGTTTTCAAGGAAAAACATATGTTTGAAATATTATAAATAAAAGCTGTAAAGAAAACTACTTTTACGAATGACTAGATTTTGATACATGTTTTACATTCTTTGGGGTCTGAGATCCCATTTGAACCAGAACTGCTGTCTGCAAACACCCTGCTGAAGTCAGCAGAAGATGAGGATTTACTGTAATCACTACAGCACTGGGCAGTGAGCTAGGCTCATTCCTGAACAGTTTCCTAAGAGATGTTAACAGCCTCAGCTGGGTGCTCTTTGTAGTTCTGGCAGAGGTCAGCTCTGTCTCTAAGCACAAATCAGAAAAGTAAATCTAGTCTAAACAATTCTCTGTACTGTTCCAGAAGCAATTAAAGGCACTTTGCTTTGTGTATTTCCCCCAGGTGTGAGCAGACACTTCCCACAGACAGTTTGCACAGCAAAAGCTCAAAAAGCATAAACTCTTTGCAGAGGAAAAAGCAAAAAACCCCTCCTGCTCTACACATGTAAGTCTGAACTGGACAAATCAGTGCAGGATTAGCTTATCCAGGCACTGCCTATGACCTGTACTTGGAGAAAAGCAATGGTAGAACCATTCCAGTTCAACTCTTCTAACTCCATCAGGCTCTTTATTAGCAAGTTAAATAACAAAAGATTAGGTTTTCACTTCTCAATCTGATATCATTGAGCTAGGAATGAAAATGTAATGTGCTCCATCAACATGTCATCTACATTCATGACAGAGATACTAGCATTCATGAAGCTAAAATGAGTTTTATAAAATCAGCAATGATATGAAGAGTGTAGAAACAAATGAGTACAAAGTTAACTCTCACACATTTTAAAATCACGAATTACAAATATTTAAATTATTTTCTAACACTTCGTTAAAGTGCATTTGTCTGTTTCTTTGTTCACAATTCTCCAAAAACGGAACAATAACTATGATTACTAGTAAGTATTCATATAATATTAGGTATACTCATTATACCTAAAAACTCCCATTGGTTTTGCTAAAAGCTGGGACCAGCAATCCTAGGAGTTCCATACATCATCTATGAATCTCCTGTATATTATCACTGGCATATTAATTTTTCAAAACAGAAATCTACCCATATAACTGGCATCATGATAGAAGCAATGAAACATAAGTAGCTCATGGAGTCAATTTTTTTGCATTTATTCTTTAATATTCCTTTTTTAAAAATCATAATTGACACATTCCCACATGGTGTACCTCTAGAGCCTTGATGCCGCACAACTCCCTACTCAGCTTTTATTCATGGCTGTGGCAGTGAATAAAAGAAACAAACGGATTTAGGGATAGTTTGATTAGACAAAAACCATTGAAACCCAAACTCATATCGAAATCCTAATGTGAGTGCTCCCAGATGCAGCTCACATGACGATCACACAGATGTGTGATCACAGCTTACACAGCAAAGGGCACAGCAGAGCAGTAGGCAGGGCAGCAGTCACTGTAAGCGTAGGGCAGGATGGAAATGTAACCCGAAATCCTGGCCTTAGCCCGCGGCTACAAACTTTATCCCTGCTTATATTGGCATAGAACCTTCTAACTGCAGAACACTCCCTGAAACAAAGGCCCAAAGCATGTATTGATAGTCTTGACAGTGACTGGCAGAAAGCAGGAGCAGAGTGCCCTTACTCTGGCATAGCTGACACCGCCTGCAGGCCAGGAAGCAAACCCGCAATTGTTAGGGGATGCCAGTAGCATGTGCTGGCACCAGACGGGATTTTGCTGCAGCCTTGCAGATTTCTGCTTCTGGTTTCTGAGCAGTGCCAAACACTGTTTGTCCCAGTCTGCCCTTGAATGGAAAACCTTTTCACCAGCGGCTCATCTACCCCCATCAGTAATTTTCACCAGCAGCAGCCAGAGCGTTTCCTAATATGCAGAAGGCAGAGATGCATAAAAAATGGACAGTACTTCTATACTTGCAGAGATAACATTTTTTTTTTACTGTTATTTGACATTGCTGATCACTACCAGCCCCAGCTTCATGGAGGGGAAGATAATAACTGGCAGCAGGAAGGAGAAATACCTGTGTTGTACCAAGAGGTTTGCATGAATCACTTCACCTTCTCAGTAAATTCTAAAATAGAAATCCATCTCAGTGGTTTTTGCATAGGAAGAAGCAAAACACAACTAGGAGCCTGGACTTGGTGAGGCTGCAGAGGAGCCTCCAACTCTAGGTTATATTCAGAGAGCTGAAGATACAAATCTAGAATGCTTTAAAAAAGCAAACCAAAAACTTTTTCCTCTACCTGTGTCCCCTAGAACACCAGGTAACTCCCACCTCCATTGTCAGGCAGGTGATTTTACCATTCACCATTAGATTATCTTTATTTAGCATGGGAAACTAAGTGCACACATTTAATTTTATGCAAACAATCTGCTCTGGGCTGCCTGGAATCTGAAAGAAAGGTGTCACCCTGGGTGCTATAAAAGGAATTTTTGGCACATGAATTCAGACAGTATTCAGATTCTATAAAACAATCCATGCTGCAGTGGATTCCTCCCTGTGGATTATACCAGTGAAGAAGAGAGTCCCTAGACTTCTATGATAGCATAATGTCAGATTCTGGGTCTATGTGGAACTGGCATGAGCTCTGTAATAACAGAAATTATTCAAATGTTTTTACTACAGTAAAAATGGCTTCACTCTCTCTGACAGTGGGTTAGAGGAGAAGCTGGGGCACACAAAGACAAGCTATTTGCAGATATTTGCCCCTGAGGTGCCAAGCTATCATTCATAATATGACTATCCCAAAGTATTAATCCAGCAGAAGACAAAGCATACCTAGATTTATTTCAAATTGTTTTCTTGAATACAACTGCAAGGGAGGGAATGGGCAGCTGTCTGTTCTCATCAAAGAAACCCTAAGCGAGAAGAATTCTTTACTGGGTAGCTAACTATCCTAAGGCCATTTAATACTTTCACATGGCTTAGCAGACCAGAGAATTAGAATTGTTGGGGTTTATTCAGCTAACAGATACTAAGTATTTTGGTTTCATTAACAGTATCCTTTTGAAGCTATGAAAAGTAGTTTATGTATTTATGTATTGATTTCTGTCCAGAATCTCAGCTGAAATGAAAGTAATGAAGGATCATGTTAGCCTTCAGCTGCTATCATAAAATCATTGCAGAACACTGTTTAATCAAGCTGGATTTTCAATTGCATTTTAAAACACATCCTGGCCTCGCCTCTCTTGACTAAACATGAAGTGATACAGCAGTGCTACGTGGGATTACACACTACAATTATGTGGGCAAATGTGTGCAGGCCAGACTGAAGGTGCTTTGGTTGTGAGATTCAGGACCAAAAGAACAGGCAGGAGCTACACCTTTGTCATGAAATAACAGGAACAGAGCTGTGAGGAGAAGTTTGCAATGTACCTGTGAGTGTTATGGCTGCCTGGAGCTGGCACTCCCAGTGTTTCACTTTTCTGCCCACCAGACGTGTCTAAATATCTTGAGAAAACAAGAAACAAAACAATAGGTGACTGTAGTGTGAATTATAAAAGCTTGGCTTCCCTGTTGCAACATGACTGCTGCTTTTGAACTGCCCCAGCTGAGCTTTCACAGTCCAAGATGTCAGCACAACTCCTCCAGTGAATCACTGCCTTGTGTTCCCTCCTGGGCCATCCACAGCACTCTTTTATAGACTGTATTGTAAGACTGGGGTAGGTTTCTGAGCCAGAAAGTTAGCACTACTGTCTCTCTATTCCAGAAAGACAGATTTGCCATGATACTATACCAGCAACAGCAAAAAATCCCAACAAACCAACCCAAGATGAAAATAACACTGCATAGGGAATGCCCTGAACTGTCAGTAGTATGGTGTTTTGTTCCTAGCAGGAACAGGTAGAGCAGATACTAGAAATACTCACTGACAGGTCCTGAGGGATTCTCTGGTAGAGGAAAAGTTTTCTAAATATACGATAGACTGTGCGATTATATGAGCTGACTCAGAGGCCAGGGCCAAATTAGTCCTGGCTCAAACTACATGAATTTCAGGCAGTTCCCTAAAATGAACGTGTCCCTACAATGAGTGCAGTTTTTCTTTCACTACCAGGAGCCCTCATCTGTCTAAATCATTCCAAGCTAATATTGGACTTCTTCACTTACTGTGTGTTTTGATTTTTTGAGAAGACGAAAAGAGATACCATGCAACCATCTTAAGTAGTTCTCTTTTATAACTGCAGTCAGTTCTTCAAATGCTGGTGTGCTGTCCTATTGCCAACTACAACAACACAATCTTTCCTTCTCTCCTCCTATTTCCAGTGACAGAAGAGCAAATCATAAGCCAGGTCTGCTCCAGACTATGTCTCAGTAGGTATCAGCTACTTGAAAAGGCATGCCCTTTCCTTCATGTCAGCGCGTTCCCCTGGTTTCTACTCATCTTGGTTTTGGAATAGGAGAGTGAAATCACTCCAGTACTTTTAATCAGGTTCAAATCTACTTAAAAATAGTTTAAAAAAGTAAAAGGAAATATATATTCTCTGTTGATTTATCAATAAGTACTGGAGAGCAGTTGTATCACTGATGTTTTGGAGAAGGATCAGACATCTTCGTAGTCAAACAGCACCATCCAACATATGGCAGTAGATGAAGGTTGCTTTTGCCTCTCATATTCACTCCGAATCCTTCTAAATCACCCCTGCCAACACAATACAATCCTTCAAGATCATTAACAATCGTCAGAAGAGCAAACTCTCACTTATGTAATAGGTTAGGTTGCACCGAACAGCAGGAATGAAAAGTTCCCTGGGGGAAGACACCTGCAGAGTCTGTTCCTTGACCTTCAGCTCTGCTGCTCCTACAGATAAATGATGTTTGATTCAGTACTGCATTAGCAGTACATATGCAAAGCATGTCTCAGGAACAAAACATCAGCTCTTCTGAAAAAGACCAGTCTTACAGTTTCATTTTTCAGGTGATGCTTCCTTTCAAATTTGATCAAATGGAAAGCATTCCTGGTTAAAATAAGAAAAAATTGAATACATTCCCCAAATCATCCTCTTTGTGAAAATACATATCTTGAAGAGCAAAACATTTAAACAAGGATTGTTGTTGAAAGCGTGCTTCTGCAAGAGGCCCTCAAACATTAAAAAGACAAAAATATTCTTTTAATGAGCTGGGGTCCCCTTAACAGGGTCTGGAGCGTACTGTATGTAACTCACACGTTACTGGTAAAACTCTTTATTTTTTCTGACTGCAGTATATATTTCAGGTAAATCTAAACAGAATCAATGTAAAACTTATACCTAAATTTCTCTCTGATTTCCTAAGCAAACAGAGATGGGACTTCCCAAGAGAATATATACATATGGACTTCCCCACAAGCACAAAAAGATATTTACAAGTTCTTTAAAGAGAAATAAAAAGGAAGAAGCAGATGCAGAATTTCTAGTCTATGTCAGGTAAAATATTTGCATGCTACAGAAGGAAAAAGTATGCTATTGATCCCAGTATAGTAGCTTTCCTCACACCCTTCAAGGCTCATCTGCTCAGTGTATCAGGCACTCCTGTTATCCTTGGAGATACAGGGGCTGACTTGCCAACAAAGTGAAAAGCCACTTGAAATCTTTTTCTTCCTTAGTGCAGTACAGTCACATTGTCAAAGAAAACAGATCTTCACACAGAACATCTCTCAGGCATGTATTTTACACTGGAAAGAAGCAAAGAATCTTTTCACTTTAAACAGTGAAGTGAAATTCTGCAGTGGATCTGCAGGCTCTTTGTTGGGATGTACTTTTTCAGAGCACTGAGGTGGTATTTCATTGCATGTACATACTAGGAATTTTTAATTCATTTGCTCTTCTTCCAAGCCACAGTTAATTTTTAACCAGTTCATAAAAGATAAGCTCTTGGTATTTGGAGAAAAGAAAAGAGAGAGCTTGGCTGTGCTTATATTATGCAATTACTGACTTAAGTGGGAACTCATGGGACTGAAGGATTTGGCCCAAACATACAGTAGCTCACAGGAAAGTCCAAGATGTTAAGTGCCAAAAGATTTGGAATGTGAGATGTGTAGTTACTAAAGCATCTGCCACTGCGGCAGGTAAAGTCGGAAAGCTAAGAGGGGCGTTCTAGTTTGGAAGGAAGCAGATGACACTGCATTATCAGTACAGTACCAGACAGATACAGCTGGATTTCATCAGGATTGCATCTTCCTATGAATGGCAACAAGAACCTGTTTACAGACAGCCAAATCAGAGAGGGAAGCAAAACCCACATGATATTCAACCTGCCTGAGAGTAAATGGGACCTGTACTCTTGCTGTGGGAAAGTAGAGGAGTATGAGTAGAAAGAGAGCAGCTACAAGCAGTGATAACCCTTGCTCAGCCTCAAAACACCTTGAGTCCAGAATTGCTCTTGACCTTCCTGGTTGCTCTGGCTCTGCATTCATTGCTGAACTCCTTACTCTTCAGTTAAGGCCCAAATGTATTTTGTGAGTGAGCACATATATTTAATCTCTCCCAAATGTTCCATCTCAAAGTAATGGCATAATACTGGCTCATTCCTTCAGCTCCACCAAACAATAACTGCCAGGAAAACAGCTTACTTCAGCCATTCCTAACAAAATACAGTTAGGTCTTTAACACACAGTCTTCTTTTTACTTGGGCTGCTGCTTTTTTGGTACAGCTCTTTGGAGATCCCCTTGGTTAACACCAGCTGCATCCGTCCTCCAGAGAGCAACTTGTTTCTTGTATAAACAAACACATTTACATTTGGAGAATTTTACAGCTGGAGCATTTCCTCAGTCCTTCCACTTCTGACATTACCTTTTCTCCTGACAGCCTGCACAGGCACCACCTGAAGGCAAGGTACTGCTCTTAGCTTTCTCTCTCAAAACTTTGCCTTTTCTGTGATCTCTTCCAGTGAATGTTGAAGTTGGAAAAGCCAAATAACTCTCTCTTTGTGCTAAAATGGTGAAAGTTACTATACAAGCACACATAAAATGGACTTAGAGACCAAATGACAGTAAATGACAGTCTGTACCTCCTTGCCAGATGTTCTAGAGCACCTCTATGGAAACAATCCAATGGGCCCCATGTACATGCAAGGCTTTGAAGCAGGAGGCTGAGGAGAAGCACTTAGTGACATGTAGACATGTGGAAAGAGGGAGGAAAAGGTCTGAGAAATCCTGGGAAAAAAATAATCTAGTGCACAAATGAAAAGATTTCTCTAGTGCCAATCTCTCTTGGACCTTTTGCTCATTCAGCTGTGGTGAACTGACCAAGACCCAGTGGATGGCTACATATTGCCCAAAGATTATCTCAGCATTGTGACAGCAAAGAGGCCACAGCAAGGGAAGGAAGCAGGAATCTCTTGGAAGTATCATAAAAGGCTAGCTGATTCCCCTTCATATACTAGTTTCCACCAGATGCTGGGGGAACATTTTTAAAGTCCCATGGTATTCTCTTTTTCTTCTTCTTCTTTAAAAGGGACCTGTACACTGTTCATAATCTCTGCTACACACTTAAAAGTGAGACACTCACTGTATGGTCACTCTGCCCAATGGAACAGGGTCATCTCTGTGAACTTTCCTGGGGCACTGTATGTGACAGGAGATAGTATGCAACACAAGAGCCAACAATTTACTGAATGAGACAGGACCATACAACATGTGGATTCAATTTCTGACTCTGGTACAGATGCTTGTAAGAGAAGGCTTCACCAGGAGATCCCTTCAATGCTTTTGTATATCCCTTCTGAGTAAGATGACAATAACACCTTCTCACCATGTATTAATGCTTTACCATAGAGATATTCATTCCTATTTGTACTCAATCCTGTATTAAGGAAGCAAACATGGCAAAGACAAGAATGTCTGCACCTGCACAGCTTAAGCAAACATTGCATGTCCCCTGAAGAATTGTGATATACAATCCATTACACAATTATACAATTGTTTTAGTGGTAAATACAGCTTTGCAAGGCTTCTGCAGTGTTGTAAACCTTACTTTCAATGATCTTAGCTTTCATAGATTTTAAGTGATTAAGCAAAAGTGTTACAATGCACCTTCAAGTGGCCCTTAATAAATAGGTTTTGCTTTTGAAAGGGTTTCTTACTGAGTCTACCATGAAATATTTGCATGTGAAATTAAGAAATTTGAATTAAAACAGGTTTGTTTATTTTAGAACATGCTAGAGCCACTCACTGCACAGCTGAGTTTACAGCACAGCAGTACTGGATGCCAAGGAGCTTCAGGGAAAGAAGTAACAGAACAGGAAACTGAGCTGCTTAGCTTCTTTGCACATTAGTTGCCAAAAGTGGGCAGCACCACTGAAATAATTTTGTATAAAATCTCCTCTTAACTCGAGAAGCTTACTGTTTATTTCCTATCCAGTGTCTATGCATAGAAAACCCAATCGCAGGAAACAACACTAACACTACATTCATCCAGCAAAACAGAGGTATTCTTCATGAAAAGAATTAGTAGGTTTAGGATCAAGAAGAAGATGCATATTACTATTGTACATCTTCATGTACTCAAGCAACCTTTTTTTCTTGGAATGAAAAAGCAGCTCTTGAACAGCATGAGCATCAATGTAGCCATTAAAACTATACCATGTATGTGCCTTGTACAGAAAGCTAGAACATCACCATTCTAACTAAAATATAAGTAAAAGTCTTATAAAAAGCATCCTTAACAAGCATGAGGAGATGAGGCCCTGGCTTAACACATCATCTGATGGAAGAGGCTGAGATGTATGCTGCTGTGTTAATATCCTTCCAGGGAAGTGCTTTAATTCCAAATCAAGAAGGAACATCACCATCTCTTGAGTCATCAGCATCACTTCCTGCCTTGCTGTGTGCATGTTCATAGGAAATCTTTCATCTAATATTTTTCAAAGCCAAATCCCACTTGGCTAGCAAGCTCAGGCAAGATCCAGCCAAAAACAGTATAGGCACAACAAGTTTCAACAAAAATATTTGTTGCAAGAACACACTTTGATTCATTTGCCCTTCCTTGGCTGAACCTTGACTACACCCATCCTGATGCACATTTGCGGAGTGCTGTTGCCGTGTCAGAGGATCCAAGTTCAATTTCTGCATACACTAGTGATTTCTTCTGGCTTTGAACACTATCCAGGTGGCTGCACAAGGGGTACAGAAATTACAGGGAGACAGCAGAATTGGAGAGAGTACTTGCCTGAGAAGCAAAGAAAGGGGAGATACCCACATTCTACCAGCCTGTCCCCATCCAATCTGCCCACAATATGCTGTTGTAAAGAGTTTGCAGTGAAGCTGGGGATTTGGCACTAACATGGTGTGGAATAGTCATCAGATATTTAAAACAGAGCTGGGAGAACAAAGAAGGGCTTTGTAATGCAAGGCAGCACTGAAAACCCTGAACCTCTGCCAGCCAGCCTGCATGGAGTGTTTGCTAATGTACACAGTGGAGTGCATTCCTCACATTTGATTACATGACAGTTTTATATACCAGGTATATGCAGAGGACTTTTCTTAACTCTTTAAGTCCTCCCTCATTTATAAATCCTGAAGGGACTCACAGTGGTTTCACTTCTGCTGTTTTGTACATGCATGCAACTACAGTCATGAAAGGCTGAGCATGTGCTGTGGGCAACTGCTTGTCAATGTGTAAGTACACTTATCTCTGTTGCTATAAACAGTAGAAGTTATTAAGCATGAAAGAATTAGAAAACTCATTCTCTCCTTACTCGTGCTATAGTCTTCTGCATCTCCCTTGATTTAAGCAGTGAGTACAAAGAGGCTTGTTTAAAGGACCTCTATCATTGCCTGTCCAAATTGCAAAATGGAGGATGCAGAGATGGCTATTAAGGCTCT
Organism: Thryothorus ludovicianus; assembly: GCA_013397245.1. Taxonomy (NCBI): domain Eukaryota; kingdom Metazoa; phylum Chordata; class Aves; order Passeriformes; family Certhiidae; genus Thryothorus; species Thryothorus ludovicianus. The sequence goes on along the minus strand of VZTB01014851.1, from coordinate 469,103 downwards.
CCCTTGTTAGACTGGGGAGAAGGGAGCCAGGAACCCCTGGCTGGCTGATGCTGAATTCTACCATATACTGTATTACACAGTGTCTACCATAAAACGAGGATCACTGTATGTGCTCTTCTTGGTAAACACAGCTACGGCTAAAATGTGTTGCCTGTAACCAGGCAATGCTCCGAGCATTCAGGCAAAAGAACCTCTCATTCCTCTCACATATGATGTGAAGAATACAGATGGAGTAAAGGACTAAGGCCTAAACTGCAGGGCTTGGATACTTTAGCACCAAGTGTTTGAGAAGGGCAAAGTATTCTTACTTTCCTGTTCTGCTAATACACAATGTAAATTTTTTAGCAATAATTTTAATAATACGCAATTATATTTTCAGAAGATCCGCTGTGGTGTCTTTCATAAACTCTAAGCTGTAGAACTATTAAGTTTTAAAGTTGGAAGATTAATGCCTGTTAATTAAGTTAAAAGGAAAAGAGAGGCACTGAAAGAGATATTTGTGGTTAAACTCTCCAGCACTCATACTGTTGCTTGTATTTTTAATGTTCGTAGCTCATAGACCAACATCTAATTAAGTCCTCATTTAACCAGAAATTATTTTTTCTGCTTAGTCACCCAGGGAAACAATCAGGAGACAAAAGTTAAAGCATCTTGACAAATACTCGGGCATCAGGTTTATTACTAATGAAATTTCTACTCCCATACTCCAACTTAAAAATGCAGAATTTGCCTTATAGGTAGAGAGGAAGTGTTTGGTGTCTGGAATTAGATGGGCAGAAAGAAAGGAAGGTAAAAGAGGGTGAAGGTTATTGCAATGGTGGGGAAAGCATACACAGTGGCAGATAAGGCTGGGGCAAGATGAGGGAGAATTAGGCTGGAATAAAGGCAAACTAAGCCACCGATCAAAGTCTCCCTAAGTCATTTAAAGGTTCTTACCATAGTGAGAATGATTCCAAAACAGATGGGTGTGAAAGAAGGACTTAGAACAACAATGGGAGTACTACATTTAGCACACATGAGCGGGCAGACTCTTGCTGGAATATTTGTATGTGCTCGAATTTGTAAAGAAGAGGGAGAATAATTTCCCTAATAAAAAATTATATTATTAGATACTACAAGCACAGAGACATAGGCAAGATATCCTGTTCCCAAACTACAGGTGTCTAAGAATCACAGTAAAATTGCCATATTGGCAGAACAAACAAAAGAAAAGCACTGTCTGAAGTTTCCACTTATACACTGATAAGTCTTTAAAATTATTATTAGCTGTGAGATCCTTCTTTGGACAGCGGGAGAAAAATGTTACATTTTTAAGGGTAAAAGAGAACTGGAAGCATCACAGAGGTTCTTACAGGAAAGTCAATGTTTCATAAAGTGTACTGCAGATGATACATTCAGACAAATATCTGCACTCTACTTCTGAAATAGGACTGTTCCTGTGTTATTCATAATTGCTTTTCCCTACTGTTAGATTGTGCAACTTGGAAATAATGTGACACTTCAGAAAGAGAAATATTTTTTAATATGGAAATTTATTTTTTCTATGAGGAAAAGGGTGGAAAGTACTCAGATAATAGCATTTCTCAGCAATCTTTAGCTGTAATGATCACAAAATGTTGCTGCCTCTCTTTAACACTTAGCTGCATGTGAATGTAAAAGATGAAGACTCATCTCAGATTCCTTCTCCTTGCAAAGGGTCATGATACACTAACACACTTCTGCAACCACAGAGGCCCACATGGCTCAGTTATCTTTCCCATACCATAAGACATGTAAAAGTGTGCGAGAGATGGCACCCTTGGATGCCAGGAGAGCATTTATGACACCTAACTACATACTGCCTTCACTTTACAACAGATAGCAACATATCCCAGACATCTGAATTCCTCAGTTCAGAAAAAAAAGAGCCAAAGAAAAACCCTGCTGCTTAATCAACCACAGGAAACAGATTTTGCCAAAAGAGGTGAAATTTAGCCACACCAGCAACTATCACACTGTGTTCAAAGAACAGACTTCTGTCACAGTGGCACAGAGCACCAAGATCTCCTGATGAAGGATGTGACCATGTCAACAAAAGCTGGTGTACACAGAGAGTTAAGGAATGTGGCCTCATTCTAGTCAAGACCGTGGACACATGAGTGTGCAATGCTGAGGACTGGAATCACAGTGTGATGTGCACTTTTATGACCTCAAGCTTTACTTTCAGTAGGTACTGCATTTGGGATGATTAGCAGAGTTTTGATTTCACTTGTTATGATGCATCTTGGTTAGTTAATCACAAGCCATCTCTCTTGGCACAAGTGACCTGTTCAGTTTAAGGCCTTCAGATTTTTTCAGGGAGACAATTATAAGAAATTTGACATATAAAAGTGATGAATCTTCAGAACTCCTTCAGGAGAAGAGCTAATAGTGGCCATAAATTTCTGTAGCTTCAGGAGACTCCTTTGCAATCCTCTGCACTGCCTTTTAAATAATAATGATGTCGAAGATATGGAGCTGTACCATTATCTCAAAAGAGAAAGTAGAAATTTGAATGAAATCAAGCTGATTATTAAAACAGTGTGCTTTATATTGAGTCCAGAAAAAGAGACAAAATAGAGAAAAATTACCCTTATGTAACTTTATGTTACTTTATCAAGTTCAAACAGTATTAATAAGGGAATATAATGATTTCTTAAACATATTCTACAGTTAAATATTAAACCTTCAGACCCATCCTGTGCATGGCTGCAATTAACAGATACAGCCTTCTTCTGACATCACATGTGGCTTACACAACACTGAATCCTGCCAAAACATCTCTGGTTATGCATCAATAAAGTCATGAATGCACAACTTTGGGAATGGTGTTGGTTATGTTCTACATGAGAATCAGTAGAGGGAACAAATAACACTGTGGCTTTTTGAGTTCTACGAAATAATGGAAATGGCATCTTCTTTTCCTCTTCTCAGTGGAGTAATGGAACAGTAGATAAACTGTGGAAAACCACAGCTAAATATTTAGAACCCAAAAGGAAAAAGTCCTTTGAACAAATCAAGCTATTTCACTTACAGACTGGGAAGGAAAAGAGAGACAAAGTTTGTTATTGTTATATATATATATATATACACATATATATATAGTTATATATAATATATTGTTTTCTATATATATATTGTTATATATAATATCTTAGCATCTCATCTATACATAGGGGATGCTCACATATTATTTTGATAGGGGCTACATAAGCATGAAAAGAAAGAAGGACAGGATTTTTTCCATGATGTTCTTTCATCTTTATAGTGGTGATCCAAGCTTCAGCCTTTAGCAGCACCTTTTCCAATCAAAACATCTGGAAATGTCTCAAAACCATTTCAAAAATCAATGGAAATACTAGAATATAAAACATGACCTTCAGGCCTTCTGGAGCTATGATGGGTATTTGGAATTCTCTGGGATTTCCTCCAAAATTACTATGTTCAGTGTCTGCTCCTTGTCCACCATCACACAGTTGATGTTTTTAATTTAAAGAATGCTTAAAGGTGGACAAGAAAAGTTACTTAGAAGTTTTGAAGCATGTTGGAGTTCATTAAGTAATTATATTTTTTAATATTCTGTATCTCACTTTTCCCACCTTGAGAAGATTTTACTGTAAAAAGACATTTACTTATCTAAGAGGATTATTAAGAAGCTAATGAGTATTTAAAAAAATATTTAGAGAAGGCTAAAGAAAAGCATGGAAAAATTGTGATTTGAAACAAAAAATAAAAAGAACAATGAGAAACACATAGGGAAGGAATTGAAGTTATCTCTACATAACAGGACAGAAACTGGCAACATAGTATATACACAAATCCCGGAGCCTATTCTTCATTATGCTTTGAAGTAAAACCCCCATAGCTGAAGTGTACCTATACTGAAAATCAGTACTTTAGCGTTGCTGTTGATTTCATATTGATCGAACTAATTGTGTAAGAAATTTAGTGTCCCTCTTCTAAGAAAAGAAAAAAATCTGTTTCTCCGAGTTCCCAGGAGTTAAAGTGATAATCTAAATCACAAAAAAAAAAAAAAAAGAACTTAAAAAATCCCCAAGACAGAAACAAAGACAATCAAGTCAGACATAAATGAAGATAAATCCCCTCAGTACAGTGCCTGTGAGGACTAGACAGGTTGTCTTCATGCCCCAATGACAAGTCTATTAACCAGTGAGCACATACTCAGGTTTGCAGCTGAAAAATAATAAAATCTTTCCTAAATATTAATTAGTTTATATTTCAGAGTCCACTAATAAGATTTAACCAGTACATTCTTCAGAAAAACTTGCATTGCTGCCTACCTCCAGTCATACCTCGCTACAAATGCCTCAGTGGTGAGGCAAGACACCTTAAAGTTTTCATCTGTTTTGGATCCAAACTTCTGTCTAAAACAGAAGTTAAATTTCTGTCAAATATGAGGAAAAGGAATTAAAAAAAAGAGGAAGAACATTTTAAAGGTACTTGCTGGAAGTAGCCTTGCTCAGAAATGAAATTTGAGGCAGTCCCACCACTTTGCATTTAAGTATCTTTCACTGCGAGGTCTTTTCAACTCGTTTAGATAACTGAGCTTTTAAACAACACTGACGATTGTATCACTGATGCTGTTTCATGCCCAGATATGTTCAGACAGAATGTACAATGAGTTAGCTGATTTTTTGGGGTTTATATAAAAAACCACAGAGCTATGCTGGGATGAGGATTCAGGAGCCCTGCCTCCCACCCTGGCACCACTGTGTGCACCACTAGCCAGCCGCCATTCAGGGCTCCAGTGCTAGCTTAGCTTGTCTGGCCCAGTAGTAATGAAAGGAAGAAAGGATTTTTCACTAGGAATTTGGAGTATTTTCTCATTATAACCAACCAGCATGACCAGAAAAAAGACTCCTGATGCAATCCGTGGGCCTAGTTCTCACTCCCCCGCTGGCAGGGCCTGAAAGACTGCTGGGGCCACAAGCTCCACTCCTCCAGGAGAGGGGAGGGAGAATGGGCTAAAACCAGATCCTGTCCATCAGGTCTTGTATCCTGCCTTCAGCACTGCCCAGAGCTTCACAGTTCAGGGAAAAGCAAACAAACAAAAAATCCCCCCTGCTTCCCCCTTCCAGCACCCGTGGCCTGTGGTGCAGTAACCAAGGAAGCAGCTCGTCCCATTCCTGGCAGCCAGCCCTTCAAGAGATGAGGACGGGGCAAGGAAAAACTAAAACACGAGGGCCAGCTAAAATCCCCACTCCAGTCTTGTTCTTCAGACCAAAACTCGAAAATAGGGCAAGATGGGCAGAATTTGGTATCATAAGGGCCCTCATGGCCGGCAACAAGGGCAGCTGAGCATGCTGTGGGAGGAAAACAGTGGCCTGGGGGAGGTCAGTGCACAGAGGGATAACAGTGCTTTTCCAACAGCACTTCAGCAGTGTGCCCAGGGTGTCGATTTCTGTCCATCACAAAAGCAAGTCATCGGAGGGGGATTTTCCTCTTTCCTCTCTCACAGTCGCCCTCGACACTACAGCAGCAGCTGAGGGGCCTTCTCCTGGAGAATGCACAGCAGGAATTATCCCACAGGTCAAGAGGCAAGGGCAGAGGCCGGAGGGCAGGGAAGGTCAGCACTAGCAAGGCATGATGCGGAGCTGCCGAAGCAGGCAGAAGGTCTGTTTCTGGGTCCTTCAAGCCTGGCTGCCAGAAACTTAAGATGCACTTGGGGAGACCCAGGGACAAAGCTCATGGTAACCTGCAGTAACAGACAGCTGATGGCGTCTGTCCTGGGAGCGGGAGCAGGAGCGGGGGGGGGGAAAGGGCTCTGCACTTTGTTCCTACTGCTGTGACTGTGTTGTTCTGCAGTGCAGCCTCAATGTGCTGGTGGTTTCTCGTGCAATGAAAATGTGTGCCCAGAGAGAGAGGAGGTGCTAGCTGATGCAGTGCAAGGGGGGCGAGGACGCTGTCAAGGTTTTGCTCACTGCAAAGTGTGGGTGCACATTTTCCAATACAGACGAAAGGAACAATGCAATGCCACAACACAAATTTGCACCAGAATATTGGAAGTCCTCAGCTGTGTACTCTGTTCTGCTGTGGACTTCCTTGGCTTAACACCTCTTTCACATGCAGTCACAAGTCTGAATGAATCTTTAGCTGTTGATGGAGTCACAGCCCTGTACAATAGTCACAAGAGACAACCAGACTCACTGTGTGACTCTGGGGCTCAAGTCTTGCTGTTCCTGTAACAGGGATAAAGACCACCATGCTTCTCCACTCAGGCTGAAGGTTCACTTCTGGCACTCCTTGAGGCTTGTTGTAACCCTCAGAAGGTGCTGAGGGAATTAGTGGGGTCTGAGTGGTTTGCACCACCCCATACACAAACCAAGGGCTCAGACAGGAATCATCTATATACTGCTTTCAACTCCAGGACAACATGTGGAACTTTCTCCCCTCTGTCACCAGATTTCGTCTTTCTTTTTCACTGAAATACAAATAACTGGAATTTAATTTTCCCTTGTGGAATTTTGTGATTACATGAGGCTGTGCAGGATAAGCACATAGAAGATCCATTTCCCCTCTCCCCTGCCTATTCCTTCCATCAGGTCCATTCTTTGGCCTTGTCATCACCCTGTCATACAACCTGCTTGTCACAATCTTGTGAGACTTTGGTAACAGTGAGACCTGAGGCCTTCCTAACAGCTCCTACACAGGCCCATCACTGCTAGTAACTGAGCACAAGACAGTGGAGTCAGGCAGCATTTTTGCTGAAAGCCATGTTGGATCTGCCCAGTAAGAGAGGCCAGGCAGACAATAACACAGGCTTCTTGTACCAAACCATGCCAGTAGTCTGTTTCCTGCAAAAGTCAACTCATTCAGAGGAAAACAAAATAAGTTAGTTGCAGAGCCAGTTGCAAAGAGGAGTGGACAGAAATATTTCTCTTTCCTTCCCTGACAGGGTAGCCAAAGAAACACTGTTACATTGAGAATTTTTCTGCCTCCTTTTTCCCCCATATGATTTCATTTATCTCACCATGGTTTCTGGCTTGTAGCAGAAACAAGAATTTAATTTAAGTATGTTTGAATCTGAAACCAAACTTTCTTAGAAAACAGGAATGTTTTGGTTTATGTGTGTTTTTATTATTTTGCTGTACCAATTCAATTAGAAATCTGAATGCATCTGACACTCCCAAAAGTTAAAGCTCTGAATCTGTTGCTTCATCTTTAGCAAAAAGAGAAACAGAAAAAAAAAAAAATAAGGACATGGGAATTAAAAAGGAAATTGACATAACACTTTTCTGAGGGCAACTGCTAAATTTCACAAAAATATGCAACCTGCATATTTGGAACATCACCTTTCCACTTGTGATACTACAAGTCCTGGTTATCAGAGTGCCAATTTTCAGGATCCAAAGCTGGGACTTAACAACTTCATTCCAAATACTGCCAAGCACAGTGTTCCTTATATTTTTTATCATCCAAAGAGAAATTCTCTTTCTTGAAATTAACTCTGCCTCTGATAAGGAAGTCCAAAGAAGCAAGTTGGGTGTAGAGGATTCAGAAGCTGCACAGACTGAAAGAAAAAAACCATTAAGCACTATCTTTTCCTCCGAATGGGCATTGCTTTTTTTGGGCACGGGTGACTTAGGATTTGAAGCTATTTGCAGGCACATACTGAATTGCCATGCTTTTTACTAACTTCTCTGCATGATGGATGAAGGTTTTTTCTGTTGAAATGAGGTCACTATGTTTTACCTTTTCCTCCCATGCTGGGACTCGTGTAGCTTAGAAAAATACATGCACATCCTCTGAGCTGCATCCTGGCACCAAAAGCAAAGCCAGTTTTGGCTTCCTTCACTTGGCAGCAGCAGAAGCCGGGAGCCTTTGGGTGCACAGACTGCCCTCCATTGTGCACGCATCTCTCCCAGGACACAGGGAACATTGGGCAACTTTGGCCTTGAAAGTACAGGGTAATGATATGCTTTGCCAGGATTGGCCTCTCAGACAGCCATCCCACACTGGGGAGTAAGAGGGAGGGAGCCTGAGCTCGTCTCTCCTGTGCAATTTCAGGGAGAGGCTCTGTCCCTCTCTCTCTTATCAGCACCACACGACAAACCCGCTGCTCTTGTCATTTCTGTCATTCCTGCCACCCTCCATGGAGGAGTTCTGCATGTGTGCTCAAAACTGCACTACTTGACCTCCTCTTCCTTTCCAGTTCTCCTCATCCTCTGCACAAATAACTCTACTCCTTCAACAGCAGTTCAAGTAAAACTAGGAATTTCAAGAGAGGGTGGACGCTATTGATATTCACCCAGCCTGAAACATACCTACCAAACTCTAGAGCCATGAGCCAGCTGGCCTGGGCAGGGTGGAGAGGGAAGGAGTCCTATGCCAGTACACTGCCCAAAGTTGATTTAGGAGAAAAAAACCTTTAATACACACAAGGCACCACTTCCCAGTTCCACACAACCAATGTCCCTGGACAGCTTTGATCAGTACACTGTCTGGAATGTGTGAGGTTCAGTATATAGTGACTTCAGTCACTCAGCCTCCCAAGTCAGCCCTGAAGAAAAGGAGAAAACAAATACAGCCATTTGCTCCTTTCCCCAATTTGAACTTGCAACAATTTATGGCCTTCCCCAAAGATGGCCTGTTCTCTTGTCCCTGACCTTTGCTGTAAACTCCAGCATTGTCATTACCCCATTAGAGCCTTCTGAGTCGGTTCTATTGCCCTCTGAGCCTGGCACTGGCTAAGGACACACCAGACAGCACTCCCTTTACATGCAGGCTCTGTTTACATGGCAGAGACCCAACAAGTCATCAACCTCCTTAAAAGTCATGAGAAGCTATGGGAAGCAAGCAGAACAATGTTTGTTCTGACCCCTAACCACTCTGACTCCACAACAGCAACATGGTGAAGACATTTGATAAAGAAGTGGACTTCAGTAAAGTAACTCTTGTCCTTGCAAGACTAATTTCACTCCCTTTGGAAGGCTCTCCCTGGAGTCCATAGCCATATCCAGACAAGTAGGGTGTTCCACAGCTGAGCACTATCTGTGCCTTGCCCTTGTGCTCTCCAGTCCCTCGCTTTTTGGGAATTAGAGCCTGGGGAGGTCAGAAGCCCCCAGTCACATCAAATGAAGCTGTGGCAGACAGCCCTAAATAATTAATGTCTTTAAATACTAAGTGCATTCGGGAACGAATTCAGCCTCCAGCACACGGCTGTGCACCAACATGGCCCCAAAGGGGTCACAGGAAAAAAAACCTCACTAAGGATTGTGAAGCAGCAGTTCTGTTTGCATTGACACATTTGTCTGTCCCCTGGACAGAGGATACACAGTCATGAATCATTCCATTTGTACACATGTCCACTCTTCTCTTGCTATTTCAGCCACTCCTTGTCCCTAGGAGACACACAGCAGGCCTAACCAAAGCTCCATGTTATTTTCATCCAAGAAGGTAGTCTAGCAAGCTGCGAGGTGATCTTTCAGTTACACAGCAAGAGAATTATACCTCCACATCTACAATTTTACTTGATTCTGTCACTAGAAGGACTGCAATTCATTAACACATCTCTGCTATGCACAGTTTGATATTTCTGTTTAACCATAGCCCTTTAAAACTAACCTTATTGACAATTTACTTCTGTAAACTTCCATTTTGTTTTTGATTTAGTTTAATCCCCCTATGACATCCTACCTCTGGCTCCTCACTACTACCACAACTAGCCTGCAGATAACAACTCTGACTTGGATGTTGTGTTTATTAACAGTTTGATGTTTTCATGCAGCTCTAATTATGTTTCAAGAGGAACTGACGAGGATTTTTGCTCCTGTTTCAACATTTGGCAAATGCTTAAAATTCCACATGTTGCAGGAAACAGGAAAAAAAGCTTTAACTTCAACTGTTTAGAATGTACATGCACAAACAACACAATCAAAGTACATGCTCCTCCTGTTTACCTCCTCCACACCTCAGTATTTCTGTTCTCTTTCTCTGCCCTTCTGGGAATGTATCGCTTTCACTTCTGCTCATCTCTCTCCCACACCCACAGGCATGCACTGATTTGTTATTGCTAGGTCACTGGTGATTACAGCTCTGGATACACTAGTTTATTGCAGGGTTGTCCCTGGTTTCACAGGCTGTTTGGTGTTTTGTTATTATAGGGCTGAAGCCTCATTCTTGCAGTTTGCTGCTTTTCACACACACACACCCCCTACACACACACACACCCCCCCCCACACACACCCCAACACAATGTTTGTAGTTTGAAATGGTCGGCACAAAAATTGACTCAGGGTTTGCAAACAACTTGAAAGGGAATGAAGGAAAAGGGGGTTACAGATTCTGGAAATGCAGCCTCCCTGCCCCGCCTGACTTCTCTAAGTGTTTGCCATTTTTTCTGTGGTACTGGAATAAAAAGCTTCAAGTGCCACAAAAGCTGCATGACTGTTTGCTTTGCTTGGCTGCAGAAACTCAGGCACAGCATATTCATCTGGGAAGCTGCTAGTTTGGGCTGGGGAAAATCGCTGGTCCCTTTTGGCTATACAGACTCTGACAATAGCTTTAAAAAGTTAGATTTGGCTTTCTGAGCAACAGGCAACAAAGTACCAAAAACCTCTAAAAATTATTATGGATGTATTTACACTTGTCAAATATAAGAGCAAGCCCCTCCTCCTGAAATGTGTCTCAGGCCCCTTCCGAAAAAAGGGGGGATTTCAAAAGCAAAGCTCACAGCAGACAGAATTTCCGTTCTATTTTGAAAAGTCCTGTGTATACCCCTACTGCATTCCTCTTCTTCCCCCTCCAACCAAAGAAAAAAAAAAAAAGGCAAACTTCTGGGCGTAGCTTAAAAGCCACAAAACCTCCTCTATGTGTGTATTCTCCAGCTCCACTGCAGATACTTAGAGTTACATAAAACTGGGCAGTTAGTGATTCTGGCAGCTGAAAAATTACAAAGTTCAGGGGCTGAGGAGGGCATGGGCCAAGCTGAAGTTTTCCAGAGAGCTGTACCAGATGGAGAGGAGAAAAAATGCTTCCCTTTCAGCTCAGGAAGGTGGAGTTAAAAGCGCTGAACCTTAAACAAATTCTAGGGAATTTCTCCATTCCTTGTTCCCTGTCAACACTGGTATTGGTAGTGCTGGTTATCAGGGACAATTTGGACCTTAAAAAGCAATGAATGCCTTTCTGCATGTGGCAATGCAATGCCTTTACAGTGACACAGCAGAGAATGATGTGCTCCAGTTACCCCTGTTAGCCAGAGCTGTGTGAGCCTTCTCTCTCTTATGAACCAGCAGCATGTTTCCATTTCCAACTGGATGGTTCATGCATGAGGATGAAATTGAAGTGCCACATGTAATAAACTGGACTAGCTACTAACACATGCTAGAATACTAGAATATGCTTTTGTATTAGAACATATGTTTACTGGGATGGTGCTAAATTTAACTGCTATATTTAAATGATGATAACTCCTCAGATTTGGACTTAAAACTATCCAGGTAGGAAGAGACACACTTCTTATCTAAGTGCTAAATAGTGTGTTAGTTAGCACATGTTGTAAGATATTGGAACTTTTCAGTGTAAGTGGTCCCAACTGTGTTTTAAAACACCCTGGCTAGTCAGGCTTAATTTTCTACCTCTGGACAGGGTTTTAAAATATGCTTTCAACTGTGACCAGCTGTGATTACACTAAGGGCAAAATAGCCTTTAACCATGTGTTAGTCAACAAAGACTGGGATATTGTGTCCAGCTCACTGCATAAACTACAAGAAAGACATTTGCAAGCTGAAGTGAAGTCCAGTGAGGGGGACCCTAAAATGGTTAGGGGCTGGCATATAAGAAAGACTGGGAGAGTTCAAATTCTTCAGCCTAGGGAGGGCGAAGGCAGGAGAGTTTGCATAAGAAAACAGATTATTTGAACTTTATTATTTTAATGAAAATGCTGATTAAGAAGCAAAATTTAGATGCTTTTCAGAAGATAATTTATCCACTAGGATCTGGAATAACTCCCTTCACATTGAATGAAAACGAGTCATTTGATTTTTGATTCTTTTTTTTAATATGGAAATCAGCCCAAATAACCTGGAGAGGAGACCCTGAATATAACACAGTACCAACTGCTACAAGGAACTGGTTCATATAGCATTACCAACGGAAATTTGTTTCAAAGACTGAATTCTCTGCTTGGTGTCATCAGCTCTCAGTGAAACAGGCATGGCAAGGTCGACTCTGTTTACCTATTAACTATGAATACAAAAGACAAACTTTTCTAACACAGCATGGAATCAGTCAGCTAACTAAATAAAGCAAATACTTATGTGCAAGGTGGTCTTGGTCAAGTCACTCAAAATCTGGAGAGTCTCTCTCACTGGAGATTATGGCTCTGCAGCAGTCAAAATTAAAATAACAGTTGGCTTATGTGGTACAGCTCTGGCTATGCATTCCCTTTCTTCCTTTACACCCAACACCACACCTTTTACCAAGCTTTTCCCTGATATAGGTCAACATAAAGCTCACCTAACAAAAATTAACATGGTCTTTGGTACTAAACAGGATCATAATAATAGCTAAAGCTATATGGGAGAAATAACATTTAATTTCAATTTCCCATTTCCTTTTAGACAGCTGCAATTTCCCTCAGATTAGGGAGTTGCAGAGATTGTGCAGTTTTGGAAGATTCAATGAAGTGATCGTTCTTATATGCAAAATAAAATTTCAGCATGGTTTCTCTGTTACTGCCAGTTCACATTCCTTAGGAAAAAGTTGAAGCAAAAATTAATGAAATTCAGTGAATGTTTGCTGGAAAATATTTTCTTTATAACAAAAATATAGGCATGTCATAACAATACTTAGACTGGAATACAGAAAGCATTTCAGCTATTTTTTTATAGTCTTAGAGAACATTATGTAATTTGTTATTTAGATGCCATTAAGCTAAAAAAAGAAAAAAAAAAAAGAAATAGACATACCAAATAAAGATTATTAAAAAGCCCCTTTCCTCCCCTTGTAGAATCCAGGGCTCTGACCCTGCTAAGACCCTGAGTCTGGCAAGTAACTATTGCAAGTTCCAGCTGCACCAAAGTCTCTCCCTCTATGCTGGAGTCCACTTGCAGACTACAGTGATCTGCACAAGCCAATTTTTTTCCTCACTGTCTGGGATCTGGCAATGGCCCCTTGCAACTGCACTCCCCACCAGCCTTTCCTCCAGGCTGTGTGTTGACCTGGCAAATGCTTCTAGCTGTAAGAAGATGAAAAGAAGGTAAGGAAAAAATGGAAAAAAAAGTGCAAGCCCTGCAGATGAAAGTCTGAGGCAGTGTTTTCCTTTCCAAAGTGCTGCTACATTCCCATAAGCTTGTGGTTTCCTGCATTCTGTTAGAGGGCTTTTTTTCTTTTTCTTTTTTTTTTTTTTTAATTCTTCTGGTGATATCTGAAGAGGGAAAATGTCCAGCACTAACAGGAGGCCTTTTGTTCTATTCGTTTCTAAGTGGACTTTAACCCAGTTACTACAGACTGAGTCACTGTAGAAACAAATAAAATAAAAGCTCTCTGTTTTGTCCCTCTGGACAGGTCAGGGACATGTTAAATTCTATTCTCCCTTTCCTACTTTTTGGAAGCAGTACCAGACCTGGCGTTGCACTGCAATAATAATGAACGTAGTTTATGGCTGTTCTTTTTTATATGTCCTGGCAACCCCAGAGCTGATATTCCAATAAAGCTAGCATTTCATTAACAAAATAAACGTACAAGGGGCCTATCTTTTGGTAATGAGATGAAATTAAACAAGAGAAAGGCTGGCTACCAGGAACTGGTAAGATATGAGTAAGTGTGACACATATAGGTGCATATCTGAGCTATTTCGGTACCTTGTCAGATCTCAAATTTTTAATGACTCACAGCAAATAACTGCTTGTTTCTGAATAAGACCCTAAGATTCACTCACTCTCAGGCTGCATTTTAGCAATCTGAGGGTTGAATTTCAGTCATTTGTTGCAGTTCTGATTGCTATGACAAGTTATATCCTGTCACTATACATCAATTTTGTGGTAAATCATTATCTATTTAGATACCAACCACCTAAATTAAAACATCTAAAAGAAAAGCATTCTGGGGCTTACTGATCTCTGGAGGCTCTGGAAAATCTGTGCACAAGAGGATTGCTCCTCCTCTTTTCCCCTTCTCTCATCAGCCAGCTTTCCCTGAAAATCTTTTTAACTCTTTAGTGTCCCCGTATTTATGAACTGTCAGCTCTGGCAAAGCACCTGCCTGCTGTGGTTGGCAAGTGCAGAAGCTGCTGTAAGCTTGTTTTCACCCCTCTTTTACGCTCTTTCTACAGCTGGTTATGCAGTTGCTTATCTAAAACCACAGGTTTTTTTCAACAGCCCTCTTTCTGATCCAGTATGTTTTTAAGGTGGGGAAATTTTATACTGGGGTGAAGTTAGTAGAAGGAAGAAGTACTAGTAGGAAGTACTTAGCGGCAGTAGAAATGTGTTTCTCAGGTGGGCAATGGGTTGTCATGCAAAGCTAAGACAGAGTGTAACTGCAGCACTTAAGAGAGAGGATTTTGTACAAGAACATGACCATGCAGTGCTGCATGGAGAACCAAACACAGGTAAAACCAAGACTGTTCTGGGCCATGGGTGTGAGTCAGTAGTTTCACAGGTGGCTGGTATTGTACTGGGCTTGGAAGGACAGGGAGCACAGGGCCAGAGGACTGTACTGATGCCAGAGCTGGAGTGCAGTCAGGACTGAGCTCAATACCATGCCAGGCCTCTTGCTGCTCCCTTTGCTTTCTTCTATTTCCCAGCAAAACTGTCATCTTAGAGTCATGGCACTCTACCTGGTACAAATGGCATCTGTTCCCACACCTGCCTAGACCTGTGTGGAAATATTGCCCTGGGTGCTGAGGTTTGCTGGAGAAATACTTTGGCCATGCCTCTTTCTCCTAGTATGATTTCTTGTGCCAGTTTTTATGTTCCTCAACTCTGAAACACTCCAGAAATGGTTGGTGAACCTGTTATGCTGTGCCAGAAGAGAACTTCTTTTAGCTTTTCACTCTTATTAAAAGAATAAAATGCAAAGCAAACGAAAATTTAATTATGAACTGTTATGCTATTGACTTCTTAACACATTGCATTCTGTCTGGAGGAACTTATGAGTCCACACAAGCCACAGCAGGAGCCCAGTAAAGGCTCCATGATCGTGGTGCTACTTTGTATCATTATTCTTATCTAACTTCTCTTTTGATATATTTTGCAACAGCCATAAGGGACCTGAATATGGCCCAGGTTTAGCACAATTTGGGAGCATAAGTTGCTGCATTACTCTTTCCTTGTTAGAGTAATAGAAATGGAAAAACAAACAGACTCATCCTTTACCTTTTTTCTTCCTACTACACTTAGTGTTTCACTGGGATGGTCCTCACATCACTTGGGCCGATATAAAAAATGCAAAAGAGATTCCATCCCAAGTAGAGATCTGGATGTGTTTCAGAGCTTGTTGAGAGCAAGTAAAGCAGCAAAACATTCTGAAGTTCACGTAGCAGATTCTTTGGAACAGTTTCCTAGCAAATTTATGTTCATTTCTTGGCTGAATTCTACTTGAAACAAAACTCAGAATGGTGAACATGGGGAGAAATTTGTGATCAGCAGAAGTGAAACATCTGTTTTACTGGAGACAACTGAACTCCAGATGTTGTCAAAATCACATAATTCTAGAAGTGCCAATCTCTTTGTGGGTTACTTTGAGAAAGGTCATGTCACTGAACTCTTGGTGACTGAATGGCTTTTGTCCTGGAAAATTCACTCCCAGATGTGCAGTGCATGCTGGAGCTTGATGCAATTTGCTTTGTTAACTGAGGCAGTGGGAAGAAAGATATCACAAGGAGATACCCTACTTTATGAGAGTAAGCTGGTCTCATAGATCCCGCATGACTTGTGCTTGTTTTCATTTCTATTGAAACCTGTTGGACATGCTCACTGCTATAGGATGTTGCCTCGAGTGTCAGTAAGATAATCAAATACCTTTACCTCAGCCTGGTTGATTCACAGGAATAGCGCCCTTCAATATAGGTCCAGGTTACAAATCAGAGTAAATGCTGACACTGTCTTTATGTTTCTCTGGAGGACATCATGCTGAGAGAAGTACAGACCTAGGCTGGTGTTAGAGCATTATTCCATGCCAGCAAATAGCACAGACAGATGGAAAACATTTGAATCTCTTTTCAGTACAGAGTTCTTTCCCAGTTCCGGGCAGGAGCAACAGGGCTCCTCAGTCGTTCTTTTGCCTCTTAACCTTTGAGTCCCTGACACCAATAAAATGCTGACCATCAACGTTAGGAGCACTGTAATGCTCTCATCACGTGTCATCTGTTTCCCTTCTCTGTTTCACACACAGAGTCTGTAGACTGTGTTTGTGCATGTGACAGAGGGAGGGGAAATAAATGACACATGATCTGGGGGTTACAGTGAGACTATGTGCACCTGCTTCAGGACACAACAGCATGGCACAAATGAGTGCAGTGTGTCTGTATGACATAGAGGCACACGACTATCCACGCCACTGGCAGCTCTGTGAAGATACCAGTGGAACTGATTTTCTCTTGTAAGAGCTGTTCTCCCTGCTATATTTTTCTTTTTTGATCACAACTCCACTATTACTTTGCAACATGATAGGAAGTGAAATCCCAGTGAAATCTCTTTTGACACTATAGATACCAGGACAGCCTAAGAATTTTCTGATGCAGAGTCAAAATGCACAGCAGTGACACGCAGCCCATTATATATAAATTGATTAGAAAATGTGTTTAAGCAATAGAATAATATAACTTGCATCCATCTGTCATTCAAGAAGGGATGCACAAAAGAGTCTGTCACTTAATTCAGTAGGTGATCAGTGGGTCTGCCTGGGAACCTACTTATTTACAAAAGGACATATTATGGCTTTAGAGCTTGTTGGAGTGAAGCAGGCTTAAATGTGAGTGTGCATATGAATTGTTCTATTTTATAACTTGTAAATTCCTCTTTCTGATGTACTCCACCCTCCAGTGACCTTTTGCTCAGAAATTAACCTAATCCTCACAGAAACTGAACTTCCCTGATCCATCACTATCACAACAGCTGTTTTCTACCTATCTGTCCTGAGCACAAAACTTCAGTTACCCTTTCATAACTACTGAAGTCAGTTTATGATGAGTTTTACCAGTTGCTTGCAGCAGGTTGCACTGCTTACATTTAGTAGGTAGTATGGGCAGGTATGAGGTCTAAAAAGATTTTGCATCAACGAGCAAAACAAAAAAAAAGTGCTGAAAGCAATTTGAGCAGAAGACTGAATTTCTGTTGAGACCTTTGACGGTAGATTCATTGGTTTCCAGCTGATGAGACAGACTTTCAACTCCTTGGTGGCTTTATTCTCGAGTGATCTGAAGGCATTTGGATAGAGCATTTTAAACCAATTGGTTGTTTTCTCAGAGTCCACACAGAGGTCGGGGAGAAAGGAGAGTATCTTTCTTGCTAATGTTAGCCAGACAATGGTAGCTTAACTGTAAAGCCCCCTAAAAGAGAATAAGCCTATTGTGTCCCCAGTGTGTTTCCCACATTTCAAAGGCCACTAAGTAGCACCAGCATCTTTGCCTCTGGGTTACTGAGAAGACAGACTCCTATGCTTATTAAATGATGTCTTTCCCTAATGATTTGAAACAAAAAAGGCACACACATACAAAACCAGAGATGTGCACATTTAAGGTTTCTCCTGCCATAAGGTCAAACACATGAAAAGACACAACAAAGAGTTTGGCCCCAAGATATCAGAGTAGATCCACTTGCCCATCTCTCCCACACTGGCCCTTACTCTGTTTTCTGCTGCGAGAGCCCCCGATTCCTGCACAATTAAGCGCGGCACCAATGGCATTTCTGCTGCTGCTCCTTCCACTTGGCTTCACTGCTGAGAAAGGAGCTTGTTCGGCGGGGAGGCGGGCACTGCTGCCTGAATAGTCTCTGAAGCATTCATTATCTCCTGCCTAATTACGTGGCCGGCATAGTGGTGGTGTTGTGGGAACATTGCATCACATTAATCAGCAAGGGGATGTGCCAAGATGAAAGGGTCCCCTTGTGTCTGCTCTCTGCTGTGGAAAATGGGCAGGAGGGTGGGGGAAGGAGCGGGGTATTTATCAAGTGGCAAGTAGGGAAGGCACAGCGGGTGCACCCCAGCTTGGCCTGGCCAAGCCGCCATCTTCCCAGGTCAGTGCTTTTGTACCAAATACACCTTTTGTGTTCATGAATGTTGATGGATCAATAGCTCCAGAGGCTAAAATCCTTTACCACAGCACAAGTATGAGCAAGAGCTGTAAGGCAACCATTTAGTTACTCCAGGAGGGAGTAGGAGCTGGTCCTTCATAGTTTGTCCTGCCCTCAGCCCACTCTGATTAGAAAGAGGATAACCTGTTTGAACAGGCTCAGATTCAGCTGCAACCTGGCCACAAGGCTTCACAGAAAGTCACTGTCCCTCAAAATACTCTCCAAATACATTCGTCTTCAAGTCAAATGTTAAATAGTAGCTGTGATGGGGCTCCTGAATTAAAATCAAGCTGGTACACAAAAGCAAAAATTTCATTTCCCAAAGCCTGCTGGTGAGAACCCCAGTTCACCCACATAGTATAAAATTTAAATGGACTCTTGAAATCTGAGAAGAGATCTCATTTCCTCCTATCTTTGTCCCACTTGCAGGACATTTGAAAGGCTTTGTAAGGCTTTGCATAGATGCTCCTCTGTGTGTTGGGGCTGGGGGGAGGGTAGAGGCATCCACACTGTGGTTGTTTGGCACCCTGCAAAGTACTGGGTCAGACTAGAATACAAAATGACAGTCCTTGGCTGAGCTGCTTATTGCTGTGTGATGGAATAGCAGTGCTCTAGAGAGAATAAGGAAAGGTAATGGAAAAATGAAGACATTACAAATGCAGTTCTTTGCATTCGTTAACCTCTCCTATTCACTTTTGATTCGATCAGTTCACATTGACCCTCTTTAAAATCCTCCAAGGACAGGCAGCAGCTCATGCTCTACTCTCCTCCCATTTGACTTCCTGCAGGCCTTCTGTCCCCCACAGCTTTTCTGCACTTGAACTGTGCTTCAGGTTGAATTCAATTGCTTGGAATGGAAGTGTCTTGCCACCAAACCCCATTGTTTTTGCAATGCATCTATCTTATTAATGCAGGCTATTAAAGCCACTTGGGAAGCAGATTTACTGAGATGCAGATAAGTTTATCTGCCACAAAGTAGGTGTGAATGCCAGTTATTCCTGCAGTGACTGTTGCCAAGTCCTCCCACTGGTATCCCATGCTGTTTTGGGGACAATTGGGGCAGCCTGCTTATCTATGTGCCACCTGTTGTGCTGGAGTCACCCTGACCCAGTGCCACCTTTCTATTCAAATACTATTGCCTAGTCAGGTGGTGTTCTTGGGTTTCAGCACACAGGGGGCATCGCTCATGTAATGCCAGACAGGCCTATACTAACAGATTTGACTTCATTGCCCTCTGGTGAGAGGAGTATATACAACAGGGCTACCTTTTTTTAATTTTTTTTTTTTTAGGGAGAACAAATGGGACCTGCCTTGGATACAAATAACAATCAAACTGAGGAAGAGGAAACTTCTGGTTATCTTGTCACATATAACATAAACTGAATTTACGGAGCAAGAGGGAACATTCAAGTTAGCTCAGCTCGCGGTATCATCTGTCTTGGGCTT
Source organism: Thryothorus ludovicianus (assembly GCA_013397245.1). Classification (NCBI taxonomy): domain Eukaryota; kingdom Metazoa; phylum Chordata; class Aves; order Passeriformes; family Certhiidae; genus Thryothorus; species Thryothorus ludovicianus. The sequence continues at coordinate 449,388 of VZTB01014851.1, read as the reverse complement.
TTTGTGATTACAGCATTGCTCTGGTTTCTCTCTGCTTCTTGATCTTTGGGCACAAGGAAAAAGAATGTCCACTGTGATACTTTAAATCCCTCATGGGGACTGCATGACCAAGGAGCTCACTTAGTCCCAATGCCACAATTCCTGTTTCACTCTGGTTTCAGTGCTAGAGACCCACAGTAGCTAAGAGCATCTCAGCATAGTTTTCAAATTTGTCAGATTTGAATAGAATCCTTCCTCTATCATTTGGGCAAAACATCTTTGAAACAAATTAAATTAAGTGTATATGCACTTTCTAGCTCCTCTCCTCTGTTAGGTCTTTGGTTGACCACCCTGCTTTGAACACAAGACTCTTGGTACTTAATTAATCTTTCCCTTAAGTCACCAGGACAGTTGTGCTATAGCCATCTCCTTCCCAACAGAGACACAGAAATTCCATAAGATGGAGAACACTCTTCCAGGCCCACACTCATTAAAGATTGATAAAAACCATGGGACTGGAATTCCAACCTCCAGACAAAACACAGTTTTACCCTCAGTGGTATTAAGGCTACTATCTGAACTAGCTGTCCCTTTCATCTCACATTTGCCTGACAAAAGTGAGATACTAAACTTTGATCACTGCAATGTATCCTGCACTAAAACTGCCCAGTTTACATTGAAGGAAAGAGATAACATAGTGAAAAACTCTGGTCTCTAATCCAACAGACAGATAAAAAGACAGAAACAGGGGGAATAAATCCTACAATATGATACAAGGAAGATAATGACAGAGAAATGTGTCAGACTTTATAATTACTGTTAATGAGGTTAATCTAAGGGCAACTAATCCTGTGGGAGAATACGGTAGCTTTGTGCTCAAGGCCTTTTCTGAAAAACAAGTCTTCTGCAGTCCTCAATCCTAATGCCTTTTCCCTTCTGGGACACCCACTGTCCCCCAGCATAGAAATGTCTCCTTTTCTCATGGAGCCACCCCAGCAGTGTGCAGTTGTCATGCCTACCCACAAAGGAGTGGTTTATCACTGGCAACTTGCCCCCCAAGCACGGAACAGGCTTGTCTCCTGTTTGCATTAGCTCCTGACTGCATGGGCATGAGCTGGTGTGTGCACTGCAGCTTCATTTGAAAAGTGCCTTTTGACTTCTGTTTTACCACCACTGTCAGTTATCCCAGGACTTGAGTCAAACCACTGGGAAGACCAAATGCAAATGCAGCAGATGAAGAGCTCTAGAAAAGGCCTAAAGTAAAAGCCAGTTCAGTTTCCATCTCCTTTTTTTCCATGTGCCCCACTCACTGCCATATTTATGGTGGCTATGCAGGACATTCCTACAGCAACTTCTGTGTAGCAAACATTACAAAACTCAGTGTTTCTACCAGTTTTTGGCAATGTAACTTTGAAACCACTCTTTTTTCTAGAGGCAGCAGAAAGGTGATGGTACAAAACATCCATGGGAATTGCTTGTTTTGACACAAAATGTCATTGCTGCTGAAGAGGAAAATTTACATCACAAATATTCCCCCTTCGAGCAGAGGGAAGGAAAATGGGGCAAGTGGATGCTCCACACAAAGCTGTCCAGCCCTGAAATGGAAGTCTGTCCAAAGGTCTACAGGCTGCTGGGGCACATCTGCAAAGCTCTCAACAAATTCCAACACAGTAAGTTCTGTTTCACAGCTTCACTCCACTCTTCATGTGACAGCTTTCTTTACAATCCCACAGTACCTCTTTCTCACCTGGAAATATAATCTCTGGCTGTTTTTTTTTCCTTGTCTTGGTCTCTGGTTTCCTATGGACTGTTAACTGAGAACCTCTTTACTCCCTTGTATCTTCCTTTTGTTCCTGTTAACCCTGCTTTACATATTTAATGACAAAAAATAAAATCAAACCTCAACTGCATGAAAAAAGGACTCAAGCAATTTGATGGTAACTGCAGCATTTGTGCCTATCTCTCACTGTTGCCAAAGGTGATTGGAATTTTAGTAATTCAATAGATAAGATATGTGGGGTTATTTGATTTAGTATTTGGCTGTACCATATTTCTAAAATACTCTGCAGCTGAAAAATGTAAAGATCACATGATATGTTCCTTTAGGGTATATGAAACAACTTCTCAAGCAGTATGTTCATTGCAGGTGTAATTATCATATTTTTAACACTTTGCTGCAAGTTACATTTAAAGGAAGCTCCTTTAAGTAATTCCCCTCCCTCCACATGCCCATACTAACACCAACAGGGCTTACAAGGAAATCCCAACAGGCAGACTGTTATTCAGTGTATTTCTGCATTTCTAAGGCTCATCGACCTTTCTTTTGTCAGATAAAAGCTTCCCATCTCTTTAAGCCCTTCATTCTTGCAACAGTCCCACAGAAAAGTTGACATCCTTGGCAAGGAGAGTGAAAAGCAGATTGTCTGCCCTTCCCAATAGGCCAGGCTGGAGTTGTTTTAGCCTGTTTAAATCTCTTCCCTATTTATATGCTAATGTTCTGGTATCAGCAGAAAGTATAAACAGTGTTGTTTACAGCTCCCTATAGTCTGTGAGCACCAAGCTGCTAGGAGAATACTGTGTACTGGGCAAAGAGATATATTTATTGAAATTAAAATGGCCACTTCTAAGACCATGAGAAACAAAACTGAAAAAATGCAGTGTCGGCTAACAATATAACATACAAAACAGGACTGGCAAAAAGCAATTAGCCAGGGGGTCAGCCATAGGCTCTGGGGAACTATGAGATTTCATATTTAACAGGGAGAGATCTGGGGAGACCTTCAGCACAGAGACCTCTGAGAAAAGAGAGCATCAAGTTCCTTGGCAAGGCAGCTTACATGCTCCATTTGCTATTACTGAAGATTTTTGTTAGTGGATAATGGCTCAAAGCTTGGCTCATAAGTCTCCTAGATCCTGAAGTGAATTAAACACTCCTAAGGAAAACAGCATGGTCTAAAGCACAGGAATTCTTGAATTTAGATCTTGTCTCTTCAGTTTGTGGTGACTCTTCAGCAGTAGAGCACTAGGTCTTAACAGTAAGGCAGCAGTAAGTTTGTGTAACGAAGATGTTTGTGCAACTTCAAGCTCTCTAAACACCAGGGCACAGAGCTTGTGTCTTCTTTACATTAGTCAACAAAATGTTGACAGTTGCAATGGCACTCCCTGTTAAAATCCAGGGAAATACCTGCTCCCATTAGTAATGCTTTATCTTCCATTAAATAAATATTTTAATGCTTTAAAAAAGTCCTTTTTTACCATAACGCCTGTGGTATGCAATTCTCACACAAATGCAGTTACTGAAAAAAGATGCCTAACCGTTGATCTCACAATCCCTATTTACAGTTTTCTACTGAAAGTCAGAAAAAGACGGGGCAATTTAACTCATATTCTCCTACTGTATATGTTTCAGTTCTCACCATGTGAGATTCAGCACTCTGCTTTCAGGAGGAAAAATGCAAGGTATTTCAGTAAGGGCTTTTGTGAGCCCAGGCCACACGGGCCAGCTGAGGTGCATCTGGTGCATGCAGTGACAATACTGCACTCTGCTCTCTTCAGAGTGGAGCTACAGGGGCTGGACAACCTGTCCTGCTTGTCTCCGTGATCCAAAGCCACATCACATCCACTAGTATCCCTGGCTCTCTTGCTGGGCAGTCTCAGACAAGGTACCAAGAAAGGACTGAGTCTTTTTTTAGCCCTCACAGTCCTGTGAAACCAGTGCAAAGGCACCTGGGTAGGACAACATGTAACTGTTAGGCTGCTACTCAAAAAGTATACATATATTGCAAATAAAAGGAAGTCCTCTATTCAATAACTTCATATCAGCACCACTAGATTGCTGGAAGGGTAAAATGTCAAGAGGACCACTTGCAATGGCATTGTGCCTTGTCAGAGCAGCACAATTACAGAGAGTTTGAGGTGGTGAACGAGAGTACTACACTGAAAAAGATGTGCTTTTCTTCCAGTGGGAATTCAGTTGCTAAGTGCATCAAGAGGATTTACAGCAACTCTTTGCTATAATAACTAAACATAGGCCTGCATGAAAATCCCACATTTGGTTGTGGCACACTGGCTAAACTACTCTGTCACCTTCTAGTTGTGTGTTCCCAAAGAAGGAAAGAGTTCATTTCTGCTACTATAGTACATCTGAAATTAAGTAGTAGTCTGCCAAATCTTCCAATGCAGAAATTTTTCTGTCTTCTGAATTAAAGTACTCTCCATTTGGCCTTGCACATATTACTTATATCATCTTCTAAAGAAAGTTAATCTAGCCAGTCTTGAGCTTTTAAGTTTTGCTGCACAGTGATGAAGGGTTAAGACTACCTAGACCGCATCAGGTGCCCTGCACACGTTACACCATGTATTTTGCAGGATTACAAGTGCTTATCAACAGTGCAAATAAACCAGCTCAGTGCTTTTATTCTATTCAGGACTGTCTGAAATGTGTTTGTTTCTAATAACCAACAGCTAAACCACTAAACCAGGTAGGGATGATACTTGTTGTAGCCATTTTGAGCCCTGGTAGGAGTTTCTAAATTTCCTTCCATTACTTACTATTAATTACTGTTCACTAAGTACTAGCAGTAAGAGATAAATACAGGCAGTTCCGCAGCAAGGGGTTAACTTTTAAGTAAAAGGCACATTGATTAAAACCACAGTATGAACAGTAAGAGACATCACTTGAGGCATCACGAAGTCACAAGTTGAGATTGTATTTTTGGCATCTGTGTCTAAAAGATGACGAAAAGGCACGTAAGCGTTTTTAAGAGTAGCTGGGTGTTTTGGTTAAAGAGAAAGCTGACGCATCTAAAACTAGGTAGAGAGAACTGTAGACGTACTTCTTAGAGATGCATCTACAGAAATAATAATAAAGAAGAGGCTAGAACGTAGTCTTACATAATTCATTGCTGCTTGGACACGGGCCAGGAGGGAAGAATGGAAAAAACAGTCCATAAAGATGCCAATAGTTTCTAAGCAGAAACATCTGTTGAGGTCTTAAAAACGGTCAGGCCTGCAGCAAGCTCAGCAACAGGAAAGTCTGCAGTTGATCACTCCTACCCTCATCAGTCCCATGAGCTCCCACCCCCGGGACTGGATTGGAGCTTGGAAGATAGCTGACACCATGAATCAAACACAGCTCCTTTCTTAAAGGGGAAAAGGGGAGGAACAGAGAACCAGGATGGGCGTCTGGGGAAAACAAATTATTGTTTGGAATGGAGGTATTCAGGAAGAATTACAAAAGAGTAAGGGAACATGCAAAGGGAGACCCAGTGGCTTATCCACTCTGTCCCATGGGGTGCTCATACACTGAATTTCCATTGCTCTGTCCAGTCTAATTTTAAATGTCTCAAGCAAAAGGCCTTGCTCCCCTTGGGAGGCTATTGCGAAATCTCACAAATCATCTTTGCCTTTCATATGACTGCCTCTTCCTTTGAGATAGTTCATTTAACTTTGTTTTCTCCTGATATTCAGCAGTGCCCCAAAACATACCAGCTCCAAACAGCAATTTCTTCTTCCTGAAAGCATTTGTCCACTTTCGCTGTCTTCTCTCAAGAAAGAAGTTGTTTTAAAAATAACTGTGGAGACTGTATTTTGCTCATCTCTGCAGGATCTGCATCGGCCAACAGACAGGGAGCATGGTTCTGTTGGATCTTACAAGGATCAATAATTGGGGGCCTCAACTACTACATTACAGGAAATGTATACATTGGCAAAAGTTCTTATGAAGTGGGGTTTGGAGCATTCTCTTTTCCATCTCTAATAATTTCAGGTGCCAGTTTTGACTATTTCCTCATGTTAAAGCTTCCTACAGAATGTGAACATTTACTGACCAAGAAGGCCAAACTTCAATCAATAACAATAAAACTTTTAACTATTGGTCCATAGGTGGAGGTTCCATTTTTGCTACAAATGCAAAACTCCAACAGCCTGCCATATCCATGGAAGTGGGCAGTAACCTAGCAGTGAATTTCTGCGTTTGCAAAGGATTCTACTTTAGAGTTAGTGGTGACTGAAATACCATGCAATCTATACCTAATTTCTCAAAAAAGGCTAGCACTTGAGTGCTTGGCACTTTGGAAGTATTTACCTTGCACTTTTGAGAATCTAAGTAAAATCCTTTTGCCCCCTTAAACTAATCACTAACATTTTCCTAGCAACAGTTGTTCTATATAAATTTAGACTGAAGGATCAACATACAGCTTACACTGGGGAACTCTTGCTGTGAAATTACCCATGCAGTCCACAACCAGCGCCTCCACAACAATAACAGAAGTGAGCAGAGCAGTGGTTTAAGTGTTCAGATGGTCAAAACCAAACTTCTGAGCTGCTCTAGACCTGTACTCCAAAATGGCGCAATGTGATTTTCTTCCTGGAGCAAAAGTTCCCAAGTTCTCACCACTGAACATCAAAGAAAGCTTGCTGCTCAAGGAATCTCTTCCAGCCTACCTGACTCCCTGTTCTTCTCCACCTTTTGCTATTTTTTCATTAGATTAGCAGCTTTGAACAAGAACCTATAGTACTATCTAAAGCTCCAAGGATCCATTTATCAGTCTATCAGACATTATACACTTCCATACTTGCTTTCTAGCTATTTCCATAAAGATTGTACTAGGGGAGGACTTTGTGATAGTGAACTTGTTCATATTTCTAGTTATGAAGTCAGCTGAATAACTTAGTGTTAATGGTGGGACAAATAACTTTACTAGAAGTAGTGGTATTACACAGTTTTTCATGTCCTGCAGCTCAAAATTACTGATCAAACCTTATCAGTAGCTTGGCTTTCCTTTAGGGTGTGGAGCAAAGTTGCCACATTGCATGTGAGGCACTGGATGACTTCAAAGACTGAGAAACAAAAAGCCTGAGAAAGCATCTTGCACCCCACTATTGCTCCTGCAGATTTCTAACCAGTCTCAACCAGCTGCCTACATCCAGTCTGGTCTCATGAAGCCTCAATTCCCTGCAGTTCCTCTGGCAGCACACAAGAAGGGAATGGTCTCCAACAATGCAGGAGTAAAGGGAACTTTTAACTCAATGTTAAGCCTCTTAAAAAATGAGCTGAGGTTCCTCTGAGATTTTATTAAATCTGCCAGCCTGTGAAATACTGCCCATTGGATCAAAGACACAATGCACCCTTTCTTAGCTCGTGTTGAGCTCTGCATGGATCTCCAAAGGGCAGTAGGGCTGTAATGTCTCGTTAGGTCAGTCATTAAATACAAGGAACTGCAAAATTCACCAGAGACCAAGAGTCAGGATGGGACTCTGCCATCCCTTCAAGAGCACAACGTCTGACCCTTTTAATTCATCTTCCCTCCCTTCTTCCCCAGTACACTGGGAACTACTCACTGTTGCTGATGTATAAAACCCTGCCATGACAACTACTAAAAAGGGCAGCTCCATGCTGGCATTGATCCTGCCTTCATCTCACTGCATTCTTTGTCTAAGAGAACAGAGGCAGGATTAGAAGGCGGTTTAGAGTGCAACCAGGCAGTAAGATTAATAACTGCTCTTAGTTTCATTCATGATCAATTGAGTGTATGTGAATCTGCAGAGGACCTTCTCCAAACAATCAGTAGGGATGGTAGTGGCAGTCATAGAACCAGAAATTCAAAGCAAATTTCAATGACGTAGCATTTATTTTGGGAAAAATTATATATATTTTGCTATCTCTTGATCAGCAAATACTGCTCTGCTTGCTCTGCTAGCACTTACCCCCAAATTTGTTATGCACCTTATCTTACTCCCTACAAAGCCCATTGATTCCAGTGACCATAAAGGTAAGTCTTCTGTGAGGGAAAGTTTGCTATCAGGAGCATTTTCAGCCATGCATTTGAAATGTGTCAGGAGCTCTTTAAACAAATCAAACACCTTGAAGCCTAAAGGATTCATCCCAAGTTGATCTCCCACAAGTAATGCAGATAAATCACATGGTCTGGCTCCTTTTTCTTGAAGGAGTTACCACTTTCTTTATGAATATGTGAATACAGGATAGAGCATGCACAGTGGTCAGAGAGGTGACCATCAAATGTGTTCCCTAATGACCAGCATGTTCGTAAGACCTGACTGGCCAAAATTCACAGTTGCTAGTGTAAAAGCAAAAAACGCGTTCACACCTGAATGAAAGGTGTCCATCTTTTACCTCCATTATGTAATTCTGTTAACATTACTAAAGAAAGTATTTTGGTCACTTGCTAAGACATGCAGTATACAGAGTGACTCCAGACAGAGCGTGCATGCAAGGCTTTGGGACACCACTCTGATAGGAGCAAAACCCTGTGGGAAAGACACCCGCAGGGGTTTGATTTCAGAGTATAGAACATCAGATAATTTTTTATTTTTTTTTCAGAAATGTCCCTATTTTCAATCTGTACATCACATTTTAATCTAGAAAATATGAAAGTAGAGAGGACCAAGCTACACAAAGGAATGCCTATATCCACAACTGAAATGGAGCTGGGAGCAGCAGTTAGCCACATGGACATTACTACACAACAGCTTAGGAAAAATGTGACAAATAAGTTTGCCTTTCTAATGGCCAACAATACCTTGCAGGCATGTCTGTACAGACTTGGAATGCCTGGAGCCAGGTTCCAAAAATGTGGTACTGTCTAGGCATTTTCCTAGGCCTGACAAAGGAAACGAAGGTGGGCACGTGGTAGTTTTGCCCTTACTACACTTCCTAACACATCCTGTAACATGTCCTGCAGGGCCAAAATTCTTACTTCAAATAATGGAGTGTTACCTGAATAGTCATTCCACAGGCTGCACACAGCAGCTGTCTGTATTCACAAGCATTTAATAATTTCCCATCCTTATTTAATTGAAACAGCAGGAGAATTTCTGGAAGCAGAATTGAATTCCCCTAACTGATAACTGAAAGATTAATTTCTGGAAGGAATGACATGAGACTTTCAATGACCACATGTGATTAGGAGACTGGCTTAATATATCGTCTCTCCACACTGCACTAACTAAAACAGGGTTGGTGGTAGAAAAAGAAGAAAATGAAAAAGAAAGAATGTATTGGCTGCTGTTGTCTGAAATATGGTATAAAGAGGTCACTGCAGCAGCCCCATAAAATCTGTCTGCCCAAGGAATTTCTCATTGATTAACAGTTCATACTGGCATCAGTGAGAAAGAGTCCGGGTAAAACAAAGCTGCTCCAGCGTGTTTAAAAAAAAAAAAAACACAAAAAAATCCCACATACCCCCAAAGGCTCTTGTTTTCAGTAGGGCAAGTGCCACTGACTTCTGCAGACCTCAAGTGAGACCATTAACTGTCAAACTCGAACTACATGGAACCACCATATGAGTCTCATATTCACTCTGCACAGTAATTTTAAATTTTGTTTCCAATTCATGCTAACCTCTTACCGCCCCAGAACATTCATGAAAAATAAACACTGGTATTGAAGGGAAACTTTACATCCAACGTGATATACTGCAGCAGGGGATGGGTGAAATCTAAAAATGGGCAGGGCAGTGAGACTCTGCTTCTGCAGGTTCCCCTGCCCAATCTACAGGCCCAAGATAGCTCAATAGCTGAAATGCTGCTTTTTCATGACAGCACCATATTACTCCATTGGATTATTTAGAATTAGATCTTGTGAAATGATGCCTCTTTAACATTTTTCACCTGGAACTGAACATGGAAATATCCTTTTTTGCTCATATGAAAGGACTTTGCCCTAGGATTGAGGCACACAAGCCACAGCAGTAAGTACGTGGAGCAAGCAAGAAACATCAGTCTTCAATGCTGTCATACCAACATTAAATTCACTTAAAAAAACAGTTGGGAGAGATAGACGGTAAGATATCTAAGAATGCTGATACTTCTGAGAAGGGGAGCAAGACATGGGTCATTTGCAAAAATAGCAGAAACCCTGTCTGTAACTTCAGCAACGTTCAATTTCTGTATTTAAAAGAGTCCTCTGAGGCTGCAGCTTTCACGCACATACCCCGGCTTTCACAGGGAGCATGGGAAAATAAGCTCATTGTGTCAGAAGGCCTTGAAAGGGAAAGGAGGCTTGCAGCAGGGTGGGAGGAGGGGAAAAGCGAGAGCGCAGCTTGAAAACGCATGGAGAGAAATCGAAAACAAACACGTACCTACCCCCAACATGCACAGCACACACATGCAAGCCCTAAACTCTGACTGAACTCTGAAATCGGAGACCGAGCTGCCTTGGAAGCCACTGCTAACTTTTCTTCTCTCCTTTTTTTTGTTTGCTTTATTTTTGGGTTTGGTTTGGTTTGGTTTGGGGGTGGGGTTTTGTTTTTTACCTTTCTAAGGAGGAAAAGAATATCAGTAAACTTGTGTGTGTGTGTGTGTGTGTCCTGGGTGGCTCAGGAAGAGCAAGCTGTCAAAAGCCCACTCCACTATCAATCTTTCTTGTTCCTGGTGAGGATTTTGTAAATATTTGGGAGGTTGCATGGGGCGGGGGGAATAACTGGGGGGAATGGAGGCTGCAGGAGGGAGGCTAGATAACTTTTGGGCCCACACTGCACAGAAGTTTTGAAAGCCTGCTTTTCATTAGCATTGCCTAGCAACCAACTCATCTGCTGCAAATCTCATCACGCCCCTGCAAAGCATCCACGGCATGCTAATCTTTTCATTTAATAGAAAAGCTGCTGTAATCTTTCTCCCTTTTCCTTTCTAAAAAAGCAGACAATAATAAAAATAATAATAATAATGATAAAAAAAGATTCCATCCCTGGTTCTCCTGCTGCCCTGCACCCCCCCCAGTGCTCTTGTGGATCCAACACTTTGCTGAGTTATAATAAATGACCTACATGTGTGCATGTGTGTGTTCTGGCTGATAAGTCCCAGCTGCAAAGGCAAGCTTGGGTTGGTTTTTGCTTTCTGTGTTGTGTGTGCTGGAAAGGGAGGGCAGTGAGGGGGAGGATTGTTCTGGCTGGGAGCTGAGAGAGGAAGGAGGCAGGCAAGGCTACAGAGTCCGAATGGGTCCAAATGGCTTAAATGAAATCTCTGGCCTCAGATACTGTAACTGAAGCCTCCCCAGCAGACAGGGAAGAACTGGTTTGTTCTGGTGTGTGCGTGCACAAACCCAAGTTCTCCCCATATCCGCAGGAGAAGAGTGAGCCTTGCTTTGTTGCTGATGAATTCCATGTCCAGCCAGCTGCAAACAAGCCGTGCTCTGGAAACTCCCTGGGCTTTGCCTGTCCTTTCCTTTGCCTGAAAATATCTCGCCTAAGGGTAGGGGAAGTGGTTTGGACAAAACAAGACTTGACCTGAGCATCTGCCCAGAACTGAAACCAAACGTCTGTCTCTCTGAATTTTTGGCTTTTCATAAAGCTCAGATAATTTCTCTTGCCACCTGCCCATCTTCAAGCATGTCTGTGCTTTATGGTTCCACATGGAAACACTAATCTATCATGAAACAGGCCATGCATGCAACTTCTGAGTTGGTGAGAAGCAGGAACCTGAAAACCTGCAGACAAGCACATTCTTAAATATCCAGCCCCATTTTTTGCAGACACATGCCCCCATGAGCAAGATGTGTGCCACCTCTTTGCTCTTTCCACAGTCTCCTTCCCCTCTTTCTAGTCTCTGTATTTCCTCTACCTTCTTTGTACTTTTAAGTGCTCCTGAGGATGTCTTGTCCTCCCCACTCAAAAAGTAGTCAGCTCCTCCAGAGTGCAACCCTGGGGCCATTTCACATTCTGCTTAACAGTCTACCCTCTTTCCTCTAACCTGTGAACCTTGAACGTAATATACCTCACTTCTACCCACACGTGACGACTGAGAGCAGACTCCTTTACAAATATGCTTCCTCTTCTCCTCTACAGCATTCTGCTGGAAGCATTCCCACTCCAGAGGTGCTATAAAGATGACTGCAAGATCACAGAGCCCTAAAGCAAGTTTAGTCACTCCGGCCAATAATGTTATCATACCTAAGGAAATGACAATGTGGCCATTGTGCAATGGATCAAGCAGAGATAAGATACTATGAATTTCCTAAGAAATCCATGCTAAAACTAGAGCAATATGAGGCCTGGAAAGCAGTAAATCTTACACAAAGTTGGAAAGGATACCACAATCGTGGAAGATATTTCAATGTCACTCTGCCTTGCATTTTTAAGCAATACATGGTGAACGATAATTTTCAGGCCTACTCTTGCAAAGTCCTAAAGGACAGATAGGTCCAATAACAAAACTTTTGACAGTGTACCTGAAAAAATGGCTGAAAGGTCAGTGATCAGGACAGCAGGAAAGGTCAACCTCTGGCAACCATTTCAAAGAGTTTCATGGAGGAGAGTGCCCACAAGCCGGTGAAATGAAACTGTTCATGAGCCATTTACTGCACTTGACTGGGAAGAATTGCCAGCTTTTAAAAAACACATCCACCTCCTCTGTCTTATCTTCTAAACAACTCCAGTGCTACCAGCTTCAGCACTCTGTGCTGCAAGCACTTCCAGAGTCATCAATCAGGTGAAAACCCTTTCCCCTATGCACACACTGGGCTTGAAACCATTATGGGCTGGCTCTGCTCCCACAGCCAGCTGGAGACAGAGGTGCTTCAAATGCATTCGACGGGAAAAGGAAATAAAACCCCCACCTTTGCTGGCTTTTAATTAAAAAAAAAAATCCCAAGCCTCATTGGTTCTCAGGAAAACATAGAGTTGGCTCATGTTTAAAGTGATAGTATGGAAATAAAATTAGTATTTTAGAAATTCCAATCCCTATGTTAGTAAGATCTTTAACAAAAAGGCTGTTCACCACAAAAATCAGACATTTTGGTCACTAGAAGGCAGGTACTTTGAACTCAAAAGAAGACTACTAAAAGAAGCTACGAATTGCCTTTTCTTTGGGGTCTATGCCTATCTTTTCAAGGACCTGCATTTCTTTGAAATCAATTCTAGGCGATTCCAGGGATAGTGCGCTCTGTTAGGCTGGATAAGAAATATCAGATAGCAAAGCAATAGCAGCAGATGGCAAAAGGAAGCAAGTGAGGAACTGAATGCCACTTACCCACATGGCAGATCATTTGCTGTGAACTACCATCACTGTTATGATGGAAAAGGATAGATTCTTGTGAGTGGAAAATGAACTGGAATGGAGACAAGATTCCTTGGTTCAGGTGCAAATGGTGATTATAATAATTTTTCTGTAATGTTCCAGAGAGTAGAAATTAAATATGTGACAAGTCTCAGGCCTCTCTTGTCCTTGGCGAATCTATACACACGTTTCAAATACGCCAGCCTAACTAGCATTCTCATTATCAGAATGAGCTGAGAAGCCAAAAATTGAATGAACATCCGTTAGGGCCCCAGATGATGAGGATGGACTTAAAGGTTGGGTTTTTTTGATCAACCTTATATAAGAAAACATAATTTCAAGCTTCTCTTGTTAACACTGAATTCAAGTCTATGGATGTATGATCCTCATGGCCTCTGCTGGAGAAAAAATTCTTAAAATTCTTAACCAAAGAGCAGCAGCATGTTGGCTGGAATGATCCACTCTTGGGAAAGACTCAGGCCTAAACAACAGTAGATCCNTTTTTTTTTTTTTAAATTTGAGCAAGTTGTAACAGTTTCTTTCAAATATATACTCTTGTTCTAGAGCAGTCATGTTCTTATAGTATTAATAAAATGACAGCTCTCAATGAACAGTGCACAGAAGACTTATAGTATTGGACAAGCCTGAGAAATGTTGGCTTTCATGGTGTTCTGCAGTTCAAAGTGAGGAAAGTTGGTCACTTTGGCAGAATATTAGCTGAGGGAAAGAAAAATGTGTGAAGCCAGTTAAATAAGGTTACACAGGTGCTGCTACTTCAGACTGTGGAAAAAAAATAAATTATAATACATGTGAAAGAAAATAATCTTGCTAACATTTGAGTCTTCTTACGGCAGGGATAAAACCACAAGTCTGCTTTAGGAGTGCTGCCCTCCTTTAACTCGCCAAACATCACACTGACATTCTTTAGTGACTTGTGGTTTGGAGAGACAGCCATCTATATAAAACTGAGGTCTACACACTTCTTAGAACTAGAAACTATTTGAGTATGTTCTGTTAAACTTCGAGATGCGACCAAGCCAAAGACAATTTTACATGCTAATAGAACTCCATATCATGATAAATGTTATAGTCTCTTAAGACAATTTTATCACTTAGGCCACTCCTTACCCCTCACAAATCAAGAGAGAGTTTCTAGTTTTGGGGAGGAAATGAGAAGTCTTAAATGCTGTCAATATAAAAACAGAGCATTTTCAGAACAGCCAGAGTTTTAAAGCAAATTCTGTGATTGATAGAAATAGGCAAAACTCAAATTACATTCACAAGCACCCCAAAAGTTTAACGAAACTTAGGGAAAAAAAATAAAAACAATGTCTTTGCTGTGAACTGGTTTGTACTGAAGAACTAGATAAAATTTTACCAAAGAGATCGTTTAAAATTTAGATTGTTGTTTAGATAGAATTCTTGCCTTGTAGTTCAGCAGAAGTCCCTCTTGCTCTGGACAGAACTACAGAACTGCTTTCTTCAGAGGATTCATAAATGAGATACCCTTAATGTTTTTACAGAATAGAAATCAGTGTTTGGACTTGTTGTCATATATGGCATTTTCCCCCAAAATTTATTGAGTTTTGATTGTATTAGACATCAAATCTTAGAGAGAAAATATCAAGTTTTGGTTTAGTATTGTCAAACACTTTTTAATTTAAAATGTCAAATTGCATTCCATTAGAGAAAAATGCTGGTGTTTCTAGGGTTTGGGTGGCTTTGGATCTAAGGTGTATACTATTAACTGCATGCACAAATAGGAAGGACACTGTTCTTTCTAAAGGTAAGAGGGAAATAAAGTAAATATCTTGTCAGCCAATTGCTATGCAACAGTGAAATACGGCAAGATTCAAAAACCTCAGCATATATTTAAGGTCTGGAGAGTTCCTTTAAGCTATACCTTCCTACATGGATCTCCTCTTACACCACACCAATTTTAAACCTCATTGTGGCTTTTACTTCCACAGTCTTCTGCTTCAACAGGCTCCCAGCTCATCACTGCCATGATTCTACTCCTTGCTGCTTTCCATTCTGGTTCCTTCAAGAGGCCCAGATGGGTACTGTGAAACTGGAGACACATCTTCATTTCCTGTGTCCTAATGCTGTCTTACAGTGGCTCAACAGTTCTTAAAGGTTAGAAAAAGGAATTTAAAAAGAAAATGGACTCAACCTTGTGCTGGAGCATACCTAAAATATGACTATTTGTAGTAAATTATCATGTGAAAATGAAACTCCTTCCCTTTTTTTCCCCTAATACCCCATTCATCCATCAATAATGTGCAAACCATGCCCAAAAATGGAGGCCACAGAGCTTCCTAAAAAAGAAGAATTGCTTTCAATCACTTGTAAAACAAGCACTTTCTTCATAACTCAATACAAACTTTTGGAAGAAACTTTCTATCAAAACCATTCAGAAAAAAAGTCCCTTATAGAAGCCTTTTTGGCCTAAATATTACAGTAAATTATAACTAGATAACAGGATTTTATAATGGAAGGTCTAGGACAATTGCAACAATCATGGGGTGGCTAGCTCTGCCTGTCTATCAACAATAAGGTGACAGCAATTCCAAATGTCCACATGACCAAACACATTCAAAAATGAGCTTAAACTCCTTAACAGATCACTTAGGAGACGTTGATACACACAGATGCTTCCCACTCCCTTGATAACGGGCAATTCCACGCCTATCTCTGCACTAGTCTTAATCCATGTGCTTCCTTTGAAGGTCACTGCTTGGGCTTTCTTGTGTCTGCAGCTTTGTTGTAGATGCTTTCTGGCATTGCAGCTGTGGGGCATGCTTCTGTGCTCACAAACATGGCCATCCATTAACTCCTTATCACCCTCCTTTGCCAGAGATTACTCAAAAGATACAGAAAACATAGTGAAAACAAACCAAGATTGCATGATCAAAGTTTTTTATTCTGTTCTGTCTGCAAATTAGTGTTGCCCAAAAGTAAAAAGCCCCAAGAATGCTGGGACCTAACTACAAAACACGTGAGGGATGAGCAGCAGCACAAGCTTCGCCACTGTCTGATGCTACACGGTCACTGAGGCAGAGGAAGACTAAGGACAGGATGATGTGTTGCCTCTGGCCATTCACTCTGGGACTTCTCTGCTGACATCAGTGACAAAGGTCTCAGGTGGTTTTCCCTGGTTAACCTCACAGCTAACCCTTATCAGAAACACCAAAGATGAGAAGAAGGAGTATAGGTCTAGGTCCCATCCTAGATGTGTATGCTGCTCTGCAGTCCTGTATGTCACCGTGGAGTAAGGATCCCTTATGGAGGGAATCAAGGTGATCAATTGCTG
The DNA here is from genome assembly GCA_013397245.1 of Thryothorus ludovicianus. Classification (NCBI taxonomy): domain Eukaryota; kingdom Metazoa; phylum Chordata; class Aves; order Passeriformes; family Certhiidae; genus Thryothorus; species Thryothorus ludovicianus. The sequence goes on along the minus strand of VZTB01014851.1, from coordinate 433,085 downwards.
TCTGCTCGGTGGGAAATGAAACAGATTACAGCAATGAGAATCCTAACCCCTACTCTTGCTAGAGACGACTTCTGAAAGGCAAATGCCTTCAGACTGTTAGTTTACTGTTAGTGACTCTTAGAGAAAAAGAAGGCCCTATCTTACAGAGCAAAATATCTGATATAAGTCCGGAGACTCACACTATCCTACTGAAACCGAACTCTTCATGATGTTAAAGAGCCTATACAGCAATTAACTTAGGACTCTCTTAGCAGTGGTTTTAAGAATATATATTAGTACATTTTTATGGAAGGTCCTGGCTGCATGAAGAATCGCATTTGTAAGTCAGCTGTGAAACACAGGCCATCAAATTCAGAAACTGTCCTGGAAACAGCACCAGCCAGTGTGGTCTTACATAACTGGAAAGCTTAGATAAACTGATGAATGATTATCTAAAGATGCCATTCCATGGCACCTTCAACCAGTCTCAGCTGAGTGGCCTAAAAAAATCCCTCTGGATTGTTTTTCAGCCAGTTTAAGCCAGTTTGTGCAACTATTCAGGTCAGAAAAGTGCCAGAGCAACAGAAGGAGAGGGAGCTGGGAGCTGAATGAGTAGGAGTGCAGCAGACTGAGCAGTTTAAACTGCTAAGGGGCTGAACCATGAAAACTCTTTGATCCACTTTTCAGTTGCTACTGAATGTAGCACATGAGCTCCTACATGGTCACTTCTTAATGCTAAAGCACTTTTTCAGATATTTATAAAAGACCTTCTCAGATTATCACAGAGGTAACTGGGCCCTGCAGCACTTCCACTGAAGGCACTGGAAAGAAAACAGGATGCTTTCAGTCAATAATGGTAAACCAAGCAAGGAGTGAAACTGAAAAGCAGCTGTGCAAAGATATTCTACAATTAGAATTACAGACAGTAAAGAAACCCTGAAAAGAAATGGCAAGTGAAGCTCCTTTGGAGTTTGAACAGAAAGTCGCTCTCTTGACTATTTTGCACTAACTGGGAAATGGAAATGATTTACAGTAGACAAACCTCCTAATGCCTGACAGCTTGAATGCAGTGGACAGAAGTGGCACAGTAGTGGATAGAAGTCGATGCTCCTTGACTTGTAAATGAAATCAACCGTGAAGTCTTTAGTAAAGGGTGAAGTGTGAATAAGCTGGTTGAAGGGACCTTAGGTTGTGTGGAAATTAGCTGATGGGGAGATGCTGTCCTAGTCTGAGAGACTGCTGCCCTCCAGCTGCCTCTCTCTGCCACCCCGCTCAGGGCTGCTGTCTCCCCAGCAGCTGGCAGAGCCACCGGGGTGAGCGCTTCCAGGCAGGACTCCTCACAACAGTTTAAATGAGTGGTTTGAGCTAATGCACCTTTACTCGACACCCCAAAACACACTGGGCAGCGTACACACAAACCCTGTCCATGGCTGAGCAGTTGGCAGCGGCCAACAGAGGACTGTGGTAAGTAACTGAGCTCAGCAACGCCTTCCAGCTGCGTCCGGAGGAAGGGGCTTGCCCATGGGTTTTGACTTCACTCTTGTTTACACTGGGAAATTACACTGCTTTAAGTAAATGCACAGTTTATATTCAATTTACCTAAACTCTTGCAAACCCTTGTGTAAGCACTTAGTGAAATGCAGCTTAAACAGAAGAGGAACATGGGTGTGGTACCAGTTCCAGTAAACCTATTAAACTTATTTAAATTAAACCAGTGGGAATTCCACGTGTTAAATCTTTTGCAACTCCAAAAGGGTAAATTCTCCCTTATGTCTATATCCATGCAGGAGTAAACATGTTAGCAATAGGACTAAATCACCTCAGAATTTGGCACTGCACTAAGCCAAGTTTTAGATTGTAACCAATCCCAAGCACCAAGTCACAGCAAATCTTGTATTCATTTACTATCACTCCCAGGGCAAAACACTACCTGAAATGCTGGGAACATGAAGTTTTCCATCCTCATGATCCCTGTACCTGTTTACCTAGGCTCATGCTTTATAAGGAAATAAGAAAGAGCCATGGTCTCCCAGTACATCAAAGGCTAGAGGCCTTGTAAATCTTAATATCCTGCCTGCTCTGAAGAATGGAGCAGAGCTGGGTTTGGGTATGGGGGAGGAGAAAGGAAGTGCTCATAGGCCTGAATGCAACCAGCACATACAGTAGGTCTAATTCTTGTCCTATCAACCTTGACGCAATGTGTCCTTTTCCTTCAGCTATTTTAGATAAACCGGAAAGGAAAAGAAAAAAAAAATCTGCTGGAAAAAATACAAGTCAGTTTGGAAAGAAAACGTTATTGTCAAATGTTCTAATGGCAATTTCAAACAATAGTGAGTACAGTATGTCATATGAAAAACAGGGCTATTGCTATGATAGTCAATCATACCAGAAAGAGAAAAAGAGACTTCAAAAAAAATGGTGCTACAATAAGAATAGCTAGTGATTCAGATCATTAAGTATTACAGCTTATGAGTAACAAAGCCTGAAAAGTGGTAATATTCTTACGTCCATTTTTCTGAGAGGGAAGGCTCTTTACAGATAGTTAAAGTGGTTTGTTGTGGTTTGCAAACAATCCGTAAGTGTACCTAGGCTACTGCCTAGCAAAACCATGAATAGCACTACCTTCCTCTAATCATTAAACTCTTCTAAGAAGTATTCTTTCATTAATGCCTTTGTACACAAAAACGGGTGAAAACTGGTTACACCGTAGGAGTAATCTGGTTTGGCACTCAATACTACTTCCAGAAGCCAAGTCAACTTTCTGGTATAACTGTGGGATCATTAATAGCTCTGAAAGGGCTCAGTCTACAACTGAAGACTATGAAATATACTTGTACAATGATTCTTGCACCTCTGGTGCAGAAATCTCTAATGAAAATAGACATAGGTTATGACATTTGACCCTATCACTTGATACATTTTGTATTTATAAATTTTGTTTATTAAGATATTAGACCTACTAAGCAAAATCATTACATACGGGCATAACTTCATGTCAATCACTGTAAACTCAATGATGTGATGGAAAAATTTGATTCAATCATTTAAATCTGTTACTGGTGGGTTTTTATCATTTGTAGCATGGACCTGAGGGGATCTGATGAGAGACATTCATCAATTTAGTTAATTTAACAGATCTCTTTTGCACCATGCAGTATGATGCACTGCCACCATTACAGTGCATGGAAATATGGAAAGAGATGACCTTCGAAACATTTTGCAGATCCTAACTAATTATTCCATGCATTTTCACAAAGCAGTTCAATATTACTAACTACTAGCTGAAACTGTTCACCAGTGTTATCCATTGCCCCTCAACAAGTCCAGAGCTGAGCAAATATTAGAATGAAGCTCCTAGTTTCCAACAACACCTTCTACCCATCAGACTGTGCTGCCTACCCACAATCTGAAGGAGTTGGCTGGGAGTAAGAATTGACTATTTTTATCTCAGTTACCCATCAAAAATCCCTTTATTCAGTGAATGGGCTCTATGGCATGGGCTTCTATTCCAGTTCTTAGAGAATGCCCATAACACAAAAACCATCCTTGTTAAAATTGCCCTTAAACAAGTCTCTAGTAGCGTTATGGAGGGACTGGCCAATGCTGACAATACTCTCCTTCGACCCCATTCTAGTTCTTCTGTGGAAGGGACTGTAACACATTATTAAAGCTAAGAGAAGAAAGGTGCTCTGAAAGACATTTCTGGAGGATGCAGAGTTGCTGATGCAGAGTATGCCCTGGCCAGGTGACATGGTTCCAGCTCTCCACTCATTCAGTTCCTGCACTCCCTGTGATGTTGTACATGACTCAGTCATGCCCTGCCACTGCCTGGGGTTGTTTTGTTCATCCATCTGCTCAAAAGTCAGGAGTCAATCAACATTTTCATCTCCTTCACGCTCTACTATAACACAACTGCTACTGGAATTCTTGACTCTCCCCATTTAGCAGGGCATGATAGTTGACTTTCTCTACTTGCTGCCTCCTACTGATGTTTTTCTCTTGTACTTCTTGTTCTGCTTCTTCTTTCTTTTCTTTCTTTCCTTAAACCCAGTTAACAGAACTACCTTTTTAGGCTGTACCCTTTGACTGCAGGAGTAGTGAACTGTATTTCTAAGAAGAAGCCTCAAGCCCTAAAATGCAGGTCAAGTAAGTTAACACTTCTGTGAACTAAGTATTCTCTTTTTATATTATATTAAAAAGAGAACTTGCTCACAAAAGAACAAAACACCAGAAAGGTTTATAACTCCTAACAGAAACCATCTGCTTGAACATAAAGCTGAGAATGTATTGCTATTTTCAATTCAGGCTCAGGAGGGCTGGGAAAAAGAACACCAGTCTTCAGGCTGTTTCTCAGACTTATCTTTCTGTTAATGAAACAGTTTTTGCAAGACAAGTGTTACCATATCCTTAAAAAAAAACCCCAAAAAAATACTTTTAGAAAACCCCAGTATACTCTTTTATGAAGCTGAACATTCCCCTGTCACACTCCAGAAAAAAAGGACATGCTGCAACTCCACACAAAATACTGCTTGCCATTATAAATCAAAGGGAAGAGAAATGAAGATCTTAATCTCTAGTTGCTCTTCATTATGAATTTTTAAATGAAGTTATTTATTAAAATATCCAACACTGTTCTACATGTTCTACAAAATAACAACCCAACAAAAGTCAAGCCTGTGAATTTTGGCCATTATAGGAATTTTTGCTTCTCCCTTCTTGAAAATAACATGACCCATGGCCTATTTTTCAAGCCAGATTTCAATCCTCTCTAGCCAGCTGTCAGGAAACCACAGAAGGTGCTTGAAAGAGCACAAGAAATGGCTGGTTCTAATCTGAAGGGAAAAAAAAGTTGAGGAACAAGGCAGCTACTTGTGGCAGAATGTTATTTTTTCTTCAGTCTCTGCCTGCATATTTTCTCAACATGTGTACTCTGTTACCCCATCACTTCCATCTTTTCCTTGGGTAAATATCTCTGCCTTGGAATAAAAGAAGGCCCAGGGGTGCTACTTGTAAGGACTGCACTCGCCTTGATATGTTGTTTTTGAACTGAACATATACAATGGACGCATTTCAAACTTGGACCTTTGCCATCATACGTGTTGCTTTTAGTTTAACTTTCTCAGATGGTGGGGGGAGGCTGGAGGCAAGGAAGAGGCTGAGAGCAGGGTCATACACTCTATCCTTTACCAGATGTGAGATCTCGTGGGAGCCAAATGTAATAGCCCACACTAAACCCCCTAAGTACACAACATAATGGAGAGGGAGAGAAATGCAAACTGACCCTCTCCAAGTGCCAATTCTTTGCAAAATCAAATACAGTGGGTGACTAGGCCAGACCTTTGCCATCCTGCAGCTTAAATTTAAAAAAAAGGGTAGTGTGATAAATAATTTATTTTTAAAAAGAAATATCTGTGTACAAGTTCTATGTGAGTAAGAGAATCAACTAAAATGAGATTTCTCCCCATTTTCATTCTGTAAACTGCATGCCCTATTAAATGACTGTGCTTCGTGTATGTGATTTAACATGAAATTTTGGAACTCCGCAGATGGACTGAACTAGATTAGACATCTGTTCTGGAGAAGAATTAGATACAGAATTGGGACCTAGGAAATTCTGGATTAAACTGGCTCAAAGACTACCCTACACTCAAATACTAACCCAGTTAAGGACACTGTGCAAGACACGCTTTTCATCACCACTCTTGTGTATCAAATGACAGTGCAGCAACAGCTAGGGCAAGGACAAGAGCTGGCAATGGGCTCACTCTGTTAGATGAGTAACTCATGCCAGGTTACTTCCAAGTGGCATGTGAATGAAGCCTGAAGCCCTGAAAGCTGCCATGTGTGCTAAGCAACTTGGAGATGGGAAGAGTTGCCAGTAGGCATGAGGGTAGTGTTGAAGCAAAGTTAATTTGGGAACAAAACAAAGTATTGTTCCTAGAAGGTTCTAGGAGGGTCAGAAAGAGTTAAGAACCCTCTGTGCTTATCGAGTATTGAGTCCAGAAGTCGACTCTGCAAAGCATTCTTAAATATGTATTTCACATGCATGTATCATTTAATTTGGTAATATATCCAACCTAAATTGATCTCAAACCTGGCGACAGGTCACCTGAAGAATGATTCTGAAATGTCTTGTCTATACAAATCATCTCTCCCTCTCTGATCTCTCCGATTATCCTAATCTGATCCCTTCTTTACCTTCCAAAAATAATACATCTAGTAAGGTCTTCCTCACCATTACATTGTAACTTCCTTCCCAGAACTTCCCTTTTTAATGAATTGTTTGATGTCCCTTGATGTCCCTTGATGTCCCTTACAAACTTCACTAATCCAACACATAATTTCCCTCCCTACTTACTAAATGTACCATGGGGCTCTCCTGCCTTCAGCTCTACACCTCTGAGGAGTAACCAACCACTTGTACAGAGCACAGAGAAATCAGAAACCTTATGGCCACACACCTTTCCCTTTCTCTCAGCAAACCCCTTTCAAGAACCATTTCTCTCTCTAAACCAGCAAGTAATTTGCCAGAATGCAAATGAAAAGATTGGGCAGATGATATTTAATTTTGCATTTACATATTATGGGTGTGTTTCCCTAGCCTTGGTATTAGATATCTGTACCTTGGATGACCACTAAAGATCCTTGAAAACTACACAGGCATGCAGTAATTCTCAGGTCACAGGCTAAAGGCCTTTTCCAAACAGTGCGCCTAGAGCACAAGCAGTGACAGATAGTCAAGTGAGAGTATTGTAAGAGAAACTCTATAAATGGGCATACACTGGAGCAATCATTAGCATGCGATATGTGTGCAGAGCTTGAGCCAATCTCTTGAATAGTGCTGAGATGAGAGGAATTAAAATCATCATTTGCTTTTCACAGTGTACAGGGGTTTAGTGGACATATTCTAAATCTAGTTTTTGTGTATCAAAACAGATGTAAAAATAGAAAACGCAGTCACTGTTCAGTTGTTTGAGAAATCATTGTTTTTCTTGCTGCTCTGTCAAAAAAAATACAGCAATGAAAATAGCCCATAATTGGGAATCTATCAGGCTCTAGAGCATTCTACAGCCCAGAACCCTAGAAGTCCAAAATAGCTCCACAATGAACAATATTTTCCAGCAGTTGTGGATTTATTTATATATACTCAACCTATCTGTGAAAACTCCCAAGAGAGTTTATAAATTCAATAAACTTAAAATTTTTTAGCTCCTTTACTAACCAACTGAACCAACTACATAATATAAGTTTGTGTCAGGTTTTCATCTGCTAAGATGCAAACAACTATGGAGCAAAACACAACAGTACTTTGTAGGAGCCAAGCAGTGTCACACACTGGCAAAAAACATATAAAGAAATCTATTAACATTAGACAAGGAAAATTTAGGTAAAGGAACACATAAGGTAAAGGAACACTAGATACTCTTTGGCATGGAAGGGCTAATGGGGTTTTCGCCTACAGTGCATGTGCTGTCATGCCAGTGATACAGGAGCCAGCTCTGTGCTGTGACAAATGGCTTTTCTCAGTCTAGTGAGAAAAGCCATTCTGTCCCACTGCGTACTCTTGGGAAAAGAAAGGAGTTACTATGGAAAGGTGCAGAAAGCTGCCCAGAGCATGGGCAATTCAATCAGTATCCCTGGCTCAGGTGGCATCCTCTGGCACTGGACAGCTTAACAGGTGAAAATACAGCAAGCCCGAAGCTCCATTTCAGATGCTGCTGCTGCTCAGCCCAGAAGTTGGGTAGCAGTCCTCACCAGGCTCTCTGCTGTGGAATACTTAATCTAAAAGGGTATGTAAGAAATGAAAAGGTGCAAGAACTGCCAAATCACTAAACCTCATAACAAGATACAGCAATGGTATGTGTGCAAGAAAACAGGGCAACACCACAGACAGATTAAAAAATGTGTTGTCATGACCTGGTAACTTCAGATAAAATTTTACAGGCTCTGCTGCTGCATGCCCTGTAAAGAAAGATGGGGCTCACATACGCAGCTCTTCACTAGCTGCTTTCTCACTTCTACAGTCTTGACTCAAGTAACGTCACCCTGTGAAATGACAGAACTCCAGCGTCATCTAATGAAGCTCTGAAATCCACCATTGCTTAACAGGGGGCCAAGATTTCAAGACATTAAAGGTAAAATGATTCCCAGTAGGTCTCCTAAGAACATCTTAATGTGTCTGTACTGAATGGTATTTTCACACCATTCCCTTCCGCTCTCCTTTGACTGGATAAAGAGCTCAGAGGAGAAAAAAAAATACCTATGAATACCGACGTGCAGGGAGCCCTCGTAAATTCACTTCCCGTCAGTCCAACAAATGAGCTCCCTCTGGGAAGTCATGAGAGGGAACCTTCTCACAACAGTCTGATTATCAAAAGTCTGTCCTCTTGTGAAATACTCTAACCTCATAGGGACAAGTATCGTAACAATATGGAAGTGTCATAATAGCTTGAGCAGTGTAAATTACTTTTGTAACTTGGGACATGTGGGGCACGTTTCCAGCAGGTTGGTTCACAGTGATGCTGTTTGCCTCCCTGTATCACTTGAGAATAACTTCAAGCATGAAAGATTCATGTGCTGTAAAAATTCAATTTTAGAATAGCAATGCAATTCTCCATATATCAGATTTCAGGCAGTTACTGCATCCATCATAATTTTAGCAAGCTGGCTTTATCACTGCCTTGTTCTCCTCAGAAATATAATGCATGTTACCTGCTACAGTCCTATCTAGTATTTCAAAAATTTTTTAGAAATAAGCTCCTCATTGATTTTGTTCTTCAGGGATTGACAAAAGTCTAGAGTATTGATGACATTTCTGTCAGTTTCTAGCTTTACTTTTCACTGTTCTCTGTCTTGGATCTTTTCCATTTTTGCAGTTTTCCGATCCATCCATGTTTTGCAGCTATCAGGGTGTAAAGCATCTTACATAACTGAGGAGTTACCTCCTGTTTTTTGCTTTATTTCTTTCCAGTCTCCCTAGAGCTGCTGAGGCAGTACTTTTGCGTGTCTGCCCACAAAGATACCCTCATCTTTACACTTCTCCTAACCCTAAAAAAGAGACTCCACGTTTTTACAACCATGTTTCATTTCAGCTGTATCGGTAAAACCCCAAACCCTGAGAAACCAGAATGAACTAGTGTAAATCAAACAGTGCTCTTACCACTTAGACCCGCCCTGCAACCCTTTCCAATCAGGGAATCTAAAATTACCATATTTACAGCATCTGCAGCAGAGCCAAGTACAAAACAAGATGAATAGCTGTGACGCACGAGGCAGAGTGTGGAAGTATGCAGCTGGGCCTGCAAACAATATAGGCACTCGGCACTCAAGTCCATCTAATGCTTTTCACAGAGCAGAGGGACTAGAAGGGGAAGGAGGGGGAGGAAGGAGAAGAGAAATTCCAGGAAGATGAGTGAAAACACAGCAGAAATCCCAGGCTGCTTCACTAATGGGTAATTGAAATGACTCACAAAAGGTCTAGTAGGGAATTCAATTAATTAGGGACGTGACTGGGCAGAGAGGAGGAGGGAAAGAAAAGAATGCCGGTGATATAAGAAAATCACTCCTCTCCATTCACTTAGCAAAGGGCTTGGAAGAAAATCTCAAGGAAAGAAAAAGCCACGTTTTTCAAGACAGGGCCTCTACCCCTTCTTATGCACAGAAAAGGACAAATAAGCACACCTCTATTGTTTGTCCTCCTTCCCCCAGATTTCTAACGAAAAAGAAGAAAAAAGAATAAAATTCGATATATTAAATACATCAAGGCAACTGGTAAGAAGAAACTCTGAGGACAAGACAGAGGAATGATGCAGAATAGATCAACTGCAGTGCTGCTAATAGCATTCCCGTTGTCATAACACCACTGCTTATTCCATGTGACAATAAGGGAGGGAGATAGGAAGCAGTAGGAAGATGAGTAAATAAAAAATATGCTTGACGGAAAAAACATAATGCAGAAAAGGTAGGAACAGGGGTATGCAAGAGGACTGGAACTGACAAGAATAGGACAGAAAAATGGAAAAGGAGTGGATGGAGGGAAGGTGAAGAGAAATGGCAAAGGTCATGAGTGAGAGAAGCAGCAGGGGAAAACCTGAAAAGGAGGGGAAAAGCAGATGCAGGAAGGGTCAGTGAAAGAATGGTAAGTTTCTCAACCAGTCAGCAGTTAAGACTTGCCATGATGGGTACTTGAGAACATCCATGTTGATTCAGAGACCATTTATTGACAAATACTGCTTCTGATGAAGTCTCAGAGACTAAATTTACACTAGTGCTAGTTTAGAAATCTTTGAGGATGTGTGATCTAAACTTTCCAGGCCCACAACTAGTCAATCCTGGTAGTGGAACAAGAGGGAGAGATACAATGAGCAGGGCAAGTGCTCATTCATGGGATGGAAAGTGGGATCTGCAGTCTTTCATAATAAAGTTACCATAGCTTGAAACAGAGCTCTTGTTAATTCTGACTTGGAGCTGTTATTGCCAGGCTGGCTGTTCAGCAGCTTTACAAAGGAAACTCAGGGTCATTGTTTACCTTCGTGAATCATGAAGAGAGCTAACAAAAAAGTACTTCTTAGGCCCTATCAGGTTCAGCACTGAATGCCCTCTGAAGGCTTAGATATGCTCTCACGCTCGAGGATCAAGACACTATCACTGTGAAAGGCTGGCAAAGTTTGCAACATGCTGCATGTTTGGGCAATTAGCTGAGGATTTCTGTTCCCAGGGCTGTCAATCTAACATCTTAGCAAGAAAACATATAAATCAAACCATACACCTCTGCCAGTGAACCGACTGTTAACGTCAGCTCCACTATCAAATAACTTTCAGAAAAGCAAAAGATTTTTTATAAGCTTTTAATTTTCTGTGATAGAATGAAGAAGATACAACGCTGCCCAAGAAAACACTTTTTAGGCAGTTAAGATACACTGCACCAGAAGGAAAAATATACTGTTTAGGTAACAAGAACCAGTATGAATGATACTAGTATCTTTATACTACTGTAAATACACTAGTGTCTAGACAGAGATTGCACTACTGCAGCTAAATCCAGACTTTTACAATGTTTTAAGTTACATTCACACAAAAATGAATATGCAGAAATCCCCAGCTGATTCTGAATTGACCTTCCAACATAAGACTAAGGAGTATTATGCTGCAGCAAGAATCATCTTTCAGAAGAGCTATAAAGTGGAAATACATTTTAATTCCAGTGGGCTTGTCTAAAAAAAATAACCCCTAGAATTTTTGCAAAGATATTATTCTTGGTGCTCTGGACACATGTAAACATACTTCAACCAGCTGGGCTGGTATTTTCTATGGAAAAGGACTACAAACTGTGGGTATTCAGTGGTGCCTATGCAACAATGCGATTGTCATACAGGAATTACAGTACAGCTACAAAACATCAGTAAAATCAGGCAGCCCCAGAAGTAAATCTGAGCTGGGCATCCAGAGCACTACTTCATACTGTACTTTTTCTGGCTTCAAAGCTTCATTCTTTCCAACTCTCTAACATGTCAGATGAAACAGACAGAGTAATGCGCACTGAAGCTCCTCAGTTTCTAACCAGAGCACCTCTAAAATTTATTAGAGCCTCAGTTTCACTGCCAATATAATTTTGTCTTTTTACTGAGTCTTCATCAAGTTAAATTCATGAGAACTGCAGGCTCAGTCCACATGTATCTCGAGGCTATCTGGATTCTGTTAAGCCAGGCTGGTGCATTTTGTCCAGACCCTCCTTCTCTTCAAAACATTCATCATAAAATTTTTTTAAAAAATCTCCTCTTTTGTACAGAATTAAAATAATTAAAATAAATTCTTTTTATTTCTCTAATTAAGTACCATCCTGTATTTAGTCATTTGACAGGACCAAAGATTTTTCTGTATTCCACAATGTCATCCCTCCTCCCTGGATCTATTCAAAGCTTCTTGTACATATTTAATCACTCCTAGCCAGGCCTAGCTAATGAAATGCAGGGCCTTGCCCTGACCTGACCTTGCTATTTCTATTTTGGCTCAGCACATCCTCTGCTAGCTTGGTAAAAAAAAAAAAAATATGTTTCTTTCTCTTGGTCTTAAAGGTCCTGTTACTGGCAGGGGGTATGGTCAAGGACACTGCTGAAAACAGAACAAATGACTGTGAGCACTGCTTTGCAAAACTGCTGCAGATCAAAAATGGACCACAGCAACCTAAGTGCAAAGTTTTTTCCCTCTTTTTCTTCGGCTGGCAAACACTGGTGGGCACTGTTCGTCTGCTGGGAACAGCTATGACTAGATAACTCTGTAAGACAAATGGACTGCTCAAATTGTTTGCAGCAGTCATAAAGCACTGTTATTTGTTTTGGGCACTTACTGCAACTAAATATGTTGTTCTTGGTTTTCCCTATCTGCTCTTCCTATTTGCCAATATGGCAATTAAAATACATTTTCCATTTGTGAGAGCTTGTAAAGAAGTGTGATCTCATTTATGAGCACTTAGGAATCCTGGATGTTAGGTTATCCTTTTTGTCACATGATGTTGGTTGCAGGAATTCATCAACATGCCAACAAAAGCCAAAAATGCTTCCAGTGTAAAACAGGACAACATTTACATGGTGATCCATGTGGACTTTTTAAGCTGCCATTTGTTTTCAAGTGGTTTTTGAATTTGTTGACCATTAGTTTTGGTGCTCAGTTTGACACAGTGAGTTGCTGGATGAACCATAAACCATATTTGAAGTCAGCAAGGGCAAGGGCCATTGTTTTATTATTTGTGAGTACACACTGCCTCGCATTGTGCAGCTTGGGATGCTGAATAGGGGTCACAGATGCTATCACAAAACAACCAGTAACAGCATAAGGACCTTTAGGTACTCAGATTGTCAGAATAATCAGGCTGAGTGGTTTAACCCACCATTGTTCCTCAATTACCTCTCAACTGAGGCACGTCACAGAAAATGGTGCTGAATAGGATGAAGATGCCTTAACTAGCTGCCCCTCACTAATGCCCTACATCCCATGGAGCACTGTGAGCCTTAAAAGCTGCCTGAGGACCATAGATATAGACCATATTTCTAACGGCCAAAGTCACTTTAACACATCCCTATTAGTCCTTCTGCATGTGCTGGAACAGACAGAAGAAGAGTCAGACTGGCACTTACAAGCCTAGTCTTTTCTCAGTTCAACTGAAAACTGATTCAAGTTGCAACTTTCAGATGAATTGAAGCAGTAGGACATAAGACATTGCTTGAAGGAAGAAATGAGAAAATCACACTTGCAATCACTGAAGTCAAACAATATAGTTGTGTCATTTTCCTTCTAATACTGTTCATCAGGTTGCTTTTCAGTCTGGTTTTCTACACAGACAACACTTTTGCAATCACATTCTGTACCCCGCTAGCTTTTATCCCTATAACTCTTTCAACCAAGTCTGACAAAGGATAGGGGTTCTCAAACATAAGTGAGATTACAGAAAATCAGTGAAAAGTGATAAACAAGTAGAGGAGAGAGTGACTGTAAATATCTCTGGCTGGCTTATTAAGTTACCCATTATTAGATTCTACGAAATCCACAAAGAGGACTTCTGAGTACCAACCACAGGAAAGACTTGTAGATACAGTCAACGAACCACAAGTACAGATCTGTACCAAGCCACATTTTACTAGTTTTTCCTACACTCATAGGTTTGTCACAGTTTACAAAAAAAACCCTTGAAGTTGCCTTTTTCATAGGAAAAAGTGGAAGCATACAGCTTTGTTAGGATTCTGCTATTAGTCTTTTCCATCACTGCAATGCAGCACCTGCAGCTGAACTACTTGTCCTGAAACAAGTAGTTTTACTTCATTGTCCCACATGGTTTGACACTGGAGCCAAATTGCTCTAACTGTGAATGGTTAACAGAAGACATGGCCCCCTCTCTCTTTCCATGTTCTCCATCTTTCTTTCTCCCAGCCTTACCTGATTCCCTCACACTAATGCTCATCTTACTCCACAAGAAATCAGTTCAGGCAGCAAAGGTGGCAACAGGCTTACCCACAAGTACAAAGCAACCAGATTAATTAGCTCCTATAGACAACTCACTGTAGGCTTAATGGGTACCAGAAGTGATGCAGAAGTTGGCCTTGGTTTGGACACCTGTTGATGAACAGGAGATGAGAGCAGCATTACTACAACTTGAAGCCTGGCTATAGTCTTATGTGGGTGATCACATTCTGCACAGATCTGCATCTGCTGACCCTTGCTCAGAATGGTTCCCTTGGGGAAGACACTGCATGCAGTGCTACTCTGAGTGAGAAACAAACCTTTGTGAAACCAAAGGCAAAGGCAACATCCAGCCACTTTTCCTCCCTCTTCTAGCAGGATTCTGACCCACCTCAAGCCCCAGCCTAACTGCAGTTGTACAAAACAGAGCCAAACTGCTGTGTAGGGCAAGCACATTCATGCTGACTGTGTGGGTCTTAGGTTTCTTTGTGTTACAGTCTTCTGCAGGCATTTTGTTGTAATTTTATACTATAGACATCAGGAGCATCAAGGGCTGAATCTCCCTTGCTTATGTTGTTCCTGATGTTTGGCAGAGCTGGAGAATGCTACCTTGGGGTGCTCCTTCCCTCAGAGATCTGGCGGGATGTTGCAGTTAAGCCACATCCCCACAGCTTAAACCACAGAATGCAAAAACAGCTGTGAAATCCAACTGTCTGAGCTGCCTTGGTGTTTGGCTGGCCTCTGTGGGGCCAATTTTTTTTTTTGACTCAAAGTAAAAATATGATTTAGCATAATTCACGAGACTAGGCAAAAACATTTTTGGGAGGTTCATTCCAACCTACTTGTAACAAACAAATTTGGGCAACCACCTATACATGCCAGAAAAAATGTTTATCCAGCTTAGCCAAAATTGAGCAAAATAGATTCATTGGCAGCATGGACAAAGCTTTAGGCTTTTTTTAAGGTCCCTTCCTAATTTCAGTTTTCCATTCCCCACCCTTCAAAGTTTCTTAGATGATTCTTTCTCCTCAATGGCTTTTCAGTTTGGGCACTGTCCTTTAATTTTTTCAGCCTTATGGTTATTTTCTTTCCTTCTTTTGCATTTGTTTTCTTTCTGTCTTTTCTCATGGAAACATATTAAAAAAATCTCCTATCTCTAACATTCCTACCTTTTCTTTGCCAAACTATTTTTCCCCAGCCAAAGTTATATTCTTTGATATCCCTTGATTAAACTTCCAATGTATTCCAATGGGAAATAGGAATCTTAACAGTTGCCTAAGACCAAAAAAAGAGAAGGAATTTTTTTTTTTACATGTGTCTAATGCAGATATTTATATATGGATACATATATTTTAATACTCTTGCCAGTTTCTTGGAAACTAGCACAGAGAAGATACATGTAAGGAAAAATGGACTGAAGCAGGAATTCTGAGGAAGACAACTTCAGAAAGAGAGGAAAATAGACAAATTCAATGGCTTAACATGAAAAATTGGAGTTCATGATTTCCAGGCACACCAGTCTTCCTTGTGAAACTACCAACATCATATATTTCCCATGGAATGGACCACAAAACTATTTTTTTTAGCTTTAGCTGCTTGAACCATTTATAAGATGGCTCACAGACCCAAAAATCAACAGGAAAATTCTCAGCATTCCAGTTAGAACTTTCTTTAATTTTATTTGAATTTTTCTAATTCAAAGTCAGACTGAGTCTCCCACTGTTCACACCAAGCACCCCATAGTTTTGTGTGCACTCTCAAGGCTATTCAGACTAACCTATAAAGGCCTGAGTATTTACTGCTGGATGTGTTTCCTAAAAATTGTCTCACTGTCTCCAGAGACTTGAAATCATAGTGGTAACCAGTTGTCTTGGGGCTGACAAGAAGCAGTTCTGCACAGGTAGTTGTTCAAGCCTCCCCAGTGGATTCTTCTGAGACTTCATATCTTCATGTTTTAGTAAGAGCCTCCAACCATTGCCTCAGACTCACTTTTTGGAATATATGAGCACTTGAAATTGGTTCATACTAAACTTTTCAAAGGCTGATTTTATCACTTTTTAATTGAAAGCATCTCACTAAAAACATAATTGCCAATGCTGAGGGTGTGAAAGTCTTGGGGTGGATATGACAAGTCTTTCAAGTAACACTGAGGGTTCAAATGATGCTTAAAAGCTCAAAATACAACACTGCCCAGAAGAAGAGAAACTCTGCTTAGGCAGCCTTTAAGCATACTTCCTAGTCACATCAGGACTGGCTCCCAAACACAAAATACATGCACATGCTATGCTAGTAACACGTCAGTGTTTATGATTACTCATTACAGGCGTAGAAAATACAATGAAAATCCAAATTACAACTAAAACCTTTTCATTCTCATGATCAATGATCAGCAGTTCAAGAAAGAAGACTTTGTTTCATTCTGATTTTTAGGAGTCCTACTGGAAACACTGACAGCATCTTCAGGAATTGCAATGGTATTGTGTTGGACATGTATCCATAGTGGCTCTTGGCAGGTTCAGACAAGAAACAGGAAGACTGACATCACTTTGTTGCTGCATATGTTACTGTGAGATCCAAGTCCTTGCTGGGTCAGAAATCACATGATTTATTAAGGACTTAAGATTTATTATGGAGATTTAAACTCCTCTTTTGACCATAAGCCATGAATGGAAATGGGCTACCGAAAAAATAAGTTTGATGATTCTGGGACATGGAGAAATAGAACTTCTTAATCAAGAAAAAAGGAATTAATTAATTTCAGTGATAGATGTGTTTTTAGCATTTTTGTCAAGTAAGTCACATCATAATCTTGTTTGAGGAATCTGACAAAAAAAGACTAATTCCATTCATGTTGACAACTTCTATATTAATAGGCCAGGAATAATATGCTCCACTAAAGAATGGAATGAAATATCTCTCTTAGGTTGGTTAGCAATACTTTTTTCTTCTTTCTGATGTAGCCCATATCTTAATGTAAACTGACTGTTAGGTGAGAATTTTGGTGTCCATTACTAATACTTGAAAACTTCAACATGTTTTCATCTCAGTATAGTCAATACAAACATTTTTTTCCCACTGGGGATAAAAAGTAGTAAATACAAAAGTAATGTCTAAACCAATCCCTAGCCTTCAGAAAACTGCACAACATGCAGATAACCTCCTATATTCAGCTATTATCTTTTTCTAGTTGATAGATGAGGAGAAATTTCATATGTAGGGATGTAGGGATGTAATTTTAACATCAAATACATTCCAACTCCCTTATCTAATCTAACAAGCCATTTAACAGTTTATCTATCAGATCGAGTCTTTGAATCAGTTTTGTCCCATGGGAGTAAACGATGCCTAATATTTAAATAACCATATTTTTTGACAAAGGTGAACTTGATCGGTAATAAAGATTGTTTCCAATCAATGATCTTCAAAAGATCTCTTCCATTTCTTTCCAGATGACTATACAAAACATCACAGTACATAAAATACCTTGGTCTAATCCACTGTCACTTATTTTCCTATTTGTCATTATTTCTTAAGCTTTATGAAGTACTTTTGCAAATGTCCTGGGCCTAGCGAAGGCATGCTCTTACTTTCCTACGGAAACTGTAACCAATGTCTTTCTTCCACTCCCAGAAGACACACATGCAGGCAGCTGGCGCTTCCTTCTAATCACAAAAGTAAAGAAAAAAAAAAAAGATCCCAGCTGCAATATTAATAGCAAATATATTCTGGTTCATGTCTGGTTACACTCAGGTGAACACTGATAAGTCATGTGTGAGGTTCTCATACACAGCTCTGGCACTGCAACACCAATCCTAACATGCCTCTAGGCTCTCTTTAACATTGCCATGCAGCTCAGTCCTGAGTGGCTTCTTGCTGATCTACTTCTCTCAGTGGAGATTTATTAGAGTTGACCATAGTTGGTCTTTGCTATTTATAGAAAAATAAATATGTGGGGCTTCATCTTCCCTCAGAGTCTGAGATTTCAGATAGGCTGGTAGGCCAAATTCTGCAGCAATGCTTCCTTCTAATGAGAATTTTCAGACATTATTCCTGAATATTTACAGAATACATGATGCAAAAATCAAAAGTCCTTGTTGAGCTGATTCATGTGTCCTTCCAAAAGCTTAATTAGCATTCCAACAATGTATATAAAAAAATTAAATTAAAATACCATATTAAAAAAACTGTTTGTATCATGCAAATGCATCCTAGATTAAGCAGAGAGCTCTATAAGCACCATCTAGGCCATCTTAGGTCATACATAACCTGCCTGATTTTTGGCTGATCTGTATTGCATTTATAATGGGCACATTGCTGTGGAAGGAACCCTAGTGCCATTTTTCAAGAGCAGACAAGGTTTGCCCTTAATGCAATAATGCTGAGGCAAATTCCATTACTTTCCAGAAGTCTTAGTACAGCAGTTCTTCACCATGTGCTGCACTCAGTGCTCACGGGAAGCCACTGAACACCTTGAGGAGTCTCCCCTGCCCACAGCCCAGCACAGCGTACCAGGAGCCAGTTCAGCAGGAAACACTGGAGAACACTGGAGAACACTGGGGTATCTTTGCTCCTCAGGTCTTCAGAGCACAAAGTGATGTGCAAAAAATAGAGCTTAACATAAACAGTAGGGATGGGAAAGCATTGCCAGGCATTAATGAAATGCTAACTTTCCTAGCTTGAGAAAAATTCATTCATCACTACAAAGGCATTGCTTTGTTGCTTGGCTCAACAGCAGAGAAGGATGCCTACAGAATTACTTACAGGTAGTAAGAATTTTATAGGTTCTTTATATAAAAAAAATAATTTTTAAAATCATATCAGGTTCAATTCTAATGTGCAACCCTATGAATGTCTATTCAGTTTTGCTTTCTTCCTCTTCTCACTTTCAAATTCTGGTCTCCTGGACAACCACACAGCAACAGAAGAAATTTCCAGTAGTTCAGGACATTTTTGCAATTACTTAAGTTGGTTTAAATGACATTATGATAATATTATCACATACAATAATCAGCTACAGGGAAACCAATTGGCCTAAATGATCAATATTCTTTGAAAAAGAATGATGGATATTGTTGCTTTTAAATGTCATCATGCACAGATCTTTAACTTTCTCCTCCTTGGCCTGAGAGGGACTACATGAGATAAAGGGGCATGGCACAGCAGAGCTGTGCTGTGAGATCTTATTCTTCCTCTAGGGTATTTAGGCTGCATCATGTCCTGTAACTCAGTGCCAGTGTCCAGAGCTTACAAGGGAAATGCACAAAGCGAGAAACAGACAGCAGTGGGAATGCCATGCTATGCAACTCCTATAGATAGAATTGCAAACACTCAAAGGTTCCCCAAATCCAGAGTTCACTCTTCTTACAGTACACATTAACAACTTTAAAGGAAGCAGCTGCTTTTCCACATGCCACCATGGGCCAAAATAAGCTGCCCATCTCCATGTGAGCAACCAAACTCAGGCACTTTGCCTCTGTTCCAGGCCCCTGTAACATGAGCAGTCTGTGAGGGGATGGGGCACCACACTGGATGCTGCACTCAAAATGCCTGTCCTCTTCTTCTGGCACAGAGAGCACCACTGTTTCTTTTTAAAAATCCCCTGCTCTTAGCAAGGTTTGTTTTTCTAACTGGTTCCCAGAAATCTCTTGGGCGTTCCAAGCTCAGAAAAGTAATTACTGCATTACTTTGGCCACAGACACAATATCAACCTTGTTAGACTTGGCCTGTGGAGAGAGCCAAACACCTGCTGCTGCAACATTTATTTGATAAGCTTCATGGTTCACTAACATAAACCTGATCCTGCTGACCTGCAGGAGGATGAAAAGGAGTTGGGGGAAAAGGGTGGAGCAGGTAGGCAATCTCACAGCCCTCTGGCCCAGCAGCTTACAGCCCTCTCTCCCAGCAAGCTCCCATTTCTCTTTGCTTTCTTGTTTCCTGGTGAGAGCTTCAGAGAATTGGTTTTCCCCCTGCAGTTATGCAGGCAGATGTGGACAGGGCTAGGATTCCCATGCCTTATGACGGATTAACTGACAAGTGTGGGATCAATACGGGGATTGTTCTAGCTCTGGCTGCATCTGTAGGCTTCCAAAGCAGACAGAATAGCTGCACACACTCTTGTTGGCATGGTGGTGTGTGCACTGAAAGGCTGGCTTAATTCCAAAGTCCATTAGTTATCGGCAAGGAGGGAGGGGAAGAAGGGCTGCAAATCGGTCAAATCAATAGATAAAAGGTTGGGGAGAAAATCAGATATAGAAATAGTAAATTGATTTTTATTCTTCAAATTACATAGTTTTCTAGTCTAGTATAAAAAAAAAAGAAAAAAAAGAAGTGGGGGGGAAATAAATAAGGTTTTATCCCAAACAGAGCTATCTCTTCCAGCTGATACTGCCAAGCAATATTTGAGGAAAAAACCATATGCCAGGGGTCTTAGCAGGAAGGAGAAAATAACCTTCCCAAGTATGGTGCTCAATATCAGGAAAGAAACTTATTCTTGTCTGCTTCTCCATCTCATCTTTTTCACAGAGGAAATACAAAACAGACAATCTAGAACCAGTAAAGGATATTTCCATGTATTTGCTAGTTGTCACTTACATGGAAAGGTTTGACCTCAGGACAGTATGCTTTCTACTGTACTTTGTTTATCATTCTTTACCTGAATGACACCTCTGTCAGTGTATGTTGATAGTTTATCCTGGAGATATACAATGTGATTCACCCTCTTGGGAGACAGTGGGAAGCAGATGAATCACTGTGGATTACATCGGAGCCAGACCAAACTTTTATATGAAACTTGGCAAAAATCTGAAGACTAATCCTCTGAACAAACATGAAGTTGTCTAATGACTATCTTCTATTTTATTTCACCTTCTTCCGTTGGCTCAGAACTTCAGGAAATTTATTTCCTGATGGATAAAAAAACCTGCAAAAATTCAAATAATATGCCACAAGACATTTTCTGGATAGATCCAACACAAATCAAACACCTCAAAAGAAAACTTCTTTTGTGGAACCTCAAGCACAGTTTTACAGTTATGTGAAATTCAGGTAATGAATGATAAACATTCTACTTTTGCATTGACCCTTCACAGGGTGAAGGTACAGGACATACAGCATCAAAGCATAATGCTAACTAGACTCAGAAAACCAGCATGACCGGATTCTCAAAGCTCTACTTAAAACAGTCAACTGTTCTTTAATTCCTGCTTTTATTGACTAGACTGTTTCTCTCTGAACAGTATGAGAAAGATTTTTTTAGAACTAGCAATTCAGGAAGAGAGACAAATAATCTGATACTATTGGAATACTTTTGTGGAAAATACTGCATGAAAGAAGACAGAAAGTGTAAGAGAATTTGACCTACACTGGGACGTCTATGTTGCTTGGAAGTCTGAGTGTACCAAAGATCCACAAAGTAAGTGCTGCCCATGTGCATGAAAATCTTGAAAGCAACGTACAGTACATCCAGTTCATGGAAATGCACCAGACGGAGCCATCTTAGTTTTGTTAAAAACTGATAATGACCAAAGCAAATAACTTCATTCTTCCTCCACCATTTTGCTTTAGGCTGTATGCCAATGTTCCCCAACACACTAAAATCAAAATGAAAGAATTCCAAATGCATTGTTCACCCACCAGGCAGAAGTGATAAGGAAGAACTCGTGGCCTATTCCTCAACAGCTGCTACAAAAACCAGCAGAAAAACTCCCAAGCCAAGAACAATTTTATTTCTTGGAGCTCACTAAATAATGAAACCATCTAATTTCAGAAACTATTAAAAAGCATCCCAGGCAAAGTATGGCAATGGCTATAAATACCCTCCAAATGGAATTTCTGTAAAACCTCTATCATATTACAGGATGCTTATGTATATTATTCTACCTTTTATTCTTAAGTCAAGTTTCAGACTGTGAGCACACATACACCTTGTATAGCAGCTTCTGCCCCTAGCTTCCCCAGATTATCACAGTTGCAGAAGCTCCCCAAAAAATATATGTTTCATGGTAAAACACTGGTAAACTGTTAAAGCAGAAATAGTTTTAAAGAAAGTTGAACAGTTTGACAGCAGCCAGGCTGAACTACCCCTGGTGATCTGAGAAGTGGAACCCAAGGAGCTTGACCTGACACATAAGCAGAGTACTCTGAAACCACACTAAGTTTGGAGCCCAGCAGGGCAAATGAGAAACAACGACGGCCACACAGCACACGCAGGGCATCCCCAAGAGAGCAGCTCTATGCTTACAATGAACACTGCAGCCAAAAGGAGCCAAAATCATACAACAACTTCTTAAAATAAATCCTCCCAGTGGGCTCTGCTTCCTGTCCTGTGACAGCCACCAGAGCAGAGGAGTGAAACTCAGTCTGAGTCACGTAAGTGCACGTGTGCTCGTCTGCACAAGAGCACTGAGCTCTGGGTGCCTTGGTACGTGTGGCTGCCCACGTGCTTCTGCAGCCAGCTACAGGACCAGGAGAAGAACATGAAAGCAGGATCTCTGTCTCTCTCTCCACTTTCTTCCTCTATGCAGAGAACTTTATGTAGTTGAAAGCTGAAAAAAAAATTGAGATTTTTCCTCTCTACAGGTAAAATGCGAGCAAATATTGCAGGCCCTTAACAGTGCACAGGTGACTAGAGCTCAGCCTGGTAATAACACATCACTCCTGCTGTACTACAACCCTGGGAACCTCCAGGATCAGCACCTTACCAACTACACAGTTTTGTGTGACAGCAAAGGATCAAATTGGAGGGCATCAGAGTAGAATATCAAGATAAAACTTTTTTCATGGTAATTGAATACTGTGCTCTCACATTTTTTCTCTCTTTTTCAAAAGTGCATTTCTAGCTTTATGGCTGTGATGACAACTTCTATGTTGGAAACCAAGAGTAAGTAATATAAGTAGCCCAAGTCTGCAAACATACTAAAATAGGTTTCTCAAAATTATGTCAGAGCTTGATGCCTTGAAATGACTGAACTCTGTCCTTCTCATAAGTTTTTTGTTTGAGCTATCTGGTTTCTTCAGGTTGGAACCAATGAAAGAAAAAGACTATGGCTTTTTGTTATGTCTTGGGTTAAAACCTATCGAAGCTGATTGCTCTAGCACTGATTTCCTTTCTAGCTAAATAAGGCTATAGTTAAATACTGCTTTGTTTAGTAATTGCTAAAAACAAAAGACTACAAAAAGACACAGGCTGCACAGGGTCTGGACCTCACAAGACAAAGAGAATCATGGGAACAGATGTCACAAATGTGGAGATTAGAGCAATGAGAAGTGCAGCTTTGCTTCTAAAAGTGCTGGGGAAGAACATGGTATCTTTGTTGACAGAGGATGCATATCCTAACACATGAAGGTTACTGTAAACCAATGTTACTTACACAATTTTTACTGTATCAAACTACTGCAATTATTTCTTTGGTAATTTGCTAGCTGTCACTCAAAGCATGTGGAATAGTAAAAGCATACAACTGTTTCTTTTACTTTTTGTTTTTGTTGGGGTGCATGTGTGTGTAAAGAATACAAAAAACAGGTTTCTTCTTACAAAAGTCAACCAAAGCCATCCAAAATTAAGTTTACTCTCTCAGAATACTATTAGATTACTTTGAGCCTTAAAATAAATCTCTGGCCAAGTCCTAGATGGCTAATTACTTCCAGTTATTTCTGAATAAAGTTTTAACCACTTCTGTTGGACTCATCCATATCTAACAGGTTGTGGTGAGGAGAGAAAGTGATCTGTCTGAGCATTAGACAAATAACAGACTTACTGACATCATAAAAGCAGAAGAACAAAACAAAGTAACTGAAAAAGACAGCAAACCAATTTGCTTCTAGAAGCATTTGAGGAAGGCCAAAGGGAAAAGTGAAACACCTCATAGTATCCAAAAGCCTTAAGATCACTTTATTTCAGCTACATCATGCCTTAAGTTTTGAAAAGAAGAAATGCAGGTTGGAAATGCTAAGAAGATTTCCAGTACACCAATTCAAACTTGATTTATCCTCAAAAAACCTAGTCTAATTGCTGAAAGCTTTGCAGCAGCTCTGGACTGTTCTCAGAGCACTGTGGCACACAGGATGTGAGCTGGGTGCTGATGGGAGAGGTACAGCATGTGCTTAGGAGAAGGAAGGACTACAGGAGAATCCCAGGGAAAACCCATGTCCTGCTCAACCTAGTCTCCAGATGACCTGTTAAACATGTGAGAAATTATTTGTCAAGCAAAGTATAAGATATTCTCTCTGTATTTAAACCTTTGCTCGAACTGACTCATAAACCAGGAAAATCACGAAAACACAAAATTCACTTTGGAAAAATATGCCCAGATAAGGATATATAAGGCTTCCTGGACAACTGTGCAGTAACTGGATTATGTGTATGCAGAATGAAACATTGTAGAAATGGAATGTCCTTCATATAATGCTGAACATTTCAGCATCTCTGTAAATTAGAAGATTGAAAACAGGACATGGTGAAATTCTTTCGTCCATTATTACACAAAACCAGCAAGAATTAGCAGTTGAAACCAGATATCCCCAGACCTCAATCTTAAAACTGTATTTTCTTTGATGTTACTCATTCCTAGGGCACATTTAATAGAGCAGTGAACAACTGGTGCTGATTGTTGTGGCTTATTAGCCAGTGAAAGATTTGGGCCACGCATTTACTCATTTCCCATAACAAATATTTGCACATGAGACTGAAGCACTGTGAAGCCATACATGCAGAACTATTGTCTCAAGTCTACCCTTCCTTCCAAGGCCCAGTTCCACTCCCTCCTCCATCTCAGTCCCTTCATTAATCTCCCCATTTGCCTTCTAGTTTTGTTTAGGTTACAAGTTATTGTCACTAAATACATGAAAACTGTAACCAAAGACAGTCTGGGCCTAACATAATTAATCAAGTAATTTCCAGCTGATGATTTAGTGTTTGCTTCACTTCTCCACCCACTGTCTGGCTTTTTTAGGGCAAAGACATACTGCTTGCATGTTGCTAGAGGACTACACACAGCAATGGGACTAAGAATGCAATAAAAAAGATTTAATGTCAAACGGGATGAATAGAATCAATAAGTATTTTCCCTTTAGCAGAGAACTGAACATTGCTACTTCGGTGGCAAAGGCTCCTATGCCCAGAAGAAGCTCAGAACTGCCTTCTCTGAGTGGCACACCAGTGGAAGCACTTTTGGCTTGACTTGTTTTGGCCCATGTGTCTGCTATTCTGATTCTTCAATGAGACAATTCACTGTCTGTTTCAGGGGACAGAATGAATGGAGGAGTTAGATCAATTATCTGAGAGTCTTCTGGATACACTCTGACAGATGATGAAAGGACTCTAATATGTAATTGAAATACCCTGTACCAAAATACTCACATTAAACCTTGGCTGATTACATACAGGTCTGAGCTATCTCAGACCTTCAGAACAGGAACTGAGTTGTTTATCAGTGAAAGCCAAACTTCTAAAAAGCTGGCTGCCCACTACAGAGCCTTTGTGTTGGGTAAATTAGCTTCAGGAAGAGAATCAAAATGAATTAAAACCACATGGAGATCCTCTCCCTTTACCCCCCTTTTCCCCTTTCCTCTCGCTATATGAATCCCCTCACCAGGAGACAGAGGCCAGTTCAGTATAATTTAGTCCAGTGTTTTTGTTTCCTGAAGTCTCAGTCTTGGGCTGAGTCCATTAATAGGCTGCAGCTGATTTTAATCTAGATGAACTCAAGACTTCTCTCTTCTTTGGTTTTAAAAAGATTACAAATTGTGTGTTATATAAATAGAGGGAAAAGGGAAAAATGAACCAGAATGAGTAAAAAAAAAAAATCTGCTCTCCATTAGCTGACCTGCTGAACAAGACTGTGATTCAAATAAAGATGAGAAATGAGAGATGTGGGGAGAAAAATACACAACCAAAAGCTCTAGTGATACTGCACCCAGACGCAGTGGTAAGAGGAGATGCAGTAATGTCTGATAGCTAACATTACCATTGTAACAACACACGAGATATTAACGGGACTCCAAAAGCAACAAACCAGATGCCTCAAAGACTGTTCTGATAGTTTGCAGCAACCCCTCCCTGTTAAACATAAAATCACTTTGATTAGCAATTATGACCTCTTTGTATCTCAGGTCTCTCTGGCAGCTAGAGAACAAGTTGGTCTCAGACTAGCTCCTTGTAGATACTTCAGAGTGTGAAAGAATGCCACGATACTCACATGGACTGATTCAAGTGGGATTTCTAAATAGAGGTGCTGACCCTTGTGTGAATTGTCTCAGATAGGTGCTGACATAATTTTGGGTGGGAAGGGGCTGGGGTTTTTTTTTTATACCAACTTGAATTCTCTGTCTGCCTAATGTCACTCTGGAATTCTACACACTGGATGGCTCAAGACTGCATGAATCTGTGATTTTTAAAATAATTGTGATAGGCTAAAAATGTGATACTCATTTTTATTGATGCTCAATCTCAGTGCTGATTTGTTCAAAGTCTCCATTCAGAAGACTCTTAGGAACAGCTCACAGACAACTGCTCCATTTAAAAATGGCCACTGCAGCTGAGCAGTAAAGCCAAACATGAAGGCACAATGAACAGCACCAGAGTAGAATGTAACTACTCCCAGTACCTTACAGACAGGTGTGTTCTAGTGGAGAGCAACAGGATGGCTGACATTTGGAAAAATAAGAGTTATAGAATTCTCATATTTAACAGAATTCTGTTATTTAACTCCAGCTGAAAAATATAGATAAAAAACTGCATTCAATCCATAAGAAAAACAAAATATTTGCCTATGAGCGAAGTGTCAAGTGAGCTGTACTCACAAAAGAAAGGTCCCAAAGAAGCTGGAGTCTCAATGTCATTATGATAACTTAAATATCTCAAAATAGCATTTGATTACACAGATTCCATTTCAGAAGTCCAGAAATGTTTTTCTCTGCTTGTCAATGCTCTCGTTTTTGGAATTGCACAGATCTGTTTAACACAAAGAGAGTTTATACCTGTATAAAGTAAAAATCACAGCTTCACCATAAGGAGGAAAGAAAATAGATGCAGTAAAAATGCTCATAAATCAACAAAAAAAAGTAGATATCCAGAGAAACAGATGTCCAGATGACATCAGTAAGAAGAATCACATGGTTTTATCAGATTTACCTGAATACAACCCCTCCTAATAAGTTTCAATTGCAATGATAAGCGTGCCTGGATTAAATTCAGTAATTTTTCATTCCTTGCTAATGGGGCAAATGTAACTTGGAAGCAGCCTGTATGCAATAACTGGAAGTTTTATTTGTATAACTTTTCTGGAGTTTGACTATGACTATATTTGATTGCATGTGGGTGGCTGTGGGACAGGCAGACAGCTGGGTGAAAAACTATGACAAAAGGAATCTTGTCCCATTTCCTGCCTGTGCTTCATTCACTAATGAGCACAGCTCTGGGTCATTCTCAAGATTTCTTCATCTGTTGTTGTCTCGTCTGTAAAAGGGGCACCCTGGCAGTCGAGCTGTTGTCAGCCTGTCTTGAGAGTTTATTCTGCTGCCTCTCACACTTGCAGCTGTGTGGGATTTTAAGTGCCTGGCTGTAAACAACTCCATATTTTTTGCATCTTTTTGGATCACTTGAAGGCCACTCTAAGGCCAGATGTGTTTGCTGGTGTAATCTGTTTCTCATTTCTTCTGATAAATGCATATCTCAACAACTAATAATAAAGTGAAATCAGGATTTATCTGTTGTCTTCTTCGGTTTGATTCCTATTGGAGAGAAAATGTTAATAAAACACAGCTAATCCTCAGTCTCTCTTTTCTTCCTGGAGCACTTGAAATGTTCACTGAACATATCCCTACAAATAAACAACCAGGCTGGTGAATCTGATGCCATTAGAGTCCTGCTGTAGTAACCAATATCCATCTTGCTAGCTTGTGGAAACAAAACCACTTTACTTCTTTAAAAAGTTTTCACTAATACTGTGTCATCTATTCTTGTTTCTTTTATGACACCAGATCACTTGATTTCTTCCTGGTAGCAGTTTTACTCTTTTTAACAGGATTCTTTCATAAAAGGCTTCTACCTGTGCACTGTGCATTCAGCTTTCTCCTACAGTGAGCTGTTTTGTTATCAAGTCTAGCCCATTGGTCAGAAAACTCAGAGGAGGTACATAAGGGTGGCACCTCTCTCCTCATGTCCAGGGTTCAGTATGTCTCTATCCAAGGAAAAGGAAGAAATCACACCCAATTTCATTGTATCAAGGTGTTGTATTTCGATTTGTGTTGTAAAATGATATTGTATTAGCCTTCCCCTTCCAAACAGGTATAAAGGTGAAGCAGTGGGAAGAGGAACGCTGCAACAGCTTAGCCTACCCCCTTCCACCAATGACCTGCAAGTCGTGTACTGCTGCAGTGAAACACAGAACTCTGCTGCCTGTGATTCTCCTCTTCTTTCCAGCTAGATCATGGCCTTATCCACTGCCACTCCTTTAATTAAAACTACTGCTAAAGTCTGTCAAAGACACTGATCCAACAAAAAGCAATTCCATCAGGCACAATTTTAATAGCAGGATTCCTCTTGTATCTCCTACATGTTTTTTTTACATCCTCTGTAAGTTGAAATTACTATAGATAGATACGGATGGTCATAAAAACAGTTTATATAAAGAAAGTCATAGGGTTGTCCTTTACCCATGAAGCCTTTCAGATAAATGCTCTAGTTTCATCCCAAAGGAGATTTTGCCAAGCCCTCTAGTCCTAAGAGGGAAAGGAAACCCTTTCCACAGTGCTAGGCAGTTCTAATTACAGATGCATCAAACCAGCACCTACTTTAATTGAAGACAATTGTTCCCTGACAGCACTCAGAAGCTCATCTATTGTCTTCAACAGCACTAATGAATGTTAGTTACTCACTCAGCCTTGCTAGTTCTGTTCAGCAAAAGTGTCAACAAAAACCTAAGTAAATTCTATTTCTTCCATGCCTCTTCAGATTAATTTTATCACCCAAGTACAAAAACTGTAACTGTATACATAAACCACCATGACTGGCCTAACTGAAGACAACTGTTTAAACTGGCAAAGACTCAATTTATTCTATTAAAACCACTCATGATGATATGTGAGAAGGAAAGAAGTCCTTTTAGCTTTTAAGAAACAAATAATTTCTAGGGTTAGTAATTAGGAAAACAAAACAAACACAAAACATTTGTATTTGTAAATTGAATATACTTGCTGTGGTTTGACTAAAATGTGCTAAATCTAATCTTGGAATTTTTTTCTTCAAACAGTTGCCACACTACAAGATGCTAGTAATGTAAGAAAACTATGTACAGGCAGAGTCACTCCTCCACTGGCCCATCTGGATTTTCAGCATTTTACTGAGCTTTCATATGTATTATGTGAAATAAAGACGAACCTGTTTTTAGAGGGCTACTTTGGTAAGTGGTCTGAATTAATTTGATTTCTTAATTCAATTTCCCAGGATATTCAGAATTTTTTTCCATTTTCTCTGTTGAACTTAGTGGGTTTACAGAGCCACAATACCAACAGTGTAATATGGTATTTATTTCTTCCTGTATCCAGCATGGTTTTACACACAAATGGATCATACCTCAAATATCTAATCTGATAATATCTAATCTGTCCCTAATTCTCCTGCCTCCAATGGTATATAGCTGACATACCATGACACCTTAAAGAATATTTCTTACACTTGACCCTCTCAGTAGTTTCATGGGATTCTCCTCATTCTCTTTGCAATTTTACCGAATTCTTTCACTCTGATAAATCACCAAGTCCTCAGACCACTTGCATTAAACAAACCAAGGCTATTTTATCTAATTAATGTTCTTTCTCTGTCTACATTAATGTTAGTAGAACTTTCACAAAACATACTGTTGTGAGAACAATTAGATCTTGGGGTTATGGAAACAGACTCTAACACATGTGTGGAAGTGTCATTTTGTACATCATGCACCAGGGTAACCTTGAATTAACAGGAAATCCATGCAGGGATGCACCTTGAATGGGAGACAAAGCTGAAATGTATTTGTAGGCTGCTTTTATTTTCATCCAGAAATTTCAACACATCATATACAAGGAATGAACTCTGCATACCAGAATCAAAATACAAACCTACATATTTCAAACATCTCAGCACCACAGCACTGCCTCTAATGGGATTCAAATCTGTTTCTCCAGTGTGTCTTGGTATGCAGAGATAGTACATGGAGTAAAGAAGGCCAGAGTAGGACTAACACAAAGGCAAGCTAAGCAGAATCTCATGATTGCAGAAGTATCTTTAAATTGTAACCTGAGGTTAACTATGACACAATCATTGCCTGAGTCATCTGAAAATCTGAAACAATGGCTCTGAGCATGGTAAACTTTGTCACTAATCTGACAGTGTGTCATCCTCATGACTTGAAAGACAGGGAAAGAGACAGCAGGAATTCTGCCACTTCAGCAGACAAATCTAGGGGTGGAGCAGGAACAAAAGAGTACAGTAAACCTGACTCAGTCTCTAGCAGATACATTCAGCAACATGACTGAACTTTACACTCAGCACACTGGGTGCCTGTCACATTCAATAAGGAAATAGCATCTCTTACTGCTCCTATGATGAGCAACAATGCAGAGGAAGAATAGAATGGCAGAGAAGCATCAAAGCAGAAGTACCAGGGTTTAAAACCAGGTTTTTAAAATCTCACATGACCTAAATAAATACTAGCACTGACATACCTGATTTGGGGCTGTCATGAAAGGGAAGCCTAGTCTTTAGATAAACAGAGTGTCCGCCCTTAACCTCCTGAACTATCAATTTTCCTCATCTAATACTGCAGAAAGGTTATGTTGCAGTGCCCTGTGCTTCCTCGCATTTAAAGTTAGGGCAGCCAAGGGCAACAAAGACTCCTTCCTCTCCAGCCTGATAGCAGAGCTCTTCCTTCCTTTTGTTCACATGAAGAACAAACACTGAGTCAAACAATAAAAGTGGATGCTTCATTATGATGCCCTCTTGGGCACCTAGCCCTGGTTAGCATTATCTTACCCCTTGGTTTTGTTTTAAAGGAAATTGTGAATGGTCTTTTCAATTGCTGGTGTTTCAAGATCAACATTACCTCTACTTCCTCCATTTTTAAGTTTCCTTATTTTACCAACAATATGTGGCAGTATGAAAAGAAAAAGAAAAAAGACACTAAACGAACTGAGAAAGCTTCCACTTTGAGGCAAGCAGTAACAGAAGGCCAGTCAAATGAGTTTTCTCTGTAAATTAATGCTACACTGTTGGCTGCAGCCCTCAGTGGGCCAGCTCTCCTACCTCTTCTGCCAGTAGAAGCTTTGAGTTTGCAAGTTCAGACCGTGTATTAAGTTTTCCTGTGCCCTTAAGTGATAGAGCAGTAAATGGTGTCCTTCCTGTGCTCAGCTCAGCCCAGCTCAGCTCATGAGTTGAGCACAGGCAGCTGGGACCAGCTTGAGGGACACCTTACTCCCTTTGTGCTCAGATGTAACAGTGGAATTTAGTTTGTAATCAGGGCTTGCTCTGGCATTTATCCATTACTTAGGAACTTTTCCTAGGGCATGACAAGTCCTCCAAATGAAAATCAGACTGTGGCTCAGGTGGCTGCCCATCCCTGCTGTTGCTACCTTGTACTGCTAGCCAGATTGGCCCACTTGGCTATGGGTCAGCTGTGTGACCACTCATTCCCCAGTTCAGCCCAACACACATTTAAGAGCAAAGGGGGAGAAAAGCTTTTTCTTAAGGAGAAAGAAGTATTCTGGAGGAATAAAAGTTACCTCTGCTAAACCCTAATAATTAAAGTCCTATGCAGTGTCACTCAGCTGGAAAGACTGCAGTGATGAAGCAAGGCAACAAAATTGTAGGGGAAGGAAGGCTGAAAGGCAAAGAAGAAACAACATACCTTTGAGCTCTGGTGTGCTCTGCGTGAGACCCTGCCTCTGTGTCAAACATGAAGGATCACATTACAGAACTATCAAAGTTATGCTTTAAGCATCCTGATTTAGTGTTTTTGGCTTTTACTACCACATTAGAATACATTGGCTTGATTTTCAAAGGTAATGAGCACCTACAGGTCCCACTGCCTTTGGTGACAGCTGCAGCTCTAAAAATCAGTTTAAGATAGTTTGCATCTCGAGAAGAACTGAAGGAAAATAAAAGGTCTATTGTGTACATATGAAGAGTTTAAACACTGCTGATTGGTGGTCTATGAGTCCCTTCCCTTTTCAAATGAATTTCACTTCATGTTTTGTTTGGTTTTCCTGTTGATGCATCCTGCACCCTCCAGTGCTAAGCTGGTGGGATCCCACATACTTTTCCTGGCATGTGGTGTTTAAAATAAGAGACCTCAGCAATCGGATATCCTCAGCATTTCCAGCTATTGAACCCAATCATGAGTGCTGTGATCCAATTTCAGAGCAGAAGAGGAAAGATATGGAGTAAAATTCTCCCTGTGCTGGTATGGGGCAGACAAAAGAAAACTAAGCAAACAGGATGTTCTGCTCCTCTGTGGACTTCAGCAAATGCCACGGCAGACAGGATATGGTCTAGCTCACAGCTAGGACTCACAGCTGCAATGTATGTGCCTGGCTGCCCCATACCTTGTTTTGGGTAATTCACTCACAGCACAAATGCAGCATGAAGAAAAGACATGGTGTGCAGTTCCCACCTGTCATGCCTCAAGACTTCAAGCACATGCAGCCTGAAGGAGGAATGTGATATTTATACATGCTACTAAGAAAGAATCTCATCCTATCCCTAAATTCACACAGAACATCTTTACCAATGCAACACTTGGTGATCACAACTTTGGATTTCAGCCTGCTTGTTCTAAGCCTAATCACTGAATAGTAAGGCATATCTTAGCTGAGGTGTCCACAATAAGCACACAGCACTCAGTTCAGATTATTCAGACTCTAATATTCCCCAGAATTTTCTAGAAATCTCACTCCTCCTATCTCAGCTGCTGCTTCTGGGAAGTGCACCTTCACAGAGCATTGGATTATATGGCAGAATGTTTTTGTTGCTGAAAAACTAGGAAGTTTAAATTAAAATGAAATTCAGTGGACAACAAAGTAAAATCTTTTCAACAATATCTTGTTGAACTGGTAATTGTAGCAGTAATTTGCCTTTGCTTCTCTTCACCCCTGCAGGCTTGTGCTGCCTTGCCTGTGTGCTGAGCCCTAAGGCAGACCCTCTAGAGTTATTCAGGTGGCAAACCAAGGAACAGCCTGGGCTGATACACCCAACTCCAGCAAACTGCTGACTGACCTTGTTGCCTCTCTTATCCCTGTAATGCTTCTTTAACTCAATCTAGCCCCAAAATTTAATCTCAAAAGATTTTCAGGGGTCTTCACAGAACTGAATGACAAAGGACCAGGTTTGGTTTCATTACAATACAAACACTGAGGAGCAGTGCTAAAGTTCAAAGGAACATTGCAGAAAATACTTTACAGTAACAGCCCAATATTAAGAATTTTAGGGAACAACTGTAATGAGAAAAAGCATTTGAAGCAAACCACTGTTTGCTGAGAGAGTTTACCACATGTGCCTATTTCTAAGAAAGTGCTATATATTCCTATTCAATCTTATCAAGATAGATTTAAGATTATATGAGAAGATAATTTAAATCTGTGACAGGACAAAGTCAACACATCAGATGCAGAGATACATGAGGTTGTTCAGGGTACGTTAATTCCTGAAACATAGAGAAAGTTTCAAAGAAAAACAGCACTGGGGTCAATGCAGTTGAAGCCCTATTTTTAAAATGTTATCCCTTGCTAGTAAGTCTCTCCTCAGGCAAAGTTTTCTAGTTTAGATGAAGTGATATTCAAGTGTGCTTGCCTACAAAGAATTGCATTCGGGAAACTTCCAGAGTTTAGACTGTAGGTAACTCTTGGATCTCCTTAGCAGAGGGGACAATAAAGTGTACAGCCTGTTTTCCAAAGAGAAATGGATTTTACAAAATTTTAGTAATATATAAATTCCTATCACTAAAGAAAAGTTACCTCTATTACCAAGGGTAAATAATTTGTGTCATAGTCCTCTATTGCTAACTATATTTTCACAAGATCAAATGACATAGTGATAGCTTCACTGAACATGTTAATGGTCAAGATTGTACAGACACAACCTTTGAGGATAGCAAAAGAAACTTAGTTGTGCCTACGTGAGAAAGGAAAAAATCACAGTGAGACTTAACTGTCTTTTACTTTCATAATCTGCACACAAGTGCATGAGACTTTACTCTGGCAGAAAAACATGTTTTTCAATAGCTATTTTTTTGGCTTCCTACTCATGAATGTGTTCACTTAAGAACAAGCCCATTTTAGGTACATTTGACCTTATTTTACAAATCTGTAGCTTGAAAGATGTAACATCTACATTAAATACAGGCAATTACTAGTAGTCTTCCATGACAATGTTCATTTCCCAGAACAATATATTGTCACAAATCACAGACACTACCTCTAATCAACAGACAATTACACTCCTTATGTTAAAAGCCTTTTGGAAAAAAGGCCATTTGCTTTAGCACTATGCTGAAAACCCAGGGGAGCAGCCCACTTTGATCAGGAATTCATTACAGAGAGGCTGGTAAGGAGATTTCTCTGAAGTGAGATCATTTTGTCCCAGGAAGTATATGCCAGCCTTGAAAAGAAGAGAACAGACTTACACTCATTGTTTTAACAACACTAGATTGAAAGAAATTAGTTTTGATTCACACTTATGTAAATGAGAATAGACTTGGCACACTGCTTTTACTAAACCTTTTTTTCATATTACATTTAGTAGAATTTCAGACAAAATAAATGCTGGCACTCCAGTTGCAATCTAGTAAAGCATTTAGGGACATGTTTGGCTTTCAGTGTAAGACAGCAGTACTGTATCTTCAGTACCTTTACTTGCATCTTTAGAAATAAGCAGGTAATTCAAAACATTGTGCTAAATTGGATTTATCCAGCATAATATCCTCTAACAAGTTAAGCTCACAGGAAAAAGTATGGCTAGAAACTTTACCCATCTACTGCCTATCTACTATGCCACTATGTGAAAGGTCATGTTGGCAGAGAGAAACATGTCATTGTATTGAAATGACAGTTTATTTGGTTTGTACTGGATCTAAACCCAAGATGCATTTAGTCTTCCTTCACCATTAAAATGTTTTCTTTCCATTTTTCATCATTAGCATTTTTAGTTGCATCTGTGCTGTTTCTCTACCCTCCTTCATTTGACAGCCGTGGAGTTTGGCTACTCCAGCCAGGCTTTGGCAGTGCTGCTGCAGAGCAGTAGAGCAATTCCCACAAACCCATCTAATGAGGACACCCTCACCCACGCAAACACTATTCCCAGGCCAGGTTAACAACCCACTCCTCAAAATGCCAGGAATTGCCTGAACAAAAAGACATTTTCATTGAAGTCAGCTATATCTGTGTGGGTGATGTTGCTGGCATTTGGATGATGGCAATCTTATTTTTTCTCATGCCTTACTCCCAGGATGGACTTAACCTACAAACTGATAGTGCTTCTTTGCTCTCATTATTGCAAACCTGTTAGAAAGAGCATGAGACTTTTCAGTGTCCTGTGGGGAATAGAGCAAAAACGGTTCCACCCCACAGAGATCCTTACAATGATCAGTTCATCTTTATCCCCCCAATAGGGTTGGAAATCACCAGTCGCACTGCAAATCTTTTACCATCTCAATAGCAATGCACAACTCTATTCCCATTAATCTGTCTTCCACCCATTCACACATCAAGTACAACCCTGCTTCGTTTTACAGATTATATCCATGTTGCTCCAGACAAAGGTCACTTTATAGTTACAGTTCTTCAATTGAATAAAAGCTTTTGATGCAGTAAATCATTGTCTTTCACTGTTCAAATCCACACAATACAATACAAATAATGCTGCCCTTTCTTTCAGAATTCCTTTTCTACCTCACTACTTGTTTCTTTACAAAATAAAACGAGGCACTTTTCACTTGCTTCAGCCATAGAAATTAGTTATAGCACTTTGGGGACAGTTTGCCATGCTTCACTACAATCCCAGACTCTATGCTATTTTGAGATCAAAATGAGCCTCTTTCATTACCTTAGTGACAAATAAAACATAATGTACCAAGGTTTCCCTAGATTCAGCTGTTACTAGATCTCTTCTCTTACTACTTAAGACATTCTCTTCCAAATGCCACATTCTTTTGTTTCTACATTTAAAAAGTTACCTGCCTCAATAGGACATTATATGCAAGGTGAGCATGTTTGTGTTCAGACAGGTTGTGTGCAGTAGAAAAGAGGGCAGCAGAAAGGGTGAATTAATCAACTAATTATCCAGTCCTATGGCATGACCTCCTAACTCTTCCCTTCAGCAATACAAGGTATCCTATTCTTTCTTTGAGTAGTGAGGGGAGCCAGTCAGCAGGAGCCACAAAATTTTGAAGTTAAATTTATAGACAGTAAAACCCTTCTTTCAAAAAGGAAGAGTAAAACATAGCAAGATAAATCATAATGCCAAGTCCATTCATGAAAAATGGCAACCATTTAACAGCAAGAGTGGTTTTTTTAGCACTGAAGGTCATGACAAGAACTGTGGCCAAAAACTGAAGGCAGACAAATTCTAATCTGAAATACAGAACAAGGGTTTTGCAGCAAGGTAGCTAAAACTTGAAAACACTGTCAAGGCAAACCAGGAACTCACATTTCTTTATGTCTGCAAATAATAATGATTACTTTTCTAGAAGAAATTATTTAGTGCAACAAAGTTATCAGGTACATGAAGGAAACATGTATGATGTATGGGAGGTCAGTCTGGATGAACTGATAATTCTATCCATCTTTAAACCCTATGAAAAACCGAAAAGATATCATTACTCAAAAGCAGGTCCTAGCTCACTAATATAATTTGCCTTATGTTTTCAGTGTTTCTGAGTTTTTTCTGGGAAGAGAATGTTAACCACTTGGTTAAAGCATTCAGTCCCAACCGACTCTTCAGCTGGCAAACCGCCTCCGTGTCCGTCTCCTTTCTCAGCACCATCCTCTTGGTAACAGAAGGCATTTGCTTAAGCAACATGGAATGACTTCCACAAACAGCTGAGCTGTTGGTAGGTAACAGCTAGGCTTGTTGCTAGCTTGCATTTATACCTCAGAAAACTGCTGCTCTTAAAGCTAGACTTGGATGATCACCCACAGAATACAGCTTTAAATCAGATTCATTCAGCCTAACTTTTTCACAAGTGTGCACAAAGCTAAGTAGCACCTTCTAGTTCAGCTGGCCTAACTCAGAAAGTGCTACATTCAACTTCAATGAGACTACAATTAGGCAAGAGCAGCTCAAAATTTCTTCTGACTGTTATACCAGAAACAGAATTACCAGCTAGCAATTTCTAATCAAAACAGAAATTGTATCATAGGCAGTGAGAAAAATCATCTTACACCTTGTACTCTTAATCAAGTAGATCTGGAGCTCTTTTAATTTTTTCTTCTTTTTAACAGTATCACTTCACACACTGCAACTGGTATATTGAAAAAGGGAAACGACAGCAAGTTCTTAGAACAGCGAACACAAGCTGACAGTAAAACTTTCAGTATTTTCCAGTGCTTAGATCAAGGTTTCTGCCTTTTTGTCTAAGATCTCTACAAAATAGAGATTGGCTGTCAGACTGGATTTTGCACTCACAATTCAGGTTCATCAAAGAATGACACTGTACAGCACGGCAGAACATAACACAACGTTGCATTGCAATGTAAAGGCAAGTGAGGAGGGTATTTTTGGGGTTGCAATCCACTCCCTCTATAGCACAGAGCAAGCTGAAGCAATGAAAGGAGGATGCTGAAGACTTTTCTTGCTGAATTTCTGACTGTCCTATCTTGCTTTTCAGTCATCACATTTAATTTCTCTAGTCTGAAAGTGGAAATAAAACACTGCATAAATGGATTCTCTTTATCTCTGAACACTTGAAGTTTATAAAAGCAAAGAAGATTTCTCCAAGGGACTCTTGGGCAGCCTGGAGATCTCTTCTGACAGTAAAAGAAAAGCAGTTTTGCCTTCACTAGGGTCTCCTCCAAAAATTTCTGCGCTTGTGCTGAAGCCATGAGATGCAAAGATACCAGGGAAACAGAGCAGCAATTTACATTGACAAAGAGGATTTTGATACACTCCTCCAAATGGGGCAGCATTACCATCTTAATAGCCTTTTGCTCTCAGCCCTCTTCCTGAGGACGCTGGAGATTTTTGCAAATGGAGAACAGTTCCGCTTCCCATTTTAACTGCAACAATAGCAGAAGGGCTCCTTAAACTGCATCAAATAGCAGTCTGTGAAATCCCTAACTAGCCGCACTGCCTCTCCTGGCGTTTTATTATCCTCCAGCCCACAGAACAAAGCAGGGGGGAGCTCCTCCTCTTTTTTTTTTAGCCTATTCCACACATCCTAATCCCTCAGAGGTGGCAATGGAAATTGCTTGTGGAACTGTTAAATCACACTTTCACTTTGTCTTTCATTCCCCATTCACCCTCGCTAATCAGGGAGCTTCCAGCCACATTTTCCGATATCAATTTGTTTATGGCCTATTGGTTAATGGTCCCGGGATGGGACCCCCTGAGTAAAAAGAAAGAATCCTGGGCACTTCAGCCAGCTGCTGCTTCTCACCAGTTCCCACATCCATCCACTTGTTCCCATCAGCCACCCTGAATGTGCTCACCTCCTGACACCAAGGGAATTAAAGAACAAAGCCAGAATGGGAGAGCTGCCTTTGCGATCAGCCTGCGGGACAGATTCCACTTGTTAGCGCTATGTGATGTCCCTCAGGCAGTCACTGGCTGGCCTGTGGATAGTTGCCTTACTGTCATCTTACCTTGCATCCAGCTTCCCTTTGGAAAGAAGCACCAAGAAAAACTCTCAGGAAAACTCTAGTCTCTCTTGAACAAGACAGCCTGGTGCCACTTTCTGCATCTTATCCAAACCAGACATTTCCTGGTGATTTGCTCGCTTCCTCTTTCCACAGAAATAATGATCACTGAAATGTGGGATGAGACCATGCAGTATTTAATTTTATAAATCAGTGAGATGGCTCATGTGCTTGCAAGTCTCTGGAAAAGAATCTGGGGCACATTATCAGGGGAACCATGCCCTTCCTTGCTACCCATCTTGGAGAAAAATATCTAAAATAGAAACATAATGACGTAGTCAGAAAGTAATAAAAGGCTTGCACAGAGAAGACATTCTAGTTGCCTTTTAAAATGCACAAGGAATGCCTGATATCAAGACATCAAATTCTTAAAGAAATCCAAACTGGTATTTTATATGTTTGTAGAAAAATGGCAAACAATGTTTTGAACGTACACCACAGAAACATATGAGTATAGGGAAAAGAGCAATTGCCACACTTTTAATACAGTGTTATCCTCCTATCAGAGTGCTGCTCCATCATCATTGTGTGTAATCAGGCCCATTTGTTCTTTAAAGCTATGATTCAGTCTTGGGAAAGCTATATTCATGGCTCACAGAAAAGAGCTGAAAAAATTAAAATGGTCTCTGAACAAATATTCCTTGTTTCTGAAATGGAAAAACTTTCTTTCCCAAAGTTTCACTACATTAGTGCCTGAGGACAGAGCAGGAAATTGTCTACCTTTTTTAATAATGATCAGAAACATCTATGTAACTCAAGATATCCAAGACAGAAAAGTAGCTTATCATCTGCCCTGTACTGAAACCAAACACGTCAAGACAAACTCTTGCAAATAATCTCAGTTTTAATAATAAAAATTGTTTCTAGTTCTTGTAGACTTTTGGAATTACTGGTACCAAATAAAGCAGATTAAGTGTCCAAAATGCTGTCTAAGAATATACTGAAAATAGTATCCAAAGGCTTAGGAAAAGCTGTATAGACACCTCCCTGCTCCCATTACAATTATGTAGATGCATCAAAGAGAAGCAAAAATGCACTACAAAACATTTTAATTTCTTTTGTTTTCTAGTATTTTGCATCATCTGAAATGTAAGCGTATTGAGTCACTAGAAAATATAAGTAGGTCATTAAGCTGGTACAGCCTGCTTGAAAGTGAGAAATGCGCAGTCAGAAGGAGGAGAACTGTTCACAAGCCTTAAAATGTCCATAGTGCCTCATGAGATCAGTGATTCTCCATCACTGCAAACTGAGAACCAGCTAAAGTCACTTATCCTATTGCCCTGGCTGCATATCACAGTGTCCTCCCTGAACAGAAAGTGACAGGCACTGACTAGTTTTATTCAGTCCGTTAAACTGATGCAGTGATAAGGAGCCAGGGTGCATATCAAAAGACATCAACTCAACAAAATTGATCCATGAGTCTTTGTCAAAAAGTAAGGATGTTTGTTGGGATAAGTGGGAAAAGAAGGGAAGAGTTGAACTTCTCTTTTTGCTGTGTCTAAAAGTACATGATTCATGTCACAGCCACAAGGAATCCTAGTCCCCTGTCAGCATGGTAGTAATATGCAGTTTTTCAGTG
This sequence comes from Thryothorus ludovicianus, assembly GCA_013397245.1. Classification (NCBI taxonomy): domain Eukaryota; kingdom Metazoa; phylum Chordata; class Aves; order Passeriformes; family Certhiidae; genus Thryothorus; species Thryothorus ludovicianus. The sequence goes on along the minus strand of VZTB01014851.1, from coordinate 392,695 downwards.
TACCACTTCATATCCTGGAGAATCTGAGGGTAATTTAAGACCATAGGGCATTAGCATTAAAATGATCACAAAAATTGAAAATAGATATTAATTTCCTATATTTTTACTGATGCCAAGCCATTTGCTAAAGAAGAGCCATTTATTAGAGCAGGTTATTAATGATAGATGGGTGTGTTTCTCCTGAAGAAATCTATCCCATAGGACCCCACATTACCCTAACCATTCCACTTTACCTTGAAGGAGAACAGGGAGCCCTGGTTAATAATTTCAGGGCCCATTTCTAGGTCCATGGCAATATGCAAGAACCAATTTAGCGTAATCCAAGAAAAAACAGTGAATTCAGAAGAATGCTCCCCTTGTTAACCAGAATGTTTAAATGTGTGGGGTTTTAATTCAGTATAAACAGCACCACTTTCAACAATAGTTGTTATCTACATTCAGTCTGCTTAAAATACTAATTGAAAATGCTCTGGTCTTACCCTGAAGAACCAAGCCCGATTTCTCAATGGTGTAGAAAAAGGTGGAGAATGGAGCAACAGGGGATTTAGCAACCAGGAGCTGCAAAGCAAATGTATGATGTAAGTACATATCTTTATAAAATACTGATCAAAGCTCAAATCTGCAAAAGCATCCCACCAGATTTAACTTCCAGAAGTAATAAAGCATACTTCACAAATAACACACAGTCACTGATCTAGTTCTGTCACTTCTAAGTAGTTGAGATCTTCTCATACACATATATAGACCATGCTGCAATTTTAAAAGGATTTACAGGTCCTAAAAATACACCATCATGAAAGCAGTAAGTTTTTGCTTGTCTTACTGGCATCCTGTTAAGCTTAACCATTCCTACTGGTTCAGGCTTTTGCACTCAGAGACAATTTTGAACAAAATTGCTACTGACAATTTTTAATGGTCATTAGCCATTCCACAGATATGCCCCCTTGGCTTCTCCAAGAACTCCACCCACTGTCTTTATGCAGCCCCTGGAAGCAGCATGTTCACTCATGGGTCATCACACTGGGGATGGTAACATGCCATTGCAAGTATCTGGATGCCCTCTTCTGCAAAATGGGTGAGGACCATGTCAAGCTTTATTCAAGGATCTTGTCCTTGAAATATCAAAATATGAACCAGAATTCCATTGGGGCGGGTATATAATTGAATTTAGCTTGGCATTGGGGTGACACCAGAAATAAACTACTGGCTCCACTATGATAGAACAGTCCTCTGTGGAAGATGAGCTACAGCAGAACTGCAGAGACAGAACTGGACTTGTTAGCAGAGTAGGGAATGTGGGACCTGCAGGTGGCAAACTCACACAAATGTGCCAAGCTTTATTGCTTGCCTGTTTGATTTTTGCTCATTGCCAAGGAGTATTCTTCTACAGCTTGCCTAAAATAAGCCTCATTCTGTCAGCTGCATGAAAGTGACATTTGAATGACAAATTTAATATAGTCTGCCCAAAATGTGATCAGCACAAACACTGATCTGGCAGTACCCACGTGGCCCTGCAGACATCACTGACAGCAGTGGCTGAAGCAGAGAGTGTGCTGCTGCTCTGTCTCCAGCACAGAGCTGCTGAACAAACCTGAAACACGGTTCTTGCTCACCTCTTCCACAGCTAGAAAAGGCTGGGATCTGGAAACCAGCCCTCCCAGTGGTGGCTGTGTACTCTGGGGGAGCCTTCCTGCCTCCCTGTTTCTTGGGGACATGGTTTGGGGGGTGGTTTCCCTTCAGCTCCTGCCGAGCTTCAGCAGGGATGTGCTCCCAGCAGACCAATCTGGTAGAGCCTGGGTTTGAGGGCTGAGGACACAGAGCTGCCCTGCTGGCTTCCTTTCAATCACTGATTTCATCCAAGCCCTCCGTGAGGCCTGTCAGGCAGCAAGCTGTGCAACCTCACACACCTCAGTGCCTAAACTCCCAAAGTCCTGTCAGATACTGCACCTTCACAGCCCATGATAGGCAGCCTTCTGTCAGATACATCCAAAGACAGATAAAAATCCCATTATTTCCAAAGGGCATGCCCTAATTCTGCCAAACATTTGAGCACTTGTAAGGGTCACTGCATGTGAATTCTGGTTGGTGGTGCCGATAGTCAGTGGGGAAGCAGTGAACAGGTTTTACAAAGTCCAAGAGAGACTACAAGGAAAACAAGGAAGTTCACATTCAATAAAACTGCTCACATTTCCCTGCAAAGTCAGACAGTATTGAATAACATATAGACATACAGAACTGGGACATTTATTCCTAAGTATAAGAACAGCAATATCAAGCACCAGAAGTTTGAGCTCTGCTGTGTCTTTGAGTATCCAAAAGATTTGACAGAAAATTCTGCTGCAATATCAAGGCTCATGTGATTTTGTTGTAGCACTTTAAATGCTAAGAGTGTCTGTAGAATAGGTAGCTTCATTTGTATTTGTATGTAATCTGCAGACAGGACCATGCTTAGATAATTAGTCTTGCAACTCTTTCTCATTTGATTCTGATCTGGGCCAAATTAAAAATGTCCCTGTATCTGGTGCTTCAAATATAACCATTATTACCTACAGCTAGCTAAAACTTCTATGGGCTTCAGCATTTAAACCAAACATAATCTCCATTCTTTGAAAGTAAAAAATAAAGGCAGACACATAAAGACCACAAATGCAGTTGGAGAACATTGGACCAGTCCAAATGTCAATGTTTTTGTTTTATGAAGCTGGCAAAACTACCTCAGGATATGATATTGTGAATACTTTGTGAATACTCCAAGTAGGAAAAGTGCTGTAGGAGCACTTTCCCCTCTTCCATGTTAACTACCATTCTCTCTGTGATTATCTTCTGGAGAAGAGAGGGGCAAGCCACATCCCACATGCCTAATGTACTCTAACAAAACCTGAATTCCCTTGCCTGTCATTGTCACAGAATACAGAATAAGCTGAGCTGGAAGGGATGCACGAGGACCATCAAATCCAATGCCCAGGTATGCACAGGACCATCCCCAAGAGTCCCACTGTGTGCCTGAGGGCATAGTCCTGAACACTTCCTTAAGCTGAACAGGCTTGGTGCTGTGAGCACTGCCTGGGGAGCCTGTTCCAGTGCCCAACCACCCTCTGTATGAAGAACCTTATTCCAGCAGCTAACTTAAACCTCTCCTGACACAATGGCAAGCCACTTCCTCAGGTCCTGTCACTGGTTACCTCAGAGACAGCAGAAAGAAGACTGCCAGGAAGAAACTAGAGTGAACAGGAGTTGCCTCCAGATGCTTTGCACACTCCCTAAAAACACAAGGGAGAGGATGGGGTGGAAAAACTGTGCAAACACTCAGGTAGATTCTCCCACAACAGCTGGCTGTCTAATTGGAAAGGCTTGAAGTGAAACACTTACAGTTCTGACATCTAAGGTCAAATTTTTGGCATTCCATGCACTACTATGCATATAAATACTAACCTATATATGCATATGCACTAGGCATAGTTATACGTGCACACGGATAGACATTCAAATAACTCTAAGTACATTCTGTTACTGCATTTTTATTCAGTTACAATATGTGCAGAGCTATGTATAGCAATGAAAAAATAGAATAAATCACATCTTTTCAGCAGCACATAACAGGGCCCCTCAAAGGTGACTGTTGCACAGCTACATCTGAGACTCCAAATTAGCTTCCATTTCACTGAAATGGAAACAGTTCAGAATATTCAAAGGTATTGCTTTATTTTGAATGTTTGCCCACTGAGAAAAAGAACCTTTAAAGTACAACTGCATATTTCACAACCAGATAGAGTACAAAGAATTCATTTTTATTACATCAAACTATAGTATTTAATATAACATTAAAAAAAGAGAAGAAAATATGTATTTAGATTTGTTTTTCAAGCAAAACAACAAAACAAACTGTAGAAGTTAATTGCAAACTATCCGCCAGCTGGAATAGTCAACATGAGGTAGGTTCTTATATATAGACAAGGAACTTATAAAGTATGGAAGGAGATACATATCAAAAAAAAGAAAATGATGTTTTGAAGGCCAGGAAGTGGAAGCATAAATCAAGGATTACCAAAAATCAAGGTAATGTTGACTCTGGAAAGATTATTGCCAGTAGCAAAAAGGAAAAAAGTTGGATTTATAGTGATAGTGATTAAATATATTCCTAGATATCAGTGAAAAAATAATCTTTTTTCCTCAAGTAGGACAATATTGAAAAAGAAGAAAAGACAGGTAATGGGAATTACCCATATCACATTGATATGGAAATAAAAACTGAGTGGAACAAAAGCTCCAGGAATTTAGCACATTCAGCAGAAGTAGATAATCTCTATCAGGAAACCATTCTAAGACACAGCACGTGAATTTAGGTCTGACAGCTAGTATTTGTCACTTTTCTATGAACTTGAAGGTGATGCAACACAACTAAGAAGTAGCAAACTTAGTCCCCTTAAAAAAAAGAGGAAAAAAATGAGTGAGTTGATGCCTGTAACCTGATAATGCAGAGCTTTAGAAGAAATTTTGAAGTGAGTAATAAGACAAGTTGGATGCAGGACTCAAAGGCATAGTAAGTAAATTTGCTGATGATGCTAAATTGTGAGGAGCTGTTACCTCCCTCAGAGACAGGGAAGCCCTGCAGAGAAACCTTGAAAATTTAGGAGACTGGGCAATCACCAAGCTTAACAGCAGAAAGTGCTGGATTCTGCACCTGGGATGGGCAATCCTGGATGTATGGACAGACTGGGAAATGAGAGGCTGGGAAACACTGACATAGAAAGGGCCCTGGGGGTGCTGGTCTGTGGCAAGTTGAACCTGAGCCAGCAGTGCCCTGGCAGCCAGGAGGGCCAGCCCTGTCCTGGGGCTCATCAGGCATAGCATCACAGCCGGGCAAGGGAGGGGATTGTCCTGCCCTGCTCTGAGCTGGGGCAGTCTCACACCCAGTGCTGGGGGCAGCTCTGAGAGCCACAGTATAAGAAGTATACAAAGCTGCAAGAGAGTGTCCAAAGGAGGGCTACAAAGATTGTGGAGCATTTTGAGGGGAATACATAGGAGGAGCAACTTGGTCGGTTCAGCCTGGCACCAATCCCTTCCCTCTGGTGACCAGTGACAGAATGGAATGGTGGAAGTTGTGTCAGAAGAGGTTTAGGTCAGGTATTATAACAAAATTCTTCACCCAGAGGGCGGTTGGGCATTGGAAGAGGCTCCTGAGGGAAGTGGTCACAGCACCAAGCCTGTCAGAGTTCAAGCAGCATTTGGACAATGCTCCCTGGCACGGGGTGTGATCCTTGGGCTGTCCTGTGCAGGGCCAGGAGCTGGACTCCATGATCCTTATGAATTCTTTCCAACTCAGGATATTCTATCATTCCATGAACTAAAGTCTTGGAAAATGGAGTAAAAGAAAACATGGATGTCATGCCAGACATACAGGACATCCTTCTTTGATTTTTTCAGAAGTCTGATATAAATTCAAACTCACCTCTTTGTATCTCTGTAAAGTTTTTAACACTGCTAAATGGGAACTGGTAATGAAGAAAACAAGGATAAGCACAGAAACTGTGAGACACAAGGGGAAACACTGTACCTGAGATATTAGTACCTACCTATTAGTAGATTGACCCATAAGGTGATGCAGTCAACACAGTGGCAGACCCTGCTGTATGGTGGACCCCCACATACACCTGCTAAAACCAGGGATACCTGGGTGTTTCTGTCCAAGACACCAGCAAGGTTTAATCTGGATGAAGATGTACTGTACAGGTCACTTATGAAACCCAAACTACAAGAGATGGGCTGCATGCTGGTGAGGAGACTGGAGTGCTCATCTGAGATGGTGCTAGGAAAACGTTAGCTCAGTGAATCTGGCAAAAATAAAGACTGACAGTGTCTGTATGTGTAAGTGAATGGGGAGAGAGGAAATGAGAGAATGAAGCAGGAAGAAAGAGAAGAATTTCTCAAACTGACAACTCTGGCCGAAGAACAGATTTGCAGCCATGAAGACACTATGGCTGGAAATTTTAAAGTTCATAACTATCAGTAAAGTGAGACTCTGGAAGAGCCTTCAACTCAAAGGGGCAAAGCTAAAAAGTTAATATTTATTTTCAGTGTTCAGATTAAAATATTTATGAAAGGGATATGAAACAGTGCCTAGGGAGCACTTAATGACCTCTTAAGTCTCTTCAAGTCCTATGGGCTTCCTGACAGCATCGAAGTCCTGCCAATCCAAGTTTTATGCTGATAGAACTGACAGAGTTGGAACAATGCATACTAACAAGGTCCTTTGGTGGCCAACATGCAACTATGGATCTCTGAGGTGAAAAAACCAAGAAAAGGTTGCTGGTTTTCAAATATAGAATCTGTAATTTAAAGTCTCATCTGTATCTTCTGGTGAGCATCTGCTCCGCTCCATAAGATTCCTAACAGCCATCTGAGGATGTGGAGAACACATGGGATCTTCCAGAATAACTCAGAAGCAGATAGCACAGGCAGAATAGGAATTTATAAAACTCACATATGTTCAAGTATATGTCTTGTTTCAGTTCTATATCACTCCTGGCTGAAAACTGGGGAGAGTACAGAAAGATAAATTATCTGAACTTGGATCTGAATTCAGAATTATCGAATAACAAGCTGACACACAGATCTCTTTCCACAATCTTACTTTATAAAACTTAAGATCAGGAACCTAAATTTTCAGCCCAACACAAAAGATTTCCTTGATTCTTTTTTCACTTCAGGAAAAGAAAGGAAAATAAAACTCCTCTAATATTCCTGATGTATGTCAAGGAATTTATTGCATTGTTTCCTAGCCAGATAAGTGAAGGACATACCTTTAGTGACAAGCACTATTTAATGGAATCAAAAATGAATCCAGGCACAACCAATTTTTTTTCCTCTTAACACTTCAGTACAGTTTAAGTTGCACCAAAAGTAGCTTGAGAAGAGTAAACAGTAATGGTAATAGGCCAAAGAAATTAACAGGCATTTTGATTACAAAACTTATTTCAAATAGTGAAATTAATAGAAAACAGACATAGAAAAATGATGAAACAGTACTGAGTCTTTCTAATTCATTCTATGATACTTCTGAAATACTCTCCATGAACTTCTGGAATGGAATGCAAAATCCATCGGCAGTTATTTTTATGCTGCTGTCCCTATAAATTGCAAACGATAAAGACAGATGAGGGAAGTAAAAATGAAAGCAATTTCAAGATTTGCAAAGTCCAACCTCTATAAAATGGTCAAATCTTAGTTTTCTTTCTTTTCTTTCTAGCATCACATTTCCCTGTCAAGATATTTGTAATAAATATTTATTATTTGACAACAATGTAGAATAAATATTAAATGACTGAAAAATCATTTCTGCCATGAGGCATGCTAAGAACACAAAGGTACTATGTAAGAGGAAATATATCACCTTGATGAAAAGTGAACAGAAATTGGATAGATTCCATTAGATTAGATGAAGGAAGATAAATGTGAGACAAGCAGAGCAGTTGAGAAACAAAAGGCTTAGTGAGAATTGATGATGACAGCAGAAATATTGTACATTAACATTTGTTTTAGTTAGGGAAAGCATTTCTAATAATACATTTTATTGTTTATAAGCTTTATGGAATCACAGAATTGATTGCAGAAGCCAAGCAGAAAATAGTAATTGTTGGAACAACACCTCCTGTCAATAAAAAGGAAAGTGATGAATTGGAAAATGTATTGGATTAACTTTCAGAAGGATTCTGACAACCAGAAATCAAGCCCATGTACTGCCAGAAAAAAGTAAAGATTATGAAGGGGACAGAGTCTTATATCAAATTAGTTATCAAAATGCCAGGATGATAAACTACCAAACAGTGAAATTAACAAGATTATTTTGACTGATCTATCAGCTCTCACATGATTGAAAAATTCTGATTTTATAATGGACAAGTAATTATTTTAACAAAAGTAATGGGCTAAGATATTTCAATTAAGTACTTGAGAAAATCAGTTGTACTAACATTTAATACATCATTTCCATTTAGACTGGAAAGACAACCACTTTTGTCCCTATTTTTTTATGAAAACTATTACAAGAAATTGGTTTTTAGCAAAGATTGAGGAACACAAATAAAACTATTTGAAGCCTCCTTTAAAGTATGGCAGTTTCTTATCAAAGAACAGATTCTTCTCTTTTTATTTTATTTTATGTCAAGCTTTTTCTTACATCTCCTTTTCTCCTAGACTCATATTATTCTTGTCTATTGTACTGACAGAGTACATATACATGCACTAGGGACTGAATGAAAAGCAAATCCACATTTACAGTCAATAAATATTTTGGAATTCAGGTCTGCTGACTGAATACCAGAGACCTGTGGAAGGAGTCTGGCTGTCATTACACTTGTGGCCCTTACTGAAACAATGCTGGCTTGCTGGGACCCTCTGCTAATTAATGTTGCTGTCCTATTGCAGTGAACAAGCTTTGCTAATAGCTGGTGCATTTCAGGAGAACTCTTCAGTAACACCACATTCACTTGAAAGAGCATGAGAATTGAGAAGGAAGCCTACACCACTGACAGGGTCACTCAACAGGGAGAATACTATCTCTCAAGGTTTGATTAGACTCGTGTACTAATAAGATCAGTGCAAAGCTAAACAAATCTTTCCCATAATTGTGCCAAATTGACTGGGTAGACAATCTTCACGCCAGAATTTCCCTTCGTGTTGTAGATCAGAAGGGTTGTTTTTTCAGCTGCAATAGAGCCCAGGAAAAAGCCAGTAAGGAAAACAACAAAGTTGATTTTGCATCAGATATCCCAGCAGACTTCATAACTGTTTTTTCTGCCCTCCCTTCTGCTTCTTCTTAGGCCCAGTGTGCCGGAATTTGATATATTCTAGAAATGAAAGCTGCAGTCCTTATTCTGCAGATCGTTTACTTTTGAACAGGAGCTGCAACCCAGTTCCCAGGGCCAGCTCTGTTTCTCAGCCCCACAGCTCACACTGCCTCCAGCCCACTGGTTCTCTCTCCAAGGAGAGAACCAAGAGTGCCCTAAAGGGCACCAACACTGTAGTGGTATTAAGGCTTCACAGAGTTGTTCCTCACTCCCATTTTACATTGAAGCGTCCTTTAGGGCAATGGGATGGCTTTTTACACCGTAAGAAAAAAAATGGTTGTGTTTCCTGCCAAGCCTTCCCAGGCACCAATGCTCCTTGGACCTTGGAGCTCTCTGAGGCTTCAGTCCCACCATGGGTTCTGATTTGATTTGGGAGATAATTGCCCCTAGATGCAGAAACAAAGAGTGACCCTAACGTCTTTCCGGTGTTATGGTGGGAAAAAAAAGTAGTTTAGGTCTCCTGCAATCATTTACTAAGCTCACAAGATATACCTATAAACAATAAACTGATCTCTGATGGCAAGTAATTCTTTGATAACAACATTTTGCACTTACATGGTATTTAATCTTCATATTTTAAAGGGGCCTTAAAAGGGTGGGGGGAAAATAACCCCATTATGCACAAGGGTAAATTGAAGCTCAGAAATTAAATACAGTCCTAAAGATTTTATAGCTGATATCAGTACCAAAATCTGAATAATGTTATTAAATCCTATCTTCTTCATAAGCAAATCACTGTAGAGCTTGACTTTATCAGGACCTCATGTTTTCTCACAGAAACAATTATCCCCTGCTTTGTATCTTTCTTCAAAGCTCACTGCAAGCAGAAGTTCACTATGCACAAATTTTCCCCTTTCAGGCAGAAGCAAGCCCAGCCACTCCAGTTGTACTGTCTGCACCCATACATGTGTCAGTAAGAAAGGCTACAGGCCAGGCAGGCTGTGCAATTATTGGGAATATGGAGGTAAACCAGACTGGCTGAGGAAAAAGAGATAAATGCAGTCATTCTTCAGTCTTCCCAAACATCTAGACCCCACACATGTATTTTCCCCGTTTAAAAAAAAACAACAAAAAGAGTAGATGGGAACACAGCATACTTAAGATGTCCTGAGAACTAGAGAGGGAACTATGAGAAGTGGGACTACAAACATGCCCCAGGACTGGGGAGATGTGGAGTATCTACTGCTTTCATAAATGCAAAAACAAAAATGAAAATAAGATTAAAAACCAATCATTGTTTAGGTTAAAATTATTTCTCAGGAAACGATAATTTAATTTGTGCCATACATAGCACCTGAGAGATGTGGCTCTCTGAAGTCCAGCTGTTTGAAAAAGCTTTCACCAAGTCCAGGTTAATAGGCCACAACTCAATAAAATTCTTTATAGAGCAGTTTAAATGGATTGTATCTCCTCTTTCCCCACAAGAAAATCCCACCCAGAGGAAACTGTTTAAGAACAAGTTTCCTTTCTAGCACTTTATGGAAAAGCAACAATGGCAGCTAGAGACAGTTTATGAGAGGCATTCCATAAATCCAAACCAATTAGTGCAGAAAAGTAGGCAAGCAGAGTTTGTGTACATCCTAAAAATGACCATTAGCACACATCTGGAAAAAACAGCAGAGTAAATGGACTCAAAAGGCAACTGAATATCCTGCTGTTGTCTCAATCCCTCAAAATACAGCAGTACATCTGTTTATTTTCTTCTAGTTCAATGCATACGAATTTCATATATTAAAAATATTGCTAAGAGTGCAAAGCCAAGAATCCCCTGTGTATCATCTTAAGAAAAAGTGAGGCAGGGTGAAATGCAGACCCACTTAAGACATTTTCACAGGGAAACAGCAACCATGGGTGCTGATTTGAGTAAGAAAATTAATGAAGAGAAAGTCTTCAAAAGCTCAAGGGAAAACATGAAACGGATTCAGCATGGAAGAAAGAACTCAAAGAAATGTCTATCCTGAAATATCAGCATGACACATTAACAAATGTAAATTAGTATCAAAAAGATCAAACTTCCTCAGCCAAATTCCAACAGATTACCTTTAATTGTAAGAGTCATTGCTAGTGCTAGTGTGAAGGAGAGCTTTTGAAATATCGAAAACAAATCTCTAGAAATCATGAAGCTATGTAAGAACAGCCAAATTTCAGATAAATCACTTGTCTTTTTGTTTAATCATAGTAATAACTGTTAGGATATGATCATATATTCTTTTGCGTAAGCCTAGGCAGACCACTTCACTTTCCTCTCTGTGCTCCACTCTCAGATGTGGTTAATTAATAAAAATTAATTCTACACCTCTGTATTTCTTATGTCAAATTATTTAGGCTGCTTACATACCTAAGTTCTAGCTTACATTTATGTTAAGCATATGTTTCTAACTCAACTACCAGTACTTTTACTATTTATGCCAGATATTCATCTTTAAGAAGCACCAGGAATTCTGGAACATCATGATCTTGTCCACAGTAACACAGAAATATGTGATAACTTGAAAAAAAGGTGTGGATTACTTATTCAGTGTGAAGGCTAGAAGTGCAAGTGAGATAGAAGCATTTTATAGTACTTTTTACTTGCCTTTTCTCAGTCAGCATTTCACCTCAAGCAGACCTGCCTTGGTAATGTTCTGGCTGTACACTCCATCATCCTAAGAGTACATAATAGCAGCCAGTGATTGTGCTTGCACTTTGTGCAACCACAAATTCTCCCCCAAGCAGAGGTCAATTGAGTAGCTTTTAGTGGCAGAGAGGTGGACAGATGGTTGAAAAGCTGACCTAAAGAGACACCATGCAAAGAAGCTGAGGTACTGAGATTCTGCTTTGCAACACCAGATACAACAGGACATTCAGGAGGCAGTACTAGTGCCTGAGCTCCCAACTCTCAATGTCTTAATGGTGGCAGTAGATACTCTTAAAGGCTGTGGACAAAACAGGACCTTTTACAACAGAAAAAAAAAAGCTCTCAGAGAAGTTTGTTAGTGCAGCTCTTCCTATAGTAATGAATAACAGTCACAGGCAATGACTCCAATAAAAATAAACCATCATTGCATGCACATGTGGCTGGGCTTACTCCCACAGGAGACATTCAATACTTGCAAAGGAAAGAAATGGAAGGAAAACAAACAAAAGGAGATAGGAATGAAAACCAAGAATCTTTTAAGAATAGAGGAGAAACAGAGAGGACAAATCCAGGAAATAGGACACTGCAAATCTCAAGCCTGCTATACCTGGATGGCTTCAGGTGTTCCTTATAAAAATCAATACATGTATAGAGCACTTATTCACAGTGCAATGTCAGGAACTGGGAATCAGGATCCATGAATATTCTTCCAAACCTTGCCACTGCTTTTTGAGCAACTACATGAAAATCTTAGATGGACATAAGACATCTGTAGCAACTTCATTGTATTAATTTTCTGCCAGATACACACAGCTCCAGAGGTACCCTACTTTCCCTTACCCAGAGGCTACAGTCCAGAAGGATCAATAAGCAACAGCTCTGCTTTCTCTTTTCATTGGGGTCAATTCCTCCCCCTCTCATAAAACCAGAACAAAGGCATGTGTTTTGGCTGAGCCTATCCAGGCAGTTGCTAGCAACAGATGACCAGCCTGCAAATTGTTTCAATTTGCAAATAGTTTTTGTGGTGTGCCAAACATTGGATTTCAAGTGAGAGAGGTCAGCATGAAATATGTAGTGCCATTTAGGCATGGTCTTAACATCAGGCACTACAATGAGGAGCTCTGAGTATCCTTGGACTGAGTAAACATAACTTCAGTGCAAGAAAATCATCAAAACCTCAAATGAATATCAAAGACAAGCATAGACAACAAAAAAACCAAAACTTTCCAAGGTGAACTGTCCTGATGTGCTCCAGAGCAAAAACTGTCCTGAATGCAATAGGACAAGTCTAACAAAATGCTGCTTTTCCTTAGCTGTCCTTTCCCAGACTGCCAGAACATTCCTGAGCCCTTACACCCAGAGAGCCTTTTCTTGCCTGATGTACATAACAATAAATTCAGTGGCAGGGAACTGCACTACCCAGGGAAACAGTAAGTTTTAATTGGAAAACAAAATGAAATCCCACATGTGTATTCAAATGGTGACTGAACTGCAGCAGCATGGACAGGGAACTGCACAAAAACAGGCTGCCTCCAGTTTACTTTGCTGTAGTTAGACTTCTGGTGAAAGTTCCCTAGGGTGAAACACAGAGAGGGTACGCAGGGTAGTCAGCTCCCTTCAGCTCATGAAACACCAGATTCTACAAAATTCCTTTCTCCAGAAGCATTTTTTGTCTTCCTGCAACTTGCCTTATTCCCCAGTTTGTAAAATGGATTTTGCCACCTTTTCTGTTTCCACATGTCTCCTAATTTTCCCAGTGGAGTGTCCTCTATGGGCCAGGAAGCTTTGCAAGAATTTGGCCATAATGATATCCTATGCTATAATACTTTTAAGGCTCAAAGCCCTGATAATTTTCCAATGTGAAGGGTAGTTCAGGAGAAAATGCTTGTAGCTTTTACTAAGCAGGAAATCAGCCAGCCAGAAAGAGTGTCCTGCTTACCACAATAAAACAGTGCCAAGAAAAGGGAGCTGAAGATGGTGCTGTGGCTGGATAAAGTAGTTGGGCTACACAAACACAGACTCCTATGGGAATTCTCTTATGTGGCAGTCACTCATGAGATTTACAACACACCAGTAGTGAGAAGAACAAGAAAATAGTTTATGTAGCTTTTCAGAGCTTTGCATACTGTTCCATTTCACTCTAGTTCTGCAAATAAGAAAAAAGCTGAAAGATACAATACTTATTTTTGACACATACTGGAACACTGCTTTATCCCAGAGATCTTGTGTCCCAAATTGTGAAGGACTCCTAAGGGAGTACCAGTACAATAGCACCAGAGCAGCTCTTCTCAGAATACATGGCTGCTCCCACCCAGCCTGCCAGACATGACTGGAAGAGATGGGAGCAGCAGGGAGCACAGTTTGGAAGCCCAGGAGCTGCACACTTTCTCCTCCAGAGAGCCACACATTCAGACAGAGATGCCACTGGCTCCTCTGCCAGTGTCACTGCACAGAGCAAATCAGCTCAGTGTAATCAGCAGCACAACATGAGGAATATGCATTCTTAAGTATTTAATTAGCATGTGCATTGGCATCGTGATTTATTACTTTTATTATTCTTTGAATATCTATAACAGTTTTACACACACACTTATCTTCTACAGTAAAAGAAGTATCCACTGTAAATTCAACTTCAATGCCTGTTTCGAATCTTTATTTAAACAATACTCATTCCATCTTTAACTTTCTTTTGGTTTTCTAAATGATGAAAAACACCAATGTTATTATTTATAAATTGAAAGAAAATGAATCCATTATAAAATAGCATTAGAAGTGGGCTCTTCCTGTTCTTCACTCATATGTTTTGAACATCAGTAAAAACAAGTGTCCTTTCTTGAGGTAAAGGCATAGTCCTAAAATCCCAGACCTGGGCCAGAAAGCTTGGGATTCAACCAAGTTAAAGTCCTAGATCATAGCATAAATATTTTTTACCAGCACCAGTGGCCGCAAAATGCCTTTGACATGAAACAAACAAAACCCCTTTCCAACTCTTTTTGTGTGTTCACTTTGTTCCATTCCTAAAAGCAAAGTCCCTAGAGACAAGGTAACACAACACTGCTAATTTCACATGTGAAAGACAGCAATATTAGCTCATGCAAAGCCACAGCAGAGTGTATTTTAGAGTCCAGTGGGCATCAGACAACAAGGACAAGAACAAAAGTCAAGCTAACAGACCTGTGAGCTAATATATACAGATGCAACATGTGTGTTTTTGGAGAACTCTGAAGTTAAAGAAGAGGTGATAAACTTAATTTAAAATTTAATTTCAATCTTTCTGCAAGAGTCAGATTTTCTCTAGCAAGAACATTATTAAGAAAGAATTTACTAATGAATTGGAAACCATTGCCCTTATAAACATCATCTATATTGCTGAATGTATAACTGCTGAATAACAAAATTCTAGAAAAGTTTTTCTCTAACAAACATGAACTGTTCTAGAAGGCTTCATTTACATTTCTACAGGGTAGTGGAAACCAAGAAGCCCCAGCAGGAAAAGGCAAACATTCTTGTTTCAGTGCATGTCACAGAGGCACTAAAGACTGGTCAGCCTTTCAAGACCTGAAATATTGCTTTATAACCCATCAGGCCTGAAATTTTTGATGACAACATGCCACAAACAATGATCAGTAGGTTAATAAATCTTTTTGTGTTTGGAAAAGAAACAGAAGCAAAGATCATTTGTAATGATCATTCTCTTCACAAAATTACTGGGAGCAGCATTTATAGCTCAATATTCTCTTGCTTGGGGATTATGCTTAAGAAATTCAGACATTCGGGATCACTACATGTGAACTTTAGAAAAGTTTAGTTATGTTCAAAGGACAAAAATGTAGCCATTACAAAGAAAATTCAGAACTATATGGAAAAAGAATTTCAACCTTTTTTTCCTTTAGTGGCACTCAAACAGCAACCTTTAGTACATGTCTTAAGGTAAGCTGTTTACCTTTCTTTCATGTATTTAATACCAATGAAGTATATTTGGTATTATCTTAGTAAGATTAATAAGAAATTCTTTTATTTTCTTTGTTCAGCTTGCTCAGTTATTTCAAATGAGATGGCCATTATAAGATCATAAGCAAGAAGCAAGACAAAAACATGAAAAAAGGAGAACAAAGTAGTTTCCTCTTGTTTCCTTTTTTTGATATGAAATGTACTGTGTCTAGCTGTAAATATCAGCACAGCTTCAGAGAGGATTAGGTGATTTTTTATTTGTAGCTCGAGATGACTTTGGGTATAGAGTTTTATATTATTCTTATTACTTAGATATTATCTTATTACTTAGATAGATAAAGACTGATGCTAAAAGAAACAAGTTCAGTGACGTACAGTGAAGAACAAACATATCACTTGGACCAGAACTATCAATGTGCTGAAAAAAATGTCAGTGCTGGCTCAGACAGGATAAGGTTTCACTGGCTCAGGCTCCAAACCAAACCTTCTTGACCACTGTCAGCTCTGCATAAGGCCAGCTTAAGTGTCCTGAAGTCCATAACTTCCATTTTAATGCTGTGCAGTATGTAAACACCCTGAACTGCAGAAAATGTCTGCACAAACAAATAAAATCAAATGGCAGAAAAAAATTAGACTGATTGTTCACTCAGGACTAGGGCAACAACTTCTGCCAGAGATTCTGGACTCACTTGTAGGAAATGAGTCTCTGATAAGAGAGACCATGAACCATCACTGTTACACAAATGTGAAAGGGCCTTGCAAACCCAAGGTAAGTCTAACGAGCTCTTTCCAGTGGAGAACTTCAGTAGTGACTCACACACCGCTCTGCAATCTAAGTTTATCACTTTCTTTGATGAGACAGGGGAATTTATTGACAAGTGACCTCATTAGTCATTTCCAAGTTGGTGTTGCTCCAATATGAATACTCAAGGAAGAAATAATTCATTAACTGAGCTGTACTTTACAGTACTTCTTAGAAAAGTTGAAGCTATCCGTCAATCACAAGTCTGTCAGAAACACTGAACTTCAACATGAATTGAGGAATTTATGGCTTTCTGTTAATATGCAGCCAAAGGACATATCTCTCCCTAATCAAAGTACCTGTGAGAGCTAGAAGCAGGATGGCTTATATAAATAGCAGTGGCTATTTACAATGCTTTTTACCCCCAAGTATCTTCCAGTGTTTCCACCATGTGGATAGAATACACTTCCACCAGCTGCACACATCCTTTCCATTCCTGATCAAGCAGATGTCCCAAATTCCCATGGTATTTTTCCAATAGTTACAACAACCAGTCCAAGGGAAGGTAGTATTGTGAAAATCTATACTTTATTACCTTCTTGATGCATTATGATGGATAGATATGATAAAGTTGGCTAGGCAGTTCCCATTAAGTCTGCAACGCTGGAGATAATCAAAACCTCAGGGGTTTGAAAGTCCAGCCTGTCTCAGGCAGTGGTATGTCAAAATGGGGTTTATTCCTTAAAGTGAGTCAGTAGCCTGCATTCAGTTCCTAAGCGGTTAAGAAGGTTTTGTTCTTTTTCAGCCTGTTTTCACATCACAGCTAAAGGCACAGAAATTACTGAGATCAAAGATTAAAAAGTCTACATAGAGAAAATTCCTCTAGATTAATTGATCCAGGGTAGATGTACTGATAAACTGAACTGAAAAAACCCACGTTGTTCTCTCTACATACATTTTTAAAATCACTCACTGGCTGCCATTCTCCTGAGTTGTCAATCTAGAATAGTTCAATAACTTTAGATTCATAAAACAAGCAAAAATTTAAGTTCAGAGTACAACATCCTAGATAGACAAACTCCTAACATGATTCTCCCTTCATATGTTAAGAGAATCATAGGAATTGTAATGCCTGAACATGAGAAACATGTCTGATCCCTCCCTTTCCACACAAGTTGCCATGCATTTTGCCCACTAAAGTCTATATGTCAAAGGTTTGTCTGGTTTTAAAACTTTACCTGAGGTCTACTTTTTTTAACTGTGACAGCTGAAACTTGTTACTATGTCAGTAAATATATTCTGTCTAGAACAGTCCTTGGCTGGCAAGAAAGTAGATAGAGAAGAAAGCAGAAAGAATCTTGAGCAAACATTTCCAGGTCATATACAGTATTCCAGAGATGTCCCCAGTGCCTTTCCAAAAGGGTGCAAACACTTTTCATTTGAAAACACCTCACCTGATCTATTCTAGGATAGCTCACACCCTTTTCATGGTTACATTACAATGCTGAATTAGTCTTTCTGTGATAAACTAAACCACTCCAGTATTAGCTTCACTTTGAACTTGTCTGCTCCTTAAGTAAAACAAAAATTCCTTTGTAATGTCCAATATTATTTTGCAAATTATTTTTATTAGCAATCCTATATTCCACTATATTTTCATTACTTGTTGTCCAGTTCACTCACAATGATTTTCTGATATTTTTCACTATTAAGAATGCTTTTAAATGTACTCTATTCCAAGATGGACTCAGCAGAACTGTCCTGAATAATTAACATAAAGTTGAACTAGGTATTGCTTCCCTCTGTTTTCAAATTTAAAAAGAAAAGGAAAAAAAAAAAGAAATGTAAAAAAAAGGAAAAAGGAGACTCTGGAAGAAGACAGGAGGCAAGGGGATTTGCCACGTCATTCCAAGGATAAACAACTTTGGTCATTGCCACTCTTTAGGAGTGATGACATTTCAGTTATTGATGAGAGAATCTGCCCTAGGTTAATTCCTCTCTGTTTTGAGGGAAAAACTCACACAGAAGTCAAATCAAAATCAGAAAGTGTTTCTGTATAAACAGGATGGGAGTTTGCTTTCATTCCCTCTGTGCAAAGGGACTTAAGCTTACAAACAGAACCTTCTTCAGACAATACAGATCAGACCCTAAAAGCCCTCTCTGGTTCTTTCTCTCTCCCATTTTTTGCTGTTTTACTTAACTGTAAGTACAGTGTTTGTAAAGGGTGTTGGATCAATAGCATCACAGACAGCAGTTCTCTTTTGTATTCAGAACCGATTTTGTTACAGTTATCCTACTCCTCCCATCCTGACCTTTAAGTGGCTCCCAATAAAGAACAGGAGGTATAGCCCAAATTTCTGAAAATTTCTATCTAATTAACATGAAGGTGCACAGTTATCAATTACCTCAAGGCAAAAGGCTATTTCCTCAGTTACAGAACTGAGAATATATGTAAAAATTAAAACAACAGAATCTCTGTGATTAAGTAGGTCTCTTCAAGGTAACAATTCTATTTTCTGTGGTGTGTTTGCAAGAGGGAAAAAAAGCTATTAATACTAGAAATTTATTAACCACTACTGGAGATGAGGCCACACAAGCATTTTAATAATCTAAAAATTTAAATGCTAGCTACTGTCTTTGTTGGGTACTTGCAGTTTAGAAGAGTTTTGATGTCTGCAAAGAGGAGAGACAGAGGAATGCAAGGTGACTTCTAGAGTTGAGACTTAGAAAAATCGCCTCTGATATCAACAGAAACCAGAAACAAGGAATTAGAAAATTCTGCCATAAAGCTCCAGTCACACTCCCAGTTTCATTAACCATTACTTATGAAGAAAAGTTCATGGCATGCTGAGAGAGATTCAGGACTGAATTCAGTGACCACACTGAACATCAGTTCAGCAGGTGAGTTAACCTGAGCAAGTTGGAGCAGGAAGCAGGAGCACCTTCGCTACATAGTACCAGGAGAAAAAAAGACTCTTAAGTGCCTGAAACTAAGGCAATAAATGTAAAGCAAGATCAAGCTTAATGGCACTCAATGCCAGTGAAGAGAGTCCAGCTCTGCTCCCAGCTGCAAAAGATTTACTCAGTCACTTAGATATTATTCAGTTTCCCCAGTTATGAGCACCTGGCAAGGGCACTGCAGAGATCAGTCTGCAAATGCTTTTGCATAGTGCTTTGAAGATACAACATAATAGGAGATGGTTAACTTGTAACTGGTGTAGGTTAGCAGCAAGCAAGGAGCAGGCCCTTCTGAGAGTGGGCTGGTCTGTCAGCCAGAGACACCTACCAAAAGGAACCCACCGCTGCCACCAGCCTCAGCAGGAAGACTCAGTGTAACTAAATGACTGAGTTTGCCTCTCTGCCTCAGAGATGGCCCTGCTTCTCTGTTTAGGAGGCTTTGACCTACAGGTGAGTGAGTCTGAAGCTTGTACAGCTGCTCCTACATTTTGTCTATCTGACAGTAGAATAATCCTCATTAAGAAAACCTGCAGCAGTTATTAAAGGAATGACAGAGAAGAGAACAGGATAAACTATTTCAAGCTTTCTTCTGGTCTTTTCTATTTGACCTAGAGCCTTTCCATTTCTATTTAGGTTTCTAGATAAAAAATTGATTAGTGTTTTATAACCACCTAAGTAAATGAATTCTTGTTCAAGAATGATGGAAACATTTCTCTCCAAGGTGTCCTGTTTAAAGGAGAGGGCCATAAATCCAGACCCATTTAATGTAGACAGGGCTCCAGTGATGGCTGTATTGTATGACCCTCCCCCAAAAGTTCATTAAGAAGGGGCTTGCTGCAAAGAGAGACATGAACAAACACTCAAGTCAGGCAAGTAAGTCACCTGGTGATGTTTAAGCTCCAAACACTTGCTAACGAACCGTCACTATTTCTCTGGCATCCTTTCATTTGGCACTTTGCTGGACTAAGTCAGTATCATACTATGTTGATAACCATCTGTTTATGCTACAGTTGTGCCTCGTGTCCAGTTTCATACTGTTCTCATGCTATTCAAGATTATATTGCTGCTTATGCTTGTATATGATCTATGGATAAGCAAAAGACTTCTGTCATAAGGGTTATCAATCAACAGAAACAGAAAAAAACCCTATGAGCTTATTTATGTATTTTTAAGGCTGTGGTTTGTAAACATGCATGGAAATTTTAAGCCATAACAACATTGTGTCCAGATTCAAAATACTCAATTGATAGTCGAGGCAAGGCAAAAGTCTCTGAAGTAAACTGTGCATCCTAGGGAAAAAAAAGTCTTTAAATGGAAGGGTTGGCAGAATCTGAATATGTGCTTCTGCAGTCTTCTCATGGCTATTTTTTCAAAAGAAACATAATGGGGAACTGTAAAAAATTATTCTCACCTGAAAAAAAAAAATCTACTTTCTTGTAAAATTTCCTATTATTTTTTTCCTTGCATGACTCCACACCATCATTTTTATTCTAAAAAAATTATAAAAATATCTTTTTGTGTTTTTACAGAATTGACTTACAATATGAAAAGCATATTGTATAAGAAGATGGCTCAGAACAGATACACACTTTACAACACTTCCAATAGCCATCTCCTGGTGAAGTTACAAACAAATATCTGTAAATTTTGAAAGAACTGCTTTACGAATATAACGTGATAAAAATAGTAAGGTAAATAATTGCAAATCTCATGAATGTAAAACATCATCCTCACTCCCCTTGGATCTCTTCCAGCCTTTCCCCCATCCAGCAAGTACCAGGGTTACTTCACCATCATAATTTTGGAATGCTTATTCAGGACTTATTCAAGTGATAGTAAGCAGAGCAAGATGAAACAGCTGGTCTGTAACCAAGGACACAACAAAAAGTTATGTCTGGCATAAGTCTGAACGAGATAAGGGAGTTTTGTCCTGTTTTGTTTTACTGAGAATGAGTCACCATATATTTATGCATTTGAAACACTTTATCTTGTACACTTTAAAATTTTACCAGGAAAACAGCTCACTTAGCATAGCTTGAAAGCTTCAGCTCATACCTCAATCCTAAAACCAGTTGTTCTGCAGATACTCAGCCCCCTGATCTGGAAGATGTGGATGGGGAGCAGAATGAAGCCCCCATAACCCACAGGGAAATGCTCAGTGACCTGCTTTGCCACCCAGACACACCCAGGTCTGCGGGACCAGGTGGGATCCAGCCAAGGGTACTGAGGGAGTTGTTGGAAGGGCTCACTGAGCCACTGCCCATCGGTCACCTGCAGCCCTGGCCACCCAGGGAGGCCCCAGGTGACGTGGAACCATCTACAAGGGCCAGAGGAGGATCTGGGAACTACAGGCTGGTCATCCTGACCTTAGTGCTGGGGAAGCTCATGGAGCAAACCATCCTGAGTGCCATCACACCACATGTGGGACAACCAGGGGACCAAGCCCAGACAGCAAGGGTTTGAGAAAGGCAGGTCCTGCTCAACCAACCTGATCTCTCTTTATGACAAGTGACCTGCTCAGTGGATGAAGGAACCTCTGTAGATGCCATCTACCTAGACTTGAGTAGAGCTTTTGACAGTTTCCCACAGCATTCCCACAGAGAAATTGTCTTCCCATGGTGCAGATGGGTGTACTGGTTGCTAGGTGAAACACTGTCTGGGTGGCCGGGCCCTGAGAGGGGTGGTCAATGGTGCTACATCCAGTTGGTGACCAGCCACCAGTGGTGTTCCCCTGGGTTCAGTATTAGGGCCAGACCTATTTAATGTCTTAATTGTCTGGACAAGAGGATCGAGTATACCACAAGTCAATTTGCAGGTGAGAGCAAGTTGGGCAGAAGTGTTGATCTACTGGAGGGTGGGAACGCTCTACAGAGGGATCTGGACAGGCTGGATTGATGAGCCAGTTATATGGCATTCAATAAGGTGAAGTGCTGGGTTCTTCAATTGCATCACAACAACCCCAGGCAATGCTACAGGCTGGGGGAAGAGTGCCTGGGGATGCTGGCTGACAACTAGCTGAACATGATCCAGCAACCCAGGTGGACAAGAGAGTCAATGGCATCCTGGCCCATATCAGGAACTGTGTGGCCAGGAAAATGAAAGTGATTGACCCCCTGTACTCAGCACTGGTGAGGTTACAACACACAAATCCTGTGTCCTGCTCTGGGCTTCTCCATACAAGAAGGACATTGAGGTGGTGGAGCATGTCCAGAGAAGGGCCACAAGGCTGGTGAAGGGTCTGGAGCACAAGTCTGATGAGGAGTGTCTGAGGGAGCTGGAGTTGTTCAGCCTGGAGAAAAAAAGATTCAGAGCAGACCTCATTGCTCTCTACAACTTCCTGAAAGGAGGTTGTAGGTGGGTAGAGGTCAGTCTCTTCTCCCAGGTAACATGTGACAGAAAAAGAGGAAATGGCCTCAAGTTGTGCCAAGGGAGGTTTACATTGGGTATTGGGAAAAATGTCTTCACAGAAAAGGTTATCAAGCACCGGGACAGGCTGCTCAGGGAAGTGATGGAGTTTCCATTCCTGGAGGTATTTAGAAGATCTGTAGATATGGCACTTGGGGACATGGTTTAGTGGTGGACTCGGCAGTACTGGGTAAATGGTTGCACTTGATCTTAAAGAGTTCAACCTATATGATTCTGTGATACTAAATGCTCTTTCTTGAAAATACAGGAAAACACTGACGTGTTACAAAATAACACTTCTATATGCACTTTTCCTCTGAGAATTTAAGACCATGTTATAGAGATTAACATAATACTACAAGTCTCACAAATCCCTTGAAAATTGTAAAATAAACCAGGCCCACAGGAGTTGCCATACTAGATCTGGGCAGTGTCTCATTTAATCCAGCACCCTGACTCCAATGGACAGGAACAAAATGTTAAATGTAGCCTGGCAACATGTTTAACCCTACCAAAGACAGCTGAGAACACATGAAAACCAGTAACTTTAAAGTCTGCTGACTCCAGTTCAGGAAAGAAGGATAATTATATACATAGGGGCAACTGAGGAGTCTGATAGTTTCTTGCACAGTCCAGTTAGTTTTGGCCCATACTCAAAGAGCCTGCATGTTTATGTATGCATTTCAGGAAAATAAATGTCATGGTTAACTACTTATAAGAGTGCTTATATGGGAGAACGAAGTACCAGTATCCATAAAGATAATTGCCTTCGTGAAGGTATTTGTGTGAAACAATTAACTTTTCCCATGTTCTCACATGTTCTTATGCCACTGTGCTGCTGTTGAAATTGTACAGCTCAGTAGCTAAAAGACTCCTGCTGTTGTCTATGCTTGTGGGTTTTGGTGACATAATGAATTTAAATGCAGACTGGAAATCTCTTTTGGCCCTCCCCCAGTGGTGTTGCTTCTGTCCTGGAGGAAACAAAAACCAGAACCTTGGCTTCTAGAAGGAAGCAAAAGAGCAAAGTTCATCTGTTTGTTCCTATCCTAGCAATAAAGCAAACCTAACTGATTTTCAGGCAGGCAGGACATCCCAGAAATTTCATTACTTTGCTGAACTGGCTGCTGTCTTAATAATGTTCACCAGACATAGGAAGGGTGGGGTGGAAAAAGGGATAGTTGGCTGGAAAATATCTACTGGACAAACAAAATAAATTTTTTACTTAATATATAAAAAAATCCCAACTGTGTAGGAATTCTGTGTTCAGTTTCCTAAGGTTTGTTACATACTTGCTCTGCCATCTGCTGCCCTGGCATTCCCTAAGGTTTTAGGAATAGGGACTACATCCATGAGTTTTTCCAGAAACAAATACTGCATGACTAAGAACAAATATCTAGCAGCCCAGTGGGCTGTGCAGGAGATACCACAGCTCTGGAAAACTGCTTACATGAATCTTCCTGAACAATCACATTATCACTCTAAGTTTTGAAGGATATCACCCAGTGCTTCTCAAGAGGTGCTTTTTCCTTTGATTTTTGGGATTCCACAGTGAGGATTGGCATGCTGGGTCAGCTACCTTGGAAGTCAGATATAATGAGGGAAAGTCTCTCAGACTGTCACCACTGCTCCAGCTCCTCCAGAAAAAGAAAGAGAGAAAGTAGACCCAGAAAGAGAATATTCTCGAGAGTGAGTGACTGACTAAAGAATGAATTCTGCCTTTTGAGAAAAACAAATTGTATCCACTGTGGAAGGAAAAGGGAGGTGTATGTCTGGTGGAAGCAAGGTTAGGTGACATGAGAAGGATACAGAAATGCTGCTGGCCATGGCAGGGGGAAAATTTGCGTGGTCAAAGCTCAACTGGAGATAAAAGCAGGCCAGAACTGTGGGGGACAATAAAAAGAGTTTTTATCAAATACATTAATGGCAAAAGGCAGTGTAGAAATAACATAATCCCATTACAGGATGAGGATTCTCAACCTCCCAAACAGGGACGTGGACAAGGCAGAGGTGTTTAAACACATTCTTTGCCTCTGTCTTCACCACGGATGATGGGCCACGGGAGACTCCGGCCCTGAGCAGAAGGACCAGGACTGTGAGAATGATCAATTCCCAGCTGATCCTGAAATTGTGTGGGATCTGAGACCTGATGGTACTCATCTGAGGAGCTAGCTGATGTCATCACAAAGTCTCTCTCAATGATTTTCAGCAGTCTTGGGAATCCTGAGAGATCTCACCTGACAGTAGGCTGGCAAACGTGATCCTGATTTTCAAGAAGGCTAAGAAGGAGGACCTTAGAAACTATAGGCCTGTCAGTCTCAATTCAGTGCCTGGTAAAATCATGGAAAAGATTGTTCTGAGAAGTACTGAAAAACACCTGGAAGACAACGAAGTCATTAATCACAGCCAGCATGGCTCCTCCATAAGGGGAAAGTCCTGCTTGTTGAGCCTGATTTCCTTCTACAACAGGGTAACCCACCTAAAAGACCTAGGAAAGCCAACAGATGTAATCTTCTTGAACTTCTGCAATGCTTTCAGTAACTTTTTGCATAAATTGTCCAGGCCACAGCTGGATAAACACATCATGTGCTGGGTGAGCAAGTGGCTCACAGGTCAGGTGGAAAGGGTTGTAATGAAGGGGGTGACATCAGACTGGTGACCTGTCACTAGTGGGGTTTCACAGAGCTCCATCCTTGGCTCTGTGCTCTTCAACATCTTCATTAATGACTGGGACACAGGATTTGAAGAGATACTAAATTTTGAGGAGCTGTTGACTCCCTCAGAGGCATGGAGGCCCTGAAGAGAGACCTCAGCAAATTAGAGAGATGGGCAATCACCAACCATATGAGGTTTTATGATAGCACAGCTTATTCCTTATACAGATTGATTCTGTAAGGTTACAAATGTGGAAAAAGATGATTTTGAAACTACTTTTCACTCAAATCTCTGGACCAACTGTGTGCTTTCAATAATATTCTGGGGCAAATTTTCTCTTTAAAACCAAGACTACAGATAATCACAGGGGTTTTTTTTAGTTTTGTTTGGTTGGTTTTTTAGTTTTCTTTTTTTTTTTTTAATACAGTATGAGTATTTGTAAATGTGATTACTGACTTGGTAATTTTTGAATCCTCATGCTAAGCTTCCTTAAAAAGTGCTGGCTTTCAAAGCACTGATATCTAATACTTCCTGGCAGAACCACTTTACGATGACTGAAATGGCATCTCAAGAACTGAGGCACCTTTATTCACAGTTCATTTCTGAAAGTGGGTATAAAGCAATTATAAAGGAGCATATGTGTGTAAAATGATAGTAATTTGATCAATACAGTGCTGCGACAGGTAGGGTAACTCTAGATGCCTTCCTCTAACTGGAAACTGCATGGCTAGCTGAAAGATTTCTGTGAGTGTAAGAAAAAAGAATTTATCTGAAAAAAGGACACAGATATCAGCAACAGGAAAATACCTACAGGACATCATGGACATATCCCATTTCAGTCATGAACTTCACAGGCACATCACTATTTATATCACACTTCTGTTTCAAATTACTTTGGTTTTAATGATATATACTAACATTTACTTTAAGGTTGTTTTTCTTCACTGTAGCTTTAGTTTCTTTGCTTAATTGAAATGGAACAAGCACATAGCTTCACCTGATAAATCTAGTCAGGAAGAGAGGAAAATTCTACTTAGCAGCCCATAATTTCAAAGGCTTGAACACAACTTTTCATACATTTGCAATCAATTCCTTCTCAAACAAAATCAGGAAAAACTGCGCATAATATCTGAATGTTCTTTAGGAAAGCTGTCTCTCTTTTTCCACTACCAGAGGAATGGTAATCTGTTTTAGCTAACTTTGTGCATCATGAAGTAGCACAGAGCCCAGTTTCTGCCCTTTACCCCCTGCCAGCTCCACCTCTCATGTAACTCTGAAGTGATCCAGAAAATTTATGAATAGCTCTGTATTTTGCAGAACTTAGTATTTTTATAGAAAAGGTGAACTCCTTACAGACCAGAATAAGAAGCAGTATATAAGAAAATTTCTAAGACCAGCAGCAGTAGGAGTGTATTTCCATGCATAGCCTTTAGAAGTGAGTACAGAAGATTTTCTACTTGCATTTGACACACTTAAACTTCTACCCCAAAGTCCAGAGGACTACTGCTGCTTCGAAGTGCCCTACTACTTCACTACTTGAAGAAACAGGAGCACTAGTATTATAATTTTACTTCTAATAAATAATTTTCTAATAAAACCGGATGGCTTCCTTTCCTCTGGCTCTAAGGACTGCAATCTAAAAGTGAGAAACTTTGTGCTGTGACAGTAAGCCCAGGAGCATCAATTTGAACGCACATGGGTAGCAATTGTATAGGGGAAAGATGGTATAAATATCACGTAGCAATTTTTCTGACAGCTCTCTACTTGAACTGGCAGAAAATCAATAACATTAAGACTGAGGGTCACAGCCTTTGGAAAGAGTTACATCAATGCAAAAACAGAGCAGACAAAGCCAAAAGAGATTATAACCACAGATATCCCAAGGGACAGATGAAATCATGCATTATGATGTTTATAAAAAACAAAAAAAGTTATTCTCTCAATCTTACCCTAAATATCTTGTCTCCCAGTTTTTCATAGTTTTTTAAATTAAGAGATGAAGATTTGCAGTAAAAGATGCTACTATGTTTCACTTAAAAGCATAAAGTCTCTCAGTGAAAAGGGTAACTATTCTCCTACTTGCAGCCTACTTCTGGGAAATTGGTACCATACTTACTGCTCAAAGTTAAACTTGCTGGTGAAGGCAGCAAGCTTCTACTCACAAACAGCAGTCACAGAAAATAGAGTGCTCCCTGTCCTAACAGGCACAGCTGAAATTTGGCACAAAGAATGGACAGCATGACAGCAAAACAACCATGGCTGTTCAACCCCTGTTCTAAAATTCCTGTGCAGGAAAGCACTTTAAGGACTACCTTTCATCTCCACGATGTAGAATGCACTAAAGACTCAAGAAACTTGTACATCTGTACCAACTGTGAGTTAGAAAGGCCCATCCTAACACAAGGAGGCACTGGAGTGCTGGTCATCTTTTAAAAACGAAGGAGACTGACAGAACCCCACCCCAAATAAGCAATTGGACTCTTGAGTGCCATGTTCTCAACACATGTAGCATAACCAGGGAGGCTGAGGGACACAGCCCATCTAACCAAGCACTGCTGGTATTGCTTTATTTAAATTCTCTTTGCTGTTAAGTTCTCACCTGTCTTATTGGGAAGTCATGGTATTGTAGTATGAGTCTGGTGTTGACGCTGTGACTCCACGTGTTGCCAAGGGCTGCTGTCACATAACCAGAATCCCTCTTCCCACTCTCAGAAGATCCTGAAGATAAATATGATAGAAACTGCATCAGGACTGTCGCACAGAAAAGGGTTCAGCATTGAAACTTTGACAGTTCATCTCAGACTATTCCCCAAGCTAGGTAATTACAAGTAGCACTTAAGAGATGGCACTGCTGCATTAATTTCCTACCTTTTTGATTTATTTATACAACTGGAGTGTGAGCTCTCCATCTCACCCACTGATATCAACAAAAAGTGCTAACAATTAAGGAGCTGTTGCAAAGTATTACCTACCTTCTCAGAAAGACCAGTATATTTTCTAAATATCTGGGGGTGCACCATGCCCAGAGGACACCTGCCTATTCCTCTTTAGCTACTCTATCCCCACACAGATCAGCTTTCTCTGGGCACAGAGGGAAGCAGACTAGCAGAGTCATAGTGTATAACAACATAACAAAAAGGGGATCTAAAGGAGCAGAATGTGCTACCACAATACTCTGACCTAAAAACCAAAATACTGATTCATCCCATCAGATCTCTACACTTTTTCTAAGATTTGAAAAGAAGAGAGACCTTTAGCTGTAATTACCATTCTGCTGTCACTGAAATTATTCGAACTTTACATAAGCTTGAAGGAAAATGGACTTTGCTGGAATCAGCAATGACAACATAAAGAGGCGTTTCCAATAATGCCACCTGATGCAGCTTGCCTAGCTGCCATTGTACCCAAACTTGCTCAGACTGAAACCAGAGACCCACACATGCACACATCCACATTTACAGGCGGGCAGGTGCCTGAGACCTTCATCTTTACTCATCCTAAGTTCTGTGCAAGGTGAACAGATTGATGGGTGACTTGTTTGCATTTCAAATGACACTTCAAGAACAGAGCAAGACAGACTCTGAAATTCAGAAACAAAATCGTAGCTCTTATGTGGATATAAATGATCATGTGCAATTTGAAAATTGAACTGTTTGAGGTAGACAGTCCATTAAGAACTGTTAAAAAGCCATGAGTGAATGAGACAAAGTTAGATTTGAAGTCAGGTAGCTTCCTGTCATCTATCAGGCAACAAACAAAATTGCTTTCCCAGGACAGTTGTGAAATCCTTGTCAACTAAACTGCAGTAAAGCTGTCTTACATCTCCGTCAAAAATGATCCGTAATGTAACAGTTAAAGTTGAAATGCAAATTGTAAGTACTAGTAAAACTGTACTGAGATAACAAAGTCATCTTGCAGCCCAGGAGAGCTTCTGGAAGATTCAGGTTCAAAACACTTAATTACTTTTACATCTGCAAGGAAGTGGGCTTTGTTACTTCCCACTCACCTGCCCTTCGAACTATTCAGAGCAAAAGCATAGCTTCTTGATTCACGAAAGCTTTTATTTTGGAAAAATACTCAGTTAAGAATAAGACCAAAAGTGTTGGCTTGTAATGATAATTATTATTTATATTACTGCTGGTAGTTGCAAGCAGAGAAGGACACTATTAGACTGCATTAGGTAGAGGAGAGCAGCTGTCAGGAGAGAAGGGCCTGGACTGATTCCAGTGCACTACAGAATTCAGCTGAAGGCCTCAAACCTTCCCCAAGTAATAAAAGGTTCAATTAACATCAACTGGATTTGATCTTTAAAAGTTTGAGATCTACAAAAGAAAGGAGTGAAGCACTAAGTTCAAGCCAATATTTTGACTAGAGTCTGGACTCTGTACTTGTCTGAATTACTTCCCCCATCACAGGAGCTCACTGGGACATGCACAATACCTGCTTCTCCAGAAGACCTGTTCTAGCCTGAGCAGTTGTGCCATCCAGCAAGGATGGCTGCTTTTTTGTACTTCAAAAAAAATCTTGATAAGCAGCAAACTTCCACCTGAATAACTCACCAGGGAAGCATCTAACTGGAACCTTCAGTATTGGAAGGCTTTTCTGTTAATTAGTCTAGCCAATCTCAGTTGGGAAGGTGGATGAGCTAACAAGGATAATTTATCTTCACCTGTGTTTTGGATTTAATTCTCCAGCTGAAGCAGTGAAGATGCTCAAGTGTTAAAACAGGGTGCTGGGATGTCTGTGTTCCATTCCCTTAAAATGACTCAAAGCAAGTTACTTAATTAAGTTCTACAAATTTTTGGGTTTGTGCTAACACCACAAAAGTAAAATGCTATTACGGTACAAACAGCATAATGGAGAATATAAGACACTGTGCAGCTTCAAAGTTTTGCAAACCTTTCATATGGAATAAGCTGCAGGCAACACTGCAGTCCTTCTTTCCCTACCTTGTTAAAAATGGATGAGAATCACAAAATTCAAGTGAAGCCACTAAATGTGAGTGGACAGTATGGAGGTTTTCCCCTCACAGCTGATGTAAATGTACCCTTGTTTAGAGCTGGGAGCCACCATTCCACACTACCAAGAAGCAATTCACACACCCCTTCTTGTGGGCTCCTAATTACAAAGGGCCCAGACGTTCCAGAAGTAGCTAGTGTTGGCATAAAACAGCCATAAAATTCACACCCAAACTTCCCTCAAATCATGTATCTGCCATTTGGTAACAGAAGGAGTAACATCTTGCTGTTGCAATCCTGAGCCAGGCATTTAAATGGTTAAATGTCTAGAACCTGCTGTTATTACACTATGGAGATATCACTCCACAGCAATTCCTAATTCTGCATTCCTTCATGCCTAAAACCTGTCCCAAAGTGAACAGAAATGCTGTATGTGTAAGGTTAGTGGCAGAACAAGCTAATTGCTGTAATTTATTTTATTTTCTTATACAGGAGAAAGCACACTGTACCATACTGTGTCAGCCTCTATCTGAAAAGGGCAAATCCTCTCCTGTGAAGTTATTAAAATTTATGACTTTGGTGCAAAGTAGTTAGTAAACTGGAGCAAATTTACAGCAAAGCCTTTTTGCAAAGTGGAAGAGAATGCCTCACTGGAAAGGTTTTCATTTCATAAGGGATCCTCCTGCAAACTGATGCATTAGGCAGATAGAGAGATAAAACAAGAAGTGAAGCAAACAGGAGGAAGCAGCGCCAGCTTTGCAAAGAAGTTCAAGGGCAGTGACAACATATGCTGCATTCCTTCTTGCTCTAAACACAAAAAGATAGCAAATGTCTCAGAGGAAGGAAAGACGATATGTTAAGAAAACAGATTTATGATGAAATATAGCCTTAAAAAAACCTTGGACTTATCTTTTCTGTTATTTCAACCACTACTTAGACATTAATGAACTGGACAAGGATGTGGATAAATAACACTGTTCAGAGAGAGCAATATTTTTTCCGGCATGCATTGCCTTGTGGTTCCAAACTCTGGTATTTGCATACTTAGAGATGGGAGTATCGGACCAACATTGGTCCAAGAAGAAAACAGGCTTATAAGACTTTGGTCTCTGCTCAGAGGTCCCCAAACTCTCCAACTTGAACCACTGCAGAGTGGCATGGAGTCTTTACCCATGCTGTGGGGTGGATGCTTCCACAGCACCTGCAATATGCAGTCAGCTGGCGGGGAGCAGTTCCAGTCTCTCCAGCATGCTTAAAGCCAGTTCTTACTCCAGTCACTGCTGGAATCATGGTTTCTGTTCAGGATACAAGTGATACAGGGAGTGCAGGGATTAAGAAAAGTAAGAAAATAGAGCTGACATACAGATGAGAGAAAGGTGACATCTCAGTACATGTATGCAGTAAGCACAGAGATTGGATCCTAGCATGGGGAGGTGAAGGTGCAATTAGAAGGCTGGAAGAAGATGTCTGAACAACTCCCTGCTTTCTGTATCAGGTCTACCTCTAATAAAATGGGAGATTTCAATTCCTGTAAACACTCCCTCCCTCCCTCCTCACACAAAAAAAATTAGCATGAAACTAATCTTCAAAGCAGGTAAGTGAAGGATTGTATGAGATGCCTGTCCCCTGTCTCCTGTGAAACTGAACTTTTCAGAGCACTGGTAGAGACACCAGCTGACACCGTATCTGTTCTGGACTGCAAACACAGAGGAGGAACTGGCTCCTTCACTCTCACTGAACAGCTGTCACAAGTGAAAACAAAGCTCCTTGTGGTCTGAGTCAAATGCAAAGTAAATGCGTCTCCACAACCAGGGGAAAAACAAAGAAGAAAAGGTGACTTCAGCTGAGGCCTGCAGTGCTGCTTGCAAGCAGGAGAGGCTTGTACTGGGCTCCAATGCCCAGGAAGGAGCTGTCAGTAGAAGTGGGCCACAACACTTGGCCCTACTTATATATGAGAACTAGATTAATTTTGTTTCTGCCTATCAATGCAATTAAAACAAACTTTCTATAAGTAACTTCCCTGTCACTGAGAGAAATGACACATATAGGCAAGAAAAGTGGTTTTTATTTCACCTTCCATTTTTCACTGGAGGGAACAGCAGGATTAAAGCTATTCAGCTCAATACCACTTCTGGAATTATTCTATTATGTCCAACCAGAGCATTGCAAGTACAGACCCAGTCTCAAAGACTTTCTTGTCCTCTGCACATAAGGAGGTACATTTTAGAGACTAAATCCTCATGTAAACAAGTCCCAATTGTTGCAAGTATGTTGGAAGGCGATTTAATCATAAAGACCCTTCAGTTCCATTAGTTTCTTATCCTAGGAAAATTTGGATAACTAGACCAGCATCTTGAATCAAATGAAACAAACTTCTTAAAACAGTCTTTTTTAATGCAAGAAGTCCTTGCAGGAAGAATGTGACTGTAGTCTTGATTAAAAAAAGTCAACATGTTCCTTGTTGGCATAATTGCACAGAACAATTAGTTCCACCTTCTCACATACTGATTTTTTTTCTTCCCAGATGGACATATCATTGTCTGGCAGGTTCATATCCAATACTGGGCCCTTTGCAATCTCTATCAATTGGAAATTTGAAAGTATTTTCTCATCAAATGTTAAGAAAGGATTGATGAACTAAATGACAGTGAAAGAACAAAACAGTGAAGCTACAAGTCCCCAAATCTTTCAAATCTTAACATCAAACCATCTTGATAAAAGCTTGGCTACCAAAAAAAAAGAAAAAAAACTCTCTGAAAGTACAAAGAAAATATTTTTAAAGAATTAAACTACCGAGCTCAACAAAACCAGCACACCATGCAATAAGAATGAAAGTACTTTGCCTCTCACTCAGGCTGCGCAGCTTTCCGGTTCACTGGCAGAGCTCAAAGACCACTACTTTTCACCTGCATTGCATTTAGTCTGTATTTTTGGTGCAGATCTCTAACAATGAGACCAGAAGAAAAAGAAGAAAAAAAATCCCCTTCAACCTCTAATCTATTTTTCCATCGTCACCTACTCAGAAAGTACAAGTATAAAAATACGCAATGGTGGAAAAACCCATCACACAATAAAAAACAACCCACAGGACAAACTCATCTGAGAAGTAACTAACCACAGCACTCTTCAAACTCCCACTGCTGGCTTCTGCCATTTTCAGCCCTTCTCCACAGCTTTTTCTTAAGTCAGAAGGTGATTCTGATTCTCTTACCCTACAGTGGTGACCGTCTCACTGTCTGCTCTGCTCAGCTAAGGTATGTCTCAAAGTACACTATTGACTTCATACAGTTTTTATTATTTAGGATATATGGCAGGAAAAACAGTTGCTGCTGTAAGAAATCAAGCTTGGCCACAAAACTAGCCATGTGAAAAATTTAACTTTTAAAAGACTTATGCTCTCCCTTTTCTTATTAGAGGGAATCTGGCAGTTTTACTTCTAAAAATCTTCTAGTTCTAAATTTTTACAAACAGTACCACCCCACCCCCCAAATTATTCCATATTACTTCAAATTTTAATTAAATAGAAATACTATTTGGAGGTGTTCAGTAATCAGTGACATGCAATTAAAAAAAAAAGTTTTCCTTTTTTCATAGCAGAGTCATCAAAATATACTTAGAAAACAAAGCAATTAAACATAAACCCCTATGAATCCCCAGTTAAAAAAAACCCCAAATGTGTTATGTGCCAATTTGAATTACACTAAACAGGCTGTTGGATTCAGTCGTCATCATCAAGATACCAAAAACTGCCAGTTACAAACTCCAGGTGCAAAGTTCTGATGGAGTCAGCAGTGAATGTAATAGAAAGGGAATGGGTTCACTTCTCATTTCAGACAATAGAGTTTATTTATCTCATATGCCCCAAACAGGTGAGCTTTTCACACTTTTTTGTTTATCATATTTATGTCTTTATGTGTACACGCTCTGGGTGATTTTTACATGGTTAATCTGATATTAGATCAAGACTAAGGTCCTTTTCACTGTCTTTTTTCCAGTCATTCATTATTTCCATTGCAACAACTCCTAGAGCTCTCATCTTCAAGATGCAAACCACTAGACAAATAGAGAACAAAAAGATAGTTCCTGACCTAAAGATCTTCTTTTTATGAGAATTGCAGATTACAAGTCTCTTAGCTGCTGCTGATTATTCCCCACTTACAAAGAATCTTCCCTAAGGGATGAGAGAAAATACACCAAAATATGTGACAGGCCAGAAAAACTGCCTATAAATAAGGACTTTGAGTATTCTCCATGAACCATAAGAAGCTTTTTCAAATAAGTAATGTTAACTATTATTCTCCCAAAAAAATCAGCAGGCACCTTTATACAGGTCAAAATTTTGGAAGTGTCCACCAGAGAACTGGAGAGATGCTGGTTTACTTGTAATCCCACACCAACCTCTCTACTGTTACCAGTGTGTTTCACACCAGTAGAGCTCACTCCCTCACTGAACTCATTGGTGAGTTCATATCAATTCTCTTCTGAGTTGAGAAAGAGAAACACACATATGCTAGTACTAAGACTCCTGCCTGATGATCTAAAAAAGGAATTGACATTAAGAAATTAAAAAATACAGCTGGTCTGGTTTCTTGCCAGACAATCTACCAGCCATGACCAAAACAATCAGGTCTCAGGAGATCTTTGGAGGTGGAAGACAGCTGGTGGTTTATAGCACCTGAAACAGGGCCCAAATCAGGGAATTGTGGAGTTGAGAGCCTTAGAAACAGATATTTCTTTTTACTGGTGAAAATGTTCTGCCTCTGTTGCCTGACACCACATCACAAAGGGATGAGTTTCTAGCTCTCTATCATTGCTGCAGTGCTACTGAAAATGACAGGACAAGCAGTGTTTTGGCAGGGAGGATTGTGAAGAACAAGTAGAAGAAAGCAATTAAGTCAATTCCTTTCTGTAACTGAGGATAAACTTTTTACTCCTCAGCTAAACCTCCTCCCTCTAACAGGAGTTTTTGAGAATCCCTTCCTTCTCTAAAATCTAAAATTATACTAATTTATACACTCTCTCAGTATCCAGAGCCCCTTCACACATTGCTCGCCATTAAAACTTAAAGCAACTTCTTCTTTTGAACCTCCCTTAGAAGTGAGGCAGTCACTTCTTCCTCTCTCTCCAAGACTAGAAAATAAGATCACAAACCATTGAGCTAAGGGAGGAAAACAGAAAAAAACCCAAACAACCCAGATTTGGTATTTTGCCTGCATGCACATCTAAAGGATGCATAGGTTGAAAAACAAAGCTTGCCCAATCATGGCATCTGGCAATGCTAGGGCTCTGTGATCCAGAAAATGCTTTTAATTATCACCTCACCAATCATGCTACAAGTTATTGCTGTAATCTTTTTGCTAAAGTTCCCTCAGGGAATTAAACTGATCATGAGGTATGTAATCAGAAGGTATGTAGGAGGGAGGGGGCAGAATGCTAGAATTACATGTATGTAGGTTCCTTAAGGCTTGAATAAAGAAATGAGTTTTAGAATCCCACTGTCAGAGCAACTGAAGCCTTGCACACTGCAAGCCTGAGCCCTCTGACCTACACAGCCATGGCATTATCATATCTGATTTTCCCAGGATGGTTAATCTCAGCTGCTAAACTTCATCAGTCGCTGATAGTATTTACCCATCATCTGGATTTGCCACTTCTGAACTTTCCAGACCAGAACCAAATAAGCCCGCTGTCACACTCACCCCTCTAACATAACAGCCTGAAGCCTGGAAGCCTAAATGGCTGAATCCCAGAAAGGCAGAACAAAGCTAATACAGCTGGGGAGAGGAGACTGAGATACAGCTCTGAAACTGCAGTGAGCTTCAGAATTCAGTTCACAGCCATATGATCATGGTCATGATGATCATGATGCTGTGGTCTGAGAGGCAGATTATTCTCACAGTCTACAGTTTTTTTTCCATTAAAGATGTCTTGGTAAAGAAACAGTGCCAGGACAATCTAGCTGTCAGGACACTGTCACAGTGCAGGCAAAAGCAGCAGCACTCCAGTCTGCAAACAACCCTTAAATTCAGAGTCACAGTGCAAAAGGGTGATGGGAGTAGGAGGGAGAGAGGGTCCAGTTTCTGTTGCATAATGAGTTCTCCAGCAAAGTGGCCAATGAAAGCACCAAATAGCACTAAACTACCCAAGGTGCTTCTGACATGGCTGCCCATCTCCCAAGGAGTGGGCTGATAGTGTGTGCCTGCATGGCAGATGGAAAAGAACAGTAGGTGTGTGCAAGCTGGTTTTCAATAGCACTAATGTCTTCCTTGGTAAATATATTCTGCTAAGAAGCCACAGAGAGCATTGTGCTGCTACAGTCAGGTTGCTGCCAGCACCTGAGTTTGCTCAATTAACACTAGTGCTGACAGTCAGCCTACGCTAGGGTGGCTTTTCTCAATATACTCAGTGTAAAATGTCTAAATAAAAAATAACAACTTCTGATCACAGACTAGTAACATGGCTTTGAATTAGTGAATTAAGTTACATGTTCTTTTCACTCCCAAGCACAGGAGTGTTTTAGTAGTATCTTTTACTTTTATCAGTATCTTTCCAAATAATTTTCAAATTTAGTGAGTGACAACTTCTTTACACAGAGGGTTGAAACACACAATAATTAAAACTTCCCAGTGGGGCAGATAACCACAAGGATTATGTTTAAAAATCAGTGTTAAATAGTGCTTCAGGTTGAGACTGCAATTCAAGCTGAGCAAACTGCTTTACTTTGCATGATGACCACCATGGTTTCTTTGAAAAATTAACCTTTGGCTAGTTAAGACCAGTTCTTAACACTGGCCCCATACATTACATTGCAAGAATTCCCTCTAGGTGTAAATAAAAACAACAATCTTAGAGCTGTAAAGCTTGGATTATGAGCCAGAGTTATCAAAACTGAAATTCCAGAAGGAAGCAATCCTCCTTCAGCCTGCAACATGGAGGTCAGCCAAACATTTGGGGGCTAGAGATGACTGTTTGCAAATTACAGCTGTTCACATCTGGAGTTCAGATTTGGCCAAATGCTTAATACTATCAATCAGAAAAGCTGAACTGGAAGAATATTTTGGTTGCATGACTATGAACATAAAAGTTAGAAAATATTAAATGTAAAAACCGCTATGTGCAACTTCAACTCTGCCTTTCAAACACAGAACAATGGACTCAATAATTTCTCACAATGAGAATCGTCATGGTTGACTGTGGCATTTCTTAACTGGTATTTAACTACAAGTCTGCAGTTGCTAATATAGGTTTCTCTGGCTGCATCTATTTCTCAGCACAGACTGGTTCATGACACAAGATGAGGGATGCAACCTCTTCTCTGACAAAGTATGTTTGGGGCTGGTCCAGCAAATCCTACATATAGACCTAGCAGATGCAGCTGAGTACTCAGAGCACCTTCAAAACACAGCTTGGAGTAGCTTCTGAACATAAATTAAAAACTTTCACTTCTTTTCTATTGCACAGCCAATATATCCATGTATAGAAAATGTGTTCCCTCTCACTGTAAGATGTATGACAAAACATTTTTTAGTACATGCAGACACCATAGGGCTCACTGTTCAGAACTGACACATCTTCAAAGCTGAAAGTACATATATATTTATGTGCTTAGGCACACGCACATTGAGGCAGTATAAAACATGCAGGATGTTAAAATGACTGATGATTACAGGGGTCTGGCTTCACTCTCTAACTGATGCAGACTTTCCAGGAGTTTCTCAGCTAGTCAGTCCCACTCTTCACAGCACAGTCACCCATCCTGAAGCAGAGGAGGTATATGCTTTTTTTCTCCATCTCATTCTCTAAAAGGAATGACCTACTTTATCTGAATTAAGCAAATAAATTCAATTTTGGACAACAATCAAGACTGGAAAATTTCATCCTGATAGGCTTTTCTGACTGAAGACAGAGGGTTAGAAGGGAAACAGTTATTCAGCCTTAACTATAGGAGGTTCCTTCCGTTCCTGCTATAATGCAAAATATTCAAAAATATGCCAAATTTTCACGGTAGTCTGCATCAGGCAGCGACAAGACACCAAAGTGCTCTGTGGAGACTAATGCATAAATTCAAAATGATCTTTTGACTGCAGTGACTCTCCTGAGATATATTACATTTTTTAAAGTCAGTGAAAAATAAAAAATTGCAAAATATCACTTTTAATCCTTGGACTACAAAATGGTTGAATCCTCCAGAGGCCAGTTAGGGCCAGAAACAATTTTCCCAGATCTGGGGGGCAGGGGGAGGGCAAAGGGAAAGGGAGAGAGCAAAGAGTGGTTCGTTTCAAATAGCAACATTGTCCAAAAGGGTGAAAGGGAACAGATGGCCATGGAGAATGCAGCCTCAAAGCCCTAAAGAAAAGGGCTATTTTGACAGATCTCGCTGTTTCCTATTCAAGCATGAACACTCTGGCATGGAGAGTTAAGATGATACAAGGAACAACCTCTGTTCCCAGCAACTGACTATGGGCAACTGGCCTCTGAAGCTCTCTGAGAAAAACAACATGAGACAGACAGACAAACAGATATGGCAGCAAGCCCAGATCCTAGCCACCAGGAAAGGGAAAAAAACCCAAAAACAAAAATAAAACACCCCCCCCCACCAAACATCAGAAAGGCTAGAAACAGCTGCCTTTTCCTGGCTCCAGCGCAGAGCATTAGAATGAGCCTGTCCAGCCTTTCTCATCTTCCTTTTTGGTAAAAACTTCTTGAAGGGGTCACCCTCAAGCTGTTGGTCTTTGCC
Source organism: Thryothorus ludovicianus (assembly GCA_013397245.1). Lineage (NCBI taxonomy): Eukaryota > Metazoa > Chordata > Aves > Passeriformes > Certhiidae > Thryothorus > Thryothorus ludovicianus. Next base: position 353,829 of record VZTB01014851.1, on the reverse strand, counting down.
CTGAGGGGAGGTGAAAAAGAGGACAGACCAGAGCTCAAGTCTGGCTCAATGAAACCTGCTTCCTTTAATCACAAAGACCTCCCTCCAGCAAACTACGAAGAACTCTAAACACAAAACCGTGTAATTAATGCTGGATTTTTGCATGCAAAAAGGCTGAGAAATTTAAAGTTGTGGCTCTCACAGTATCTGTAATTTGTTTGCATAGAGTACAGCAGAAAGCCATTATATCTGAGGGCAAGTATCTGTAATTTGTTTGCATAGAGTACAGCAGAAAGCCATTATATCTGAGGGCAAGGAAAATTGTACCTGCTGTGGGAAACACTGCTAATATGTGTCCTGACTTTTCTATTAATCCTAACAAGAGAGTGCATCAACAGCTGTTTCATTCACCAACTCTGGATATGTGCTATCACAGAGATTTCAGCTCTAAAGGATAGCTTCACATTCACATCCAAAATTTAAAGAGGAACCTGAGCCATTAACTGTGACCAGACATCACTGTTTCCAAAGTCCACAGAACATGGCATGAATCTGAGTGTGTGAATCTCTCTCTGATTTCCTGTATCATTTTTATGCTTGAGGTACTGCCTGTTTCCCAGCCAGAGCTCACCTATGGGCAGAAGCATTGAGTGACACCTTCCCTTTTCACTGTAGGGGGGACTTGAGCAATGGCAGCTTCACGTTACAGTCGCAGGGAGGGAAAGAGGGGGATATGGTATAAACATTAACTATCTTCACAATCCTTCCCTGAGGCAGGGAAGTGGCTATCATCTCAATTTTAATATCCTCTTTTTTAAAAATCATTGAAGGAAAAAGACAATAAAGAACTGTGGGTGCTCACATGCCAGGACTCCAGATGAAGAAATGCAAATGCTACATACTGATCCTATCTGAGCCTTTGTTCCCTCATCTGTGAAATAGCATTTATTTACTTTAGTCAATAAGTAGTAAAAGTGCAGAAAAATAGACACCAGGAACAAACCACATCAACATCCTTAGCAATCCAATTATTATGAAAACCATATTTTTCTACAATATGTAAATATTTGGTGGGGTTTTGTTGGTTTTCCAAAGGATAGCCAATGCAGTCATTACTAGTTGTAATCATTAATTAGTAACTAAATAGATAGGATCTGACTAGTGGAAGTAGTCAAACAATAAATAAAATACCTTATTTTAGGCTAAATCAGATAAATTCTGTTTCTTTTCTTCTTAACTATGAGCTTCCTAAGACTGAGTAACTGCTCCAGGCAACACTTATTAAGGGAAACTCAAATGTGGATTATTGGCTAAGTATTAAGAAGTATTTAACTTGTGGATTCAACTTTCTTCCCCATGTTTCCTTGAGTAAAGTCAACCTAGTATCCTATACTTTTCATTCTATTTTACTTTTAATACATGAATCCTTCTGTTCACTGCAGGAGTAACCAATAATGCTCACAAACCAATTCTGTCTTTCACGTTGCAGGACAGGTGGTCCCTCAGTATATTCCCACACATTCCAAATATTTTAAGTGTTCCACATCTGTCGTCTAAAACATTTTCTGTTCCCTGCAAGAACAGTAGGAGATGAAAACAAGAAGTTATATATAACATAGCAACTGACCTTATATGCCACATGAGTTCTGTCATTTCAACAAGATTATAAATTTCAAAAAAGAGCTCAATTTGTTATACTATACAGCTATCTTGCAGAGAAGATAACTTGAGAATTAACTTTTGACAGCTGTAATAGCCCAGATGATAAAACTGGATTTAGAGATGACCTCTTTCTCCCCTAAGGATCTGCTCATCTACAGGAAATTTTTAAAAACTGAAGAATTAAGGTGACTTACACATTTTCTCACTGTACAAAATCTGCTCAAAAAATTCATCAAAACATCTCCCATGTATGTATAAGCAATCTTGGTGGGATTTTTAGAGGAGTTTGGTGTTGGCCTACAGCAGGTATGGCAACACTAGATGCTTATTTTTTTCCCCTCCAGGAATGAATCTAATCAATGTACTTTAAAAACATACGGCTGGAAGTATTTCTTCTCAATAAACAGAGCCACTGGTCAAGATCTGAGGCCAGGAAATTCAAAGCACTAATTGCATCTTAACCAGTAGGCCACTCATGGGAGGCAGAAAATAACTGCCTGGGCTGTGCTTGGGAGAGGTGGCGAGGGTTGGCATTTCTGCTCTCGCTCAAAGCGCTGCGAGATGGCCGCAGGGAGGCTGGTTTGCATCTCGGGCAGAAACTGGCACGTCTGGCTGGACCAGCACTGCAGCTCCACTGGGCACCAGCCTGCTACAGACTGTAACAGGAGACTGGCCCCTGCTGCATGGCCAATGTCATTTCCAACAAGGCAATGACATTCCGTCAAGTACTCTGCCAGCACAACCACATGCCTCAGTTAGGAAAGCTAATGTCTCATCATATGAGACACTAGCAGTGCAAACATGATCTCCAAAACCATGCAACAGAAACAAGTGCACAGTCTTTTGTTGCTGCTGTTTTGTTTCTTTTTTTCAATTAAAAAGAACCCTTCTAGTCCAAGCTACACTGAAATGTTACAGGGGATCCCTGTGTGACAGACCCCAAGACCATGCCTCAAGGCAAAGGATGCCACTGTGCAAACATGTTCAAATACTAGAACACAGTGTAGATGTCTTAGAACTTCCCATGGAGCCAGGACTGAAACTTAGGAATTTAACCAAACTCACCCAAATTAGTTTTGGAAGAGGGGCAGCCCTAAACCAAAACTGAGTGCAAGGCACAGTTTCTAAATGGTGCATAATGGCAATACAGTGCTGGGTATGAATGAGGATATAGATGCCTCCACCAAAACCACAGCTGGATATATAGTAATTGGAAGAGACCCATGAAGAAGTGGATTTTAGAATTTTGTAAAAGCAAAAAACTCAGACTCACTCATCATAAACTCCACACAGGCTCAGACATCCTCTTACTACCTCAAGAACTGGAGAGACAAGATAAAAAAAAGAGGGACAACCATGCTGATGATCATCACTGGGTACCACAGCAGAAGCCGGAGAGAACTGTGGGAGTTCCCCTTAACTTTCAAATTCTACCCTTAGAAAACCATTTCTGAAGCAGAGATTTTAGCATGCTTAACTGAAAACAAGAGGCTGCCAATGGCTGAAAGACCACTGAGAAGTTAGAGTAAACTTGCACTCAAAAACTGTTGTGTTCATGTAAACAAAAGATGATAACAAAGGTTTGCAGGAAGTACTATGTCACACCATCCTAGCCTGGAAATAAACAGTACTATTAAACACATAAAAATAGTACCATATGCCATGTGACAGAAACAATACCCTGTTTTTTTTACTTTAACCAAGGAATGGCAACTTGGCTGATGACCATTCCAGTAGCACCCTGCAAGGACTGTTTCCTAAGTTGTGACACATTTCTATCCTTTCTCTACTAAGAAGATTCTCTGAACTTCTGAAGATTCACCAACAGAATTAGGAGTGACTTGCTATGCTGCAGCCAGTGATACAAAGCATGTGTCTGTTTTCCAGCATAACCTAATTGCCCGAAAGTAAAGCAACTTTAGTCATTGACCAATTAGATAACTCCAGGCATTTTCACTTCATACCTTTAATCCATCCTCTCCAAAAAGCAGCACTGTGATTGCACTATCTGTCTTGGAATCAATGAAGCCAACTGATTTCTACTTCTAGAAAGCAACACCATGGGCAAGTTCATTCAGCCTCATGTGACAAAAGAGACACACCATGGGAAGACCTCTATTCCACATAGCAAAACCAAGTAACTGCTCTTTTTCCATCTGTTCTGAAGCTGCCTATCCTACCTTAGGCATAAACTCCATGATTTGATTACATTACACTTTGAAACAATTAAAATTTCTTCACACTTAGGCTAGGAGTATGTAAAACAAATAACTTGAATGCTGTGATGGAATACAGTCCCTGGGGAGTGCCACATGTGTTTCTCAAGCATTACTTGTACCATGGAGCCCTTTACTTTGAAAAGCAAATGAACAAGAACAGTGTTTAAAAAGCAGAATAATTATGAGATCAACTTTGTTACCAAATAACAATATGATTAAAGATAATACAGTTGTCATACATAAGAAAGGACTAAATATGGACTCAGTTATGTGTTAGTTAATGTGGTTAAACAACTTGACCTACTTGTGAAGTCAACTTTGAATTTTGCCCTTACATAAGCTCTCATAACAGCTCTGCGCTGAAAAAGTTTCTGTAGCTGACAGAAGGCTAAAGGTGGCCGAGGTGAATGGAAAGTGAGATTCAGAACTAACCCACAATAGCACAGAGACATCTCAGAGCCTTACATCCAAGTAAAGTAAGGTTTACTTTACTTCAAGTAAAGTAAAATGTCAACAAAAAGCTGCAGGCACAAATAATGTGGAAAGACTGATTTCCTTTGTAAAACAGGGTTTGGGGAAGTGGAAAAATCTACTTATTATCTGCACATTTTCAAGACAGGAGAAAAGGACAAAGGCACATGTAGAATTGCTCTTTGAGGATGCTGCATGACAAAATACAACCAGTTTGCTATCAAGGCACAGGAGACCTAGAAAGCACATAGTGACCGTGACACTGGATTTTCTTAGAAGCAAGCAGGCATTCTTTTCTGAAGGGCAGTGCCCACAACCATTTTATAGATACTGGATGGATGCAAGTTAGTGACAGTTTAGGGAGCCTAGTTTGATATCGCTCAGATATGACATGAGGGTCCTCTACATATTAATTTGGGATATGCATTACATATTCAGTAACTCTAAACTGAACAAGATATTTCATTTAATTATCGTGCTATGATCATGATAAAAAGAAAACTGTTTAGAAAGTAGTAGTCAGGAAAAAGCCTCGTGGATGCTGGTGATAATCACAACACTCTATAACTCCTCTACTGCCAGTGGGGGTGCCCGTGATGTGAGCCATCTTGCATGTTACTATCTACTTAGACAGGCAAAGCTTTCAGCCAGAAATAAATAATGTGTAGATACTTGGTACCTACTGCAGACCAGCCATTCTTGAAAGTATTTTATGTTGGTTCTAACAAATATGCCTTAGTTCTTCCAGCAAACTAATTACTGGAAGAGGTTTATGATGGCTCAAACTAGGTAACCAGACTAGACTGTTCTTTCCTTGACTTGCAACTTTTTTTTTTCAGTAAGGAAAATTAATCCTCAAAACAATTTGTTAAAAATCCTGAAGGAAAATGAATCATATGCAATGAAATAACTAGTTCTGTAAGAGTAATCGGATTTCCATAATTTATTTTGGAACAATATGCAGGTATAAATGTTTATCTTGCTAGTATCATCTTAAGTAAAATTAAGTTCATAGTAAGTGGTCAGTTCAAAAGTGAGGACATATAATTATATCACCATGCAGTTCTGAAGTCAGTCAACAATATCAAGCTACTTTGGAAATAGGGAAGAATTTGATAAGAGGTTCACCTTTAAGATACTCACATTTCCAACTTAGTGAAGTACAATTTGTTGTTAAAATGACAGCTCACGCACCAGAAGTCAGAAAATGGAAGGGCTCTCCTGTACTTGCTCACTTTAAAAATGGGAGGTACTTAGATTCAAAGCTTTGTTACTAACTACAGACTTTCTAATTTTCCCCTGTGGGTAGGTGCATAAACTCAGCTGCTTCTGCAGGCAATAGGATTTGCAAATTTGGTGGCAAATTTGGGCCTCGCTTTACACCTGTACTTTCCAGTCTTTGCTGGTGAACAGAAGCACTTCAACAGCTTGCAGCCATGGCTAACCTACATTCGTGCCCACCAAATCAAACGAGCAGCTTGCATTTTCTGCAATTCAACACTGACTATGCTGGCAATATACCCTAACCAGAGCCAGTAAAAAAAACAATAAAAAATTAACCCCCCCTGATTTTTTAAATCAATCAATCTGCTAAAGAATAAATGCTTTGTGAAAACCTGTACATGCCAGTAAATCTTCTGATAGACACAGGCTATGCTGATACCTGCCAAGCAGATTTACTGCTGAACCTTGCTGCTTTCCAGCTCACTCTCTGGAATCTTGCCCAAAAAACAGCTTTGGACCAAGGGCCTAGTCTTCCAAGGAAACAGCTTAGGCAGTGTAAGAACAGGGGAGGGCATCCACATTCACACCTTTTTCAAAAAATATGTTGCAACTCTGAGTAGACACTTGAACACTTGTCTTTCCAATTAAAAGTATTTTCTGAAAACTCAGGAATTATTGCACAACAAGGAATATCAGTTACCAGCCACTCCTATTACAAAGAACAACAGTCTTAATCCTTTACTGGAAAGCAGATGAACTGCCTTTCAGTTGCCCTTCCCTTTTCCCTCCCGTCACTCCACTATGAAATTTTCATTCTTACCTGGAGTAGTACTGTAATCTAGGTCATCTGGCCTCCTACTCAAATATCTGGTCATTGCTGGCTGGGACAGTGCACAAAGACTGTTCAGACTATAACCAAATGACTTTCAAGAAGGAAGAGGCAATTTGCAAGACCAATTTACATTATCAAAGGTCTGACAGAAATTGAGGAATAGGGGTTCATCTCTGATAAATTATCAACCCTTACCTTTGCTTATGTGCAGATATAATGTACCCCTAGAGTGCCTTAGAAAGAACTGGTAATTACTACTGATGAACTGGTACCTACTTCCATGATATTTAATCCTAAATGTGGACATATTTTGTACATGATATATAGGGGCAGCTGTATCTCAGACACATTTGTTGCCATTCAAAGGTTACAGTGGCAGAAACAACATAAAGCTTGGGAAGAGGTGCCCAAATTCATAGGGATATTAATAAACTTTACCACTTTTCCTGGTATGTCCCTAGTCATTGTTAATATAATCCTTCTTTTAAAGGCAAGCCCTGCCAAAGAAAAACAAATTACTTGGCTGGGCTTGCATGATCAGGTTTTTGAATTTAACTAAGACATGTTATATCCTATCTCTTGTAAGAAGTGCCACAGGAATTTCAATGAATTCAAATGGTGAAAATAACACACTTGTGCTTCATGTGAAACACAGTGTTTTGGCAAAAAGAGTGCCTCTTTATGTCACTCCAGGTGACTGTCTCAATGCTAATCTAGCAGAAAATAGGATGCTACTGAACAACCATCATTATTATACTGTGCCCAACAAAAGCTTATCACGATCATTTCAACCCAATCCTACTTTATTTACAAGACACAGCAAGATAAGAGCTAGAGGCAGCACAGTCATTTGTCAGTTAACACTCACAGCTGACTATAGCAAGAAAACATTCATGAAAAATTGAAATTAGTCATTCCCCAGTGGCTTCTCCAGACTTGCTCTTCAGATGCAGCGACTTATTTAAGCAATAACCATTGCAACTAACTTTGGTGAAATTACAGAAGGTACAGAAACAGTTTTCAAACACCAGTAACATTTAACTGCATTAACATGCTCTCCCAAAGGCATTACTGTGGGGTTAAACCTACAATGACACAAAACCTTTTGCTTTGAGTTTATTAGTGGCAGTCTCCTCACAGAATGGAGACTGGATGGAAAGCCATGGTCAGCAGCAGGAGGCTGCTGTCAGTGCACACACCCCAGCTTTAGTCTTCCCCTAACACCCAACACAGAGCACTGGTGCTGAGTTGGGCTAACACAGCTGGGCAGTATCTTGTCAGGCCAAGCACACACAGAAGAATAAATAAGGCACCATAAAGGAATTTGCCACACCATAAGTGTCTTGTCACATCCAAAGCAAAATGCATGTAGTATATGAATCAGTTTGGAATATAATATTAAAATCTAAGATATGTATTGGCTGCAAAAGAGTCAAATTGTTCTCATTCTAGCTATTATACTGTCTGAGCTTTTCTCCCTAGAGAAAATAATCCATGGAAAAAAAAAGAAAACAAAGAGGTAGAGTGTTTCTAGCACTACCCTCGTGCTCTCAGGCCATCATTTTGTTGCCTACAACTTCAAGCCCACCACCTTCAGCAGCAGGCAAGGAGAAATGAACTCAGGGTCATTTACTGCACAGAACTCTGCAGTGAAATATATACGTAGAAACTTACCCATTCTCTTGTAAAACTGAGTGCTTTCCAGGCCAAACACAGCAACATATCAGACTCAGAACACATCAAACAGTTAGTGCTAATATTTATATCAGTGTTGATAATAACTTCAGAATGGAAGAATTCAGCTCCTTTCCATCCTAAATTTGGTGTTGGCTTCCAAACCATATACATAAATTAGGTACACCAATGGAAAATGTCAAGTCTTGTTTGCTCCCACAACATAGCACTGGTATTTCCATCAGTGTTGTTGAATCTTAGTAATTATTTTCTAAAAACAATCAGCCAAAAACTATGTTTAATCCATGGTGTGTTAATGTTTTTAACTTTTTTACTGCTTTAAACATTAAGGTTTTTTTCAAATCAATGTCTTTCACAGCTCCATCTTTAATCTCATCTGTAAGCAGATAAATATTTCAGATTTTACACACTCTGACTCCAACCTTATTTAAGAAACAGAATGATGAACATAAAGCAAATCTGACCATATTTGCTGGAATAGTCCATGCATAAAGTTCCTTTACACTCTCTACAGCACACAAGTCACTTCTTTTAATTGCTATACTTGAGGCTGTAATTCAATACCTGCTTAGTAGCTCCACAGCTGAACTGTTTAGCAGCTTGGGCTAAGAAGTGAATCAAACTGTATTCAACAACTCATATCTATAAGCCAGAAAAAACACAGAATATATATATATGTGCAGAACAATGCAGTGAACTCTGTCCCAAGGGTGGCTCACTACATTGAGTACCTATCCTAAAAATCAACAAAAACTTTGTTACAGCAAGAAATTCATAAGAATACAGAGTGATTATTAGACATCTGCTATAACAGTCAGAAGCTTGGAGGGTTTGGGGAGTGAGATAGGTTTGGTAGTTCTGAACTTTTTTTGAGGGTTTTTTTTTCTTTTTCTTTTTCATTAAATGTGTAACCACAATGCAGGCGCTTGCCCTACATTGCTGCTGTTTCAGGATTTCTCTTTTAAAGTTACAAATGCAAAACCACCCTGGAAAACCTAAACTAAAGTTCTTTTGAAAAGTACTTTCATCCAAATGGAATCATACCAAATAAAGTCATAAAATCAGAGACTGCTCTAAGTACGCTCTAATGAGCCCACAGATTAACTGATTAATTAATTAATTTGCAATGAATTTTATCACACAAATAAATTCTATGTACCTTTTGAGTTTTCTGGCAACCAACTTGCATAGTTGTGGCTATTACCCATACGGGAGTTTTGCCACATTAATGGAATTAACATGCTGCTTTTCTTTTGCTAGCATGAGCTCTTAAATTATTTTAAAGGTTCTTGTATCTCAGTTCTGCTTTCCATGTTAAAGCTGGCATATCTAGAAGCAGTGGCTCACTGTGGAGGACACACCATTTCAGCACTGGCTCAGAAGAATGCATTGCTTGGGATGTACGAGTTCTCCCTTTGAGCAACCACCAAAATAAGTAACACCAAAATAAATATTTATCAACTCGGCTATAGCTATTTCCTTTTCATACTGGAGAGTACTGGACTAAAGACACAATGTTAATGACTTGACTATTCATTCTTTTTATATGCCTCATTTAATTGATTAAAATCACATCAAGCATATGTGTGTGGGACTTGTGAAGTCCTGCCTGCTTGAGTACAGTAAGGAAATCTGTTGCATGGGTTAACTTCCCCAGCAGAACATTACATCCCACTCTCTCTGCAAGATAAAGATCTATATTTCTTTCAAAAATTATGATCTAGATTCTTCTTACATAGCTGATTCCCAGAGCTAAAGAAACAGCAGTCTTAAGGGATCTGAAGCATGACTCTGGATTTTCTGACATCTGTAGTAGTATCTTTATTTTTTTTTCCTTCTTCTGCATTTCTCCCATTCTCACCCAGGACTACTTTATAAAAGTCTACTTTTTATTAGCTTCAGTGAGATTCCACAACAAAGTAACACTTCCCAGCATCTACTTGTGTCGTCTGCTTTGTCCAATCAAACTTCTAATAAATTGTCTTCACTGTTACACAACAGCACAAGCTCTCTATGCCATGGAAAGCAATGGTGGATGTTCCCCTTAAAAGATTTTATCAGTGATGCTGTTTCCTAGTACAAAACTGCTTCACACATCTGGGAGGAAGAGGGGGAGGGCGGGGTGCGAGAGGAGATAAATTGTCTGAGGTCAGCACCAAATCTTGCCTCACCTCCCGAGGGTGATGAATCATGCACCCTCCTCAGAATAAACACATCCTCATCGAAGGGGACTGTGGGATGGATTAAATGGAAAACACCCTAATGAGAGGAATTTTTTTTTGTCTGTAGATGCCACACCAATGCATAAAGAGGAAAAAGAAATTAAATTGTGTCCCAAACATATCTCAGGCCATATCACTAAAAGAGGGTTCATTTTCCTCCCTTTGTAATCCAGTTTTAAAACTATTCAGATGACCATTTAACTTTGCACTGTGAACATCTCATTGCTCTCCAAGGTATAGATAATAACCAGTTACTACCTAGGAATGAGTATTTTGCACAATAATCCTCTTACTTTACTTTTGGATGGCTTAAGGAAGAAGATACGCCAGTGGAAAGGGAAGGGAGGAGAGAGAACAAAAATTAGAGTGGGAAGCCAAGACTGAAACAGGGTCAGTGGCAGGAAATGGAGCAGGGTGGGGATGGCTGAGCCTGTGACAACAGGGAATGGTTAACTGGCTGGAGCTGGCAAAGCATCATGAGAAGGAGACAGGGCAGCATAAAGCAATGAGCATGCTGCACTCCAGGTCATGTGAGGAAGCCATAGGAAAGCCTTTCTAGAGCTATTAAAACAGTGTATTTTAAATATGTGAAAATTTGACTCAGATTGAGTAACAGTATTGCAAAAAACGAACCAAGTGCTGACCCACAGACATCATAGCTCATACCTCTCATCTGCTCAAAGTCCAGAGGTCTCTCAGGTGAGACTGCAGAATTTATAGACAGCTCTAAGCAACTCTAATGGTTTCCTTATGTTACCATGTCAGCTGAAAAGCACAATAGGTAAAGACACCACAAGAGTCTCTTTCAAGGCTCCTTGAAACTTCACAGAGCAAAGACGTGTTTATGTATATGTTATGCACCTGAACTCCCCGGCCGCAACAGAATCACACTAATTTTTAAAAAGTTTCTGTTAGTCTTTTATTAGACTGTGTTGATTATATTCTGTAAAATTCACTGTGTGGAGGTTTTTGTAGTCTTCATCAGCTCTGGATCCTTTAGGAGGATATTTTCATGCTTTAACAGAGCAGTGGATATCAACTGGAAACTTCATCAGCTAAGCACCCCTTCATACTCTCACAAATACCTCTTCATACTCACAGGAAATCCTCAAGTGTCAAGACTTTTCTCCATTTCACTTAAAAACAAACAATAATCTGTCTTCCAAGACAGAGTGCACAAGACTTGCTGGGTCTTTACACTGAAAGATACAGAGTGCACAAGACTTGCTGGGTCTTTACACTGAAAGATAGATAGTATAGCTAAAGCAATTTGAAATCCCTATTAGCTGAGCTCTGTAACTCCAGCTAGTAATGAATTTAAAATAATTGTGGTTTCTTGCCCCTTGTTTCCACTTCTCTTTACTTCTGTTAGAGAGGTATGTGCTTCATGTTCACAAGTTTAATTAATTTCAAAAGTAGTGAAATAACTAGATCCTTGCTGTGGCAGCATCCCTTAATGAAGCTACGTATTTCTACCATATGAAAAAAAAGTGCATTGGTGTTCTGCTCAGGCAAGCAAAAAGTTAAGCGATATATTCCAAAGTTAGAATAGAAGTTAAGCAAGAGCATTTGAGCAGAAGAAAGAGACATATTTACAGATATCACGGTGAAATTAGATGTTACAATTCCACTACTGTGGCATTTTCCTTGCAAGTCCAGGGAAGATGAAAATATGAATGTTTGAAGAACTCAGAGAAATGTTATTTGTCTTAGAGATACCACCTCTCCTCCAGATCAAAGACTCAACTGTTGCACATCATCTACCAAAGCTGAAGACAGGCAAGCACATTTATGCTGAATGCTGCATGCTAATTTCATGTATCTGTCAGTGTTCTGTACCTGTCTGAGAGTAACTAATGATGGACGCTCATTTTTATCAGACAGCAGGAAGACACACTTTTTCCAAAGACTGCCTATTTCTTCCTTTACAACAAAGCTTAACCTGTATTTTTTCCTAGAATTCCCAGTATCTCAGCGATCAAACTGTGTGTTACTGTGGAGTGTCTGCCAGTTGCCAAAGTGATGCATTGGCCACTAAGATCAACTAAACACTGAAGGCAATTTAACACTTGCTCTATCTCATGTATTTGAAAGTTCAAAAAAAGTGGTTCATTTTCATCTGGATAGTGATAGAAAATGGCTTTGCATACTGACTCCTCAGCTGTCCAGCTTATGAATGCCAAGCAATCTCCAAAAGTCCAGTTGCCTTGATTGGAATCATCTGATTTACTGCTTCTTTTGTCTCACATTTTTGAGAAATTTTGAATCTTGAACTTTGCTCAAAATTGTTCATTGTCAGATTCAGTGAAATACCTGCTGCAGTATAAGATACTTGTTCTGTGGAGAAAAGCATGTAGTAGTGTATAGCTGCAAACTGAGTCTGTCAGTTGTGCATGTGTTTCTTAGTGTACTTTGATGTCTTTCCCAGGCTGTGCTAAAACACATAACCTGAGTAAGCTCAGGAAAGAGAGGCAGCTCTCAAGGTCAAGCAGAAGGTTCGCACTAGGACCATCACAACATCCAGGGATGCTGAGGTGAAACATGGGGCTGAATGATGTTAAGTAGCCAAGAGCTGCAACAGCCAAACAGACAAGTGAAAAGATGGATTTTCTTTCCGTTGGCTGAAGTAATACTGTACAAGAAACACACAAAACCTTAGACTTGGACTAACAAAGCCAATTCCTAAGATAAGCCTGCACTGAATTTGACCAGGGTCTCACAGAGAGCTCTTTGAATAAACTGTAGCAAGAAGTTGTCCGGGCTATGCAAGGAGATGGACAGTAGGCAAAACTTCATGACCAGCATGAACCTACCTTCCTAGTCCAAGAACACAAGGCTTACACAAGAAAGAACCACTGGAGCACAAACTTTCTGCTGCACAGAAGGCAGCTAAAAATTCCTATTTCATGTAGCAGGAAAGTTCTCCAGACTGAATGTGGCTCAAAGAGTGGGATTTTAAAAGATCAGGCAGAATATATGGTAAAAATGGTATCAGACTAGAAGGACCACTGGTACAAACATCTGCTCCTTAAAATTTCATCATATTGCTTGTTCCCTTTTCTTTCCTACACATTATAGCAGGATAGTAGAGAAGAAAACAGTCTCAAATTGCCCCTCTGCTTGCAGATTCTGTGATGGGACAGTCCATTGCTTTGCCAGAGCTCTTTCTTACAGAGCTCTCATGACATGCTCAGTCAGCAATCATGCCCAAGCACAGCAAGAGGCAAAGCTCATGTTCAGCACAGGGGAGCCAAAGCCAGCTGCCCCCCTCTTTTCCTTGCTTTCTGAGTTCGGTCTTTCTGACAACCCGTGTTGACCAGATGGGCCCTAGATTTTAAAAGCTATGTGAAAAGAAGAAGGGATGTCTCCTGATGTGCTTCCACTGAACAGAAAACCCACCTCAGGATGTAACATGCCAAGAGTTGTCCATTTGAAAGACAAAACAAAAAACCTGGTTGCTTTATATCATGGAAGCTGCATAGTAGTTCACACTGGAACTGTGCACGCACACAAATACACAACAGGCCTCACAGTGCAAATGAAGGGGCTTATTAGAGATGAAAGAAGGCCTCACATCATCCCTTGTAAGGGACCATTGTCTCCCTTTCTGCTACAGTGGTCTGTGAAGCTGTGGGAAACAAATGACCTCCGAGCCACAGCGCTGTGTGCAACTGCTAAAGAAAAGGAAGGGGGAGAGGGAGGGGGTTCCATGGGAGGGCCAGGATCCTCACTCTCCAGTCTTCCAACAACATCCCCACCATGCCATCCCAGTGCACAGCATGGAGGTGTTTCCCATGCCTCCATGCAGCTCCTGCTGCAACCCAGTCAGCAATAAAACTGAAATCTCAGCAGAGAGAGCAAGACACCCTTCCCTACCAGCACAAGGTGTTTTCCATCTGGCTGCCCGGCTAGTTACTCAAGCTTAATAGTCAAAGGTATGCTTCAGACCTTCTGCCTTTTGTTTGTACTTGTTCAAACCATTATTAAGGAAAAAAAAATCCTGCTTCACTTAAAAAAAGCGTAGACAGGAACAAAAAAAAGAGAAACAAACAAGTAAATGAAGCACTGGGAAAAAGGGATAGAAAGGATTGGTGTATAACACAAGTATCTATAGCCAATTCCTATCCTGTGTTCTTTACCTAGTTTTTGGTTATGAGAGATACTGAGAGATGCAAAGGTGTGTTATACAGTACACAAGCACACGTACTCCCCATACTACTTGAATACAAAACACACTCATTCTTTCTGGTCTCTCCTTTTCTTTGCTTGCTCCTCATAACCTTTCTTCTAGTCATTTGATCAACCTTTAGTCATTTGCACTTAAACAGAACACCATCCTTTATCATATTCAACTCTGCTCTGAAGAACAAGACTATTATTTTTGATCAGGCCAAATTCTATCAAGATCTGAAGTCCAGCACCTTTGGGAAGTCTATTGGTTCAGGAATCTAAATTTCTCCTAACACAGTTTTCCACTCAGCATCTGATTCAAGATTTCTGCCTTGATATTTGTGTATCAATAAACACTATGGGAGTAATCACATCTCTGCAGAGCCAAAAGTCAGACTAGGCTACCAGAGCTAAAGAGGATGCTCCTGGCTGCACCATGGAGGAAACTATCTCTTGGACAAAGAGAGAATAGCATGGATATAACTATTTTCAGAATTATAGACAACATTCAACTTAGCTTTCACTGAATTTCTTCAAAACCTCTAACCACAACATCAGAAAGTTCATGCAGTAAATCACCTTTGTAATAACCATCTTCTTTACAGGCTGAAAAAGAAGAGTATTATCACTAAACTTATTTCTGTATTTAAAGATTTAGGAGATGCTCAGACACTTGGGTAGTGCATGGAGAAAACTGCATATGCAAGGAGTTTCTTAGACAACTATAGAATACATGATATTTGTAATTAAAAAATATACAGCTGCTTTACTAATAGCAACCCTAACTGTAACATACTTTAAAAAAAAAGTTAATATACTTTTCCATGAAAAATTCTCTTTGGCTATTTTGTTTAATACAACTCAAGCTGAAGACAGGCTTTTAAGCCCAGCACTACACTGTCTGACTTGCAAAGGCATTCAGGAAATACCCAGGGCTAAACAAAACTGTTCTTAATTATTTTAAATTCATAAAAACAGCTCTGTATAAGGTTCTGAATCCCTTTTTAGTTAATAGAAATACCCCTACAGCTGGAACCCGGACTACAGCTCTAGCCACCTCTCTTTCCAATGTCAACAAAATTTTCCGCTTCTGTCACAAGATTTTGACAGTTCTTACAACATCAATGAATCAAGTCTTGTGGTCTCTGTAGAAAAGCTGCATTATCCACAGTGCACATAAAAGGGGAATCAGCAGAAATACAGCTTTTGGGTAGTTATAAACCACAGGTTACACTGCAGAGGGAAAAATAGAGATGGGAAAGAAGCGCTGCCCTTATAGCAGGTCAGCAGCTAAACACACTCAAAGCAACAAAACTTGAATTAAAAGTAGTAAAATGTATCCAGGACATAGAGTCATGTAGCAAGAAAAGTGAAAAGCTGGAAGAGCCCTCAACAGCGCTAGCTCAGAATCCATCAGGGGAGAGCAGAATCCAAAAAGCAGCACAGATTTGTACTGACATTTGTTATTCCCCAGAACAGGATTATGCACTGTCCAATGTAATTGTGTAAAAAAGCCCCATTTTCAAACTTTGCTTAAGTCCTTCAGGAAGTTGATGGTAAAGCTATGTACAGAAGCCAAGTCTCCAGATGCCTAGTCCTGTAACTTCAGAATACTTCTGGAAAGACTTGTGTGCCTTTGAAAGCAATGTCTATAAATAAAAAATGCATAAGTGGCACTACATACATGGACTGTATCTGAGAGTTAGGAACCTGACCACAGTACAGAGGTATGAGTTTCCAAGAAATGGAAAGTTAAACCTCTGTAATAAAACTGGGCTTTACATACTGCTTTTCATACTCCCTATTCTTGGCAAACAACAATTACACAAGTGGTTTTCACTATCCATTCAGAATGAAAGGAAAAAAAAAATCAAATGAACAGAAAGTAGTGATTATCACAGCCTTTAGTAGTCTCAGGGAATTGTCTAATGTTTTCTATTTATCTTGCTGATGGTCATTTCAACAAGCACCTACACACAACAAAGTCAATTAAAATGATTGTGCAATCTATGGAATAATATTTGCTAAGCACAGTAGCTACACAATGACATGGGAAAGACAGTCCATAACCTTCAGATTAACTAGTGCCAAAGAACACTAAAACAGATTAAATATAAACACTGAAACCCAGGAGACCACATCTCTGAGTACAGTTATACACTACTTATGTACTCTGCAGGTAGAAAAGCATGATCATAAAAATCAACAAACCCAGTCTAAGGAGAATAATTTAAGTGAAGTGAGGCCAGCATAAGGTCCCCTATAATGCCTTCCTCTTTCCCCAGCCCAAAGCAAACAATGTCACTACAAAATGGAAAATAGGCAGCATTGACTGATTCTGTAAGGTTTTCCTTTTAATTGTATTTTCAAGTCCCCTGAAACAAATGAAGACACTCTTGTTCTGCCTTAAGACTGATGGATCAGCTTGCATCAAAAATAATCAGGGTAGAGTGAAGGTGAGCTAAATACATACAACATTATATTCAGCATTTATTAGCATGCATCCCAGTTATTTTCCCAGTGCAAATATTCCCAGATAGCTAGTAGGTTGTTTAAAATTCTATCCTACAGCAGAAGTACCAATCTGGCTCTCATTTTTGTGTTCCAGGAAACAGCTGTTTGTGTTTACAGTTACCAGCAAACAATTCAGCTTTTTAATCAAACAAGAGCTGCTTGGGTGCCTTTGCCCATGGCTATGGGAATCAAATCACTCTGGAAAACAGATCTTTTACAGCATTACTAAGAGGCCCTCAGCGGATGCAGGGGATTTGAAAGGCATGCTTTTTGAGGAAACCAGATTTATAGTTTGCAGCATTCTCCATCCTGGGTCAATATACTGAGCTCAGTAACAAACTTCAAACTCAAAATGGCCTGGGGGGGTCAGTTTTCTTTCTTCTTCTGTCTCCAAATTATGTTCTGTCTCATGTGCCTACATCCTCTAGCTTTTTTCCCCATTGCATATGCAGAAACATAATAAAATATTAGTTCAGCTCTACTATAAAACAAAGTTGGGCAATCCAGAGAGGATGATGATGTTTTTCTAGCAATAGACTACATTTTTCCAGTATGAACATATAGGACCATTTTTCCTGTACGAATTCTTGTATGATGGCAGTTGCTTAGCAGTTGAAGAGAACATAGCTCCTCTACATATTTCACTTTAGCTTTGTAGCAACTTTTCCTTACTGTTGAACTGCTTGGAGCTGCTCCTCACAATTACAAGACCTGTACATATGCAATACACGCAATTGTTAGTTTGTCCCAAAATAAGACCAGTTCCTCATTTCTCTAGAAGTGAGTTAAACACAAATATATCAATGGTGTGCCTCATAAGGAGTCAAAATGAAATGTATACTGGCCAAGATTTCTGTTTCTTGAGCTGCTATGTACATCAGTCTTTAAAGGAGAAGCAGGTGGGTTTAAATGCTGCCGCTCTAGACTTGGAAAGGCAAAAATGTGCATCTTAGTGAGAAGCAACTACTTGGTAGTTGCTCCTCCTGATCATTGCCTCATCGGTTGCCTTTTGAAACAGAAAGCTCTGAGCCAGTTCAGCTTCTTTCCTTCACAGAAAGAAACACTCATGATACACTGTGCAATCTTTGCCTTTTCTCTCCACAAAGCTTCCCTAAGAAATGGCTATGTGATCTATGAAAATAGAATTCTGCCACAAAGTTTTTTCTCTTAAAGGAAAAGCCAGAGCTCAAGAGCTAATACACTGGAAAAACCCACTAGAAGTGATACAGCATAAGGCACAGGTACTCTTGCAGCCAGGTAACATGAGGCAGTTTAGTTAATGAAGTCTTCCCCATTCCACCAGGAATTCCAGGGCAAATTTGAAGACTTACGCCTTCAGAAAAATTTTAGCTCACAGGCACTTCGCTAAACAAAAAACCAGTGAAGGCCACAAAGGGAATGTAAACAAACTTGCTCTGGTCTACAGACTGCTGGAGGACATCAATGCAACAAACAAAAAAAAAATTGTATGACCATGCTTTGTTCTCTCACAAGGTTACTATAAGTAGACCACTGCTAAAAGACTCAGCAAGTGGCAACCTGGGGACATTGTGTTTTCATTTTATATGGTATCTGCTTCCTCTGGGATTCCCTAGCCAAGGTACTGCATAATCCTTTTCAATAAAGCAACACTGTTCAGGCAATTCCCAGGACAGCAGCTAAAGGAAAAAATAATAACCCTTAGCAAAAAATACACAAACAACTACCTACAATATAAAAGAAAATCCACTTAGATACAAACTAAACAGGAAACTGAAGTGTCTTGAGTTTAAATGAGGGGAAGTTGCAAATGAGTTCTGGCTCTCTAGAGAATAAAAGCATTTCAACCTTATGGCCATTATCAGCAAAATATCTTTTTTATTCTATCTCCTCAAAACCTCAAATCCATGATCCCTATCAAGTGAGCATGAGGGAAGATTAATTCCTTCTCCATTAACTTCTTGGGTCTTTTGCCTGACCACAAGTTCAAAATTGCACACAGAACCCTTATACAACAAGCAATCCCTGAGTTTCATAATCTAAGTTATTCTTCCCAGGCAAATGCAGTTTATTACATGGAGGAACGCCAAAAGTTAAGTGTGTAAGTTTATACAGACATACCACACTATTTGTATTGGATTGATTAAAAACCCAGCAAATGAAAACAATACAGAAAAGAATCTAAGAACAGAGCATTCTTTATATATTTGTAATTTTGGTTTCTAAATAGACACACTTTCAGGAGTTGAATATGTAATTATTTTCAAAACTTACAAATGAGCAGCAATGAGTAAGACAATTGGATAAAACATTCCAGCTGAACTTTATGTGCAACTTATATTTCATTTTAAATACCTGCCTTCCATGAATTTTTCAAATTTCTCTTACAGGAAAACATCACAATGATACTGATGTCTATATTTTGTGTAATCCAACTCATAAAGGTTCAATATACAACTTAAATAATTAAAATAACCCCACTTGTGTTGAAGTGAAAGTTGCAATTGTTATTGATGTAGAATGAGGAATATATGTCACTGCCTCCTGATCAGGTCGAGTACATTCAACACTGAACTTTACTGTCCAAATTGCCTCCACCTTCAAAATTGCTGTCACCAAGCAAAAAGAAGTAAATTTAATCACACTGGATTAATTTAATTACTTATAAAAGAAATAGAAATTAACCAAAAGAAAATTGATTAACAAAACAACACAGAAACAGTTTCCCCATCAAATGACAGTTATCCTTTCAAAATTACGAAGACTTAAATTCAAGAATTTTGTTCATTATCATTAACAAACATTTACAAACAAGAAACACAAACGTAGGATAGCTGAGATAATCATAAAGTTAGTCCTCCCCTGAATGTTATTGAAAGGATATGCTCAAAACCAGAAGGATTAAACCACAGAATTAATATAAAGCACAGGTCTTTGGAGGATTTGCAGATATTTTAATGAATAGTTTCTGCCTCATGACATAAAGACCTAGATAATACCTGCACTGTGCAAGTGTTTTTTCCACTGAGTAGCTAAGGACACTGAGACTCATGATCACAGTTCCCAGCTAGTATTCTCCTTGTTCTGATGGAGACACATGTGACTTCACTCAGTTCCTTGCCTCATCAAGTGCTTGTGGCTGACAGCTGGAGATGTACCTGACTTTATGGTTCCCGGTCCTCTTCATACACGTGCTCCCTGTCAAATCCTGCAGCTGCCCCACTGGAGCCACACTAACTTTGTGAGCAGCTCCCTCTTTCTCCTGTGGACATTCAGGTGAAGGTTAGGACAGAGTTCTCAGAGGTGAAAGAGAACCCCACAGCAAATCCAAATACATAGTAAAAGAGAGTATTTAGTTAAGAACCAACAGCCATATCTGGCAGTTAAAAATCAGTTCCCATTATCAGTGATAATCACTGACTTAGCACTGATTGGAAATTGGTAGATTTCTTTTTTCTCCATCATTCTGATGGAAAAAGCTTGTTGTGCACATGAAACCCTTCATTTGGATAACCTTCTCCTTCTTCCATACTGTACTTCATCTACAGGATACAGGACCAGATTTTACATGCTCTACTCACAGGTAATCTCTCAAAATGAGTCAAGAAACTTCTGACCTGTATTTGGGTAAGTTGAAATTGCAGCACCTTAAAACCAATGTAAATTTATAAAACTTCCATAATTATTCAAGTACTGATTATTCATAATAAACTAAAACTCTTTGTCAGAGAGAGAATGAGGAGCAGGTAAAGATGAATGATGAATGTGCTGATTCTTGGCTCCCAGATATAAAATACATTAAGCTATGGTCTGAAGTGATGAAAAAATGGTAATTCATAGCTAAAATAAGTCAAGTTCTACTGCTACATGATCATTCTCATGCCCAAGCATAGAATAAATAAAAACTTCAACTTAGCGAAATGCCTCCAGCTTTGAGTGCTATCTGTGGCTATTTCTCAAGAACAGTGTACAACTTGTCCTCTGCTTAGAGCTGCTCTTGAACCTGTAATCATGCAAAATAAATTGATGCTAGGTCTAGAATTACAAAACCCACAACCCATGTTTTCTCCAAGGCTGTCCAGTAAGAGCTCCTAATCTAGAAACCTAAACTTACATTGGCTATCATCAGACTTGAACTTCAAAACCAGCCCCCATAAAGTGAAGTCAGAGGCATATCTGCACATCATTGATTATCAGCACAACATTGATATTGGCTATGTTATAAAATTATGCCAGTGCTGGCTCCAACATGGAACTGCCTGTAGTTCCTTATTCTGGTAATATCAGCATGCAATTTGTTGGACAGATTCTGTAATCCGCAGATGAAGGCAGTTGTAGGTTTTGATTTTATCCAGCATTAACAGACTCTAATAGCCTAGTTCAGCATAGACATAACAAATGGAAATGGCTTTAAATTATCCTTCCCTCGAGATGTAATTTCATAAGAGAACAAACTCTATATGCACAAAGAGAGATATCCAATGTAAACATGTGGTGGAAGCTAAAAGCTTCAGTTAGATTTAGGGCAAAGCAAGGGATTAAATTTCAAAGACGCCCATTTCTTTCCAGTTCACAATATATATATTCTTTTCTGCTGACTTTTCTGCCCTTTGTGCTCTAAAAACTGTGTCTATTAAAGAAATCACTTTTTAACTTTTTCAGACCTTGCTGAGCTTTGTCTCATTTTTCCCTTCACACAACAACTCTGGCTGGAATAGAGAATCTGCAGTTATTATAACAGGTAAATCATAAGCAGAACCAGAATCATTACCAGCATCTGCCTGTGAGCATTTTAAACTATCTCTTGCGTTTTCAGAAGATGGACCCAAGAATTTTGACTACCTTATTAGCTAAATGGAAGTTCTTAATCCATGAGGAAAAAAAGAAGAGATGTGTAATAACTCCAGTATCAAAGAGTCTTCAGGATTTTTTCTTTCTCGGGATTAATGGAATATAAGCCCTTGATTTTGTATTTTATAAGATGCCAAGCAGAGTCAGAAAGAAAAGTGCTTTACAGAGAGAAATCCAATGCCAGTGCTAGAAAAAACTGTACTTATAAACATAATACTTTTTCCCTCTGACTTCTCAGTCCTCTGACAAAAATACCTATGAAGATATTATATCCCAACCACTACTATTTGGAGGTTTGACCTCATTACCTCTCATAAAAACACAAGACCATATTTACATGCAACAGAAAACTTCCAGTCATTTTGCACTGGTATTCACTTATTTTAAAACTGAAGTTAATAAAATTTCTCTCCATCATCTGAGATCTATGGTTTCAGACAATTGTGTTTAAATAGAAAAACATCCATATTTAAATAGTCCCTGCATTAAAGAAATTTAAGGATACAAAATTAAACAAAAAGCAGGCAGGGAAAATAAAAGGATGAAAATAGCAAATCCGGGAAGAACAGAGGGGTGTTTATACAAGCCAGAATTTGTATGCAAGCTTTACACACTGTAAAGGGGCAGCAGGGTTATTATTACCAATGTTTATAATTCAAGAGAGCAAAAGAGTACCCTGCAGGTACAAAGGACAAATTTTGTTAATGATAAAGGTTTGTATGGGATGCAGCTTTACATCTCTTACTTGAACAGTTTTGTGCTGATGTAATTCTATCTTTTTCATTAGTCCTGATATGACACAGGGTAGTAAAAACAGACCTAACCATAGCTGAATGTTCCTTTAGAAGGTTTATTTTGATTGGCCTATCATTTAATATTGTTCCTTTTTTAAAGAGAAGGCTTCATAAAATAAGGGACATGATCCACTCTCCTTGTATTCCTTAGGGTACACAAGTCACTCCTTCAGCAACATTTACCACATATAATTTACCACCAACCATAACCTTAATCTTTTACTGTGTCGTGTTTTAGGAGGACACTGTTCCTCACACTTAATCCATAAAAACAAATTTCAAAGTTATGACTTTTTGAGAACCAGGGCCTAGGAAGTCTTTTTTATAATCTCAATAAAAAGTTGCATGTTTTAATGCTAGATTTGCAAATATCACAAGAGGCAAGATGTGAAGTGTATTATGTGTTCAGCTAAAGAATTGTTAATGCCTGAAATTTCCTAATTGACAACACTTATATATGCAAATTTTTTGTACACATATTCTCTCAGAATTATAATTAGTGTCTCCATCTTCAAATTCTATCTTGCATCAATGCACCTGAAGCTACTGATGCTTAGCTTTTGGCTCTAAAGATCATTTTGGGTTTTTTTGTGGTTTTGTTGGGTGTTTTGTTGTTGTTGTTTTAAAGCAATGAGTGGTTGACCACAGAGTAGTCTGCAATTTTCCAAAGTAATGTATTTCACTATTAGATGGAAAATAACAACTCCAAAGAAAAACATAGAAGGAATGACCATTCATCCAAATTGCCCCAACAGATCAATTGCAAAAGATTTCTTTTGCAGGCTTCTGTGTGGTTATCAATTAATCTATCTGCATGTATACACATACACATGCACAGGCACATATGTATCACTTTCTTCTATTATATACTAAACCAGCTTTGTGTTTATTTAGGAGTGGTTGGTGGAATGTGAAAGTCACACCTGGTTCAGACACCTCCTGAAGAATATGTATTCTGAAAGGAAACTATACCTTAGAATTTGACACTCCTGTCTTTTGAAGAAGCTTAGCTTGTGCAAGTATGGAAATGGGATTTAAAATGTTTTAAAATCAGCTGAAGCAGTTAAATAAAAGGGCTTTACAAAGGTAAGATGAGACTTTCCTTTAATTTTACTAAATAACTTATCTATTTTTTTTTTTTTCATTCTTCAACAGCCCTAGAACAACAATAAAAAAAATATTTGGAGAAACTATCTCTACTGAGCATTTTCTCTGAAAGTATATTAATACATCATTCTGTGCTGCACAGCTCTATCGGTAACTTCACCTCCTTGACTTCCTGAAAAGATCCTTCAGGACAAAGATGATGATTAATTTCTATATGGAATTGTGAAAACAGGATCAGGTTTAAACAAAGGTGAAATAATACCAGAACTGGACAGCACTTGCATTGCAATCTGTAACACAGTCAAGCTAGTAACTGAACATTTTAAACTATCCTTACAGACGTGGAGGAGACCACTGCATGCATTGGGAAATAATTCAGCAATTTCAGTAATAATTGTGAAGATGAGCATGGAGTGCAACAACCAAATATAACAGAAAGATCCATTATCCTTTAAGTTGGAACTCAGTCAAATGGAAGTTGAAACCACTACTTCACCATGAGAAACTCAGGAAAGACAGTTATTTCAGAGGAAGTGAAGTTGCACAAGAGTTCTGACAGATAACAGGAAGTCAATCGAAAAATGAGATGTTAATTCACAGTAAGACACAAGCAACAGCCTCTGTTTGCTGACTCTCCTGCTTTCTTGCCAGATGTAGCAAGAACATGCCATTTGCAAGACAGATAACTTCTTTCTGAATGCACAAAAATCACAAAGCAAGGTCACTTTTAATCAAAATCCCATTTCCAAACATAGCAGGGCTTGAGTATGGTGGGAAAGAAGTACCCAGCACTTCTTGAGCAGACAGAGGAGAACTCCTTCATCCTTTCTCATTTGTGACCCTTCAGTTCCTCCTACTGAGTAAACTTTATCTGGAGTACAAAGTATAAATATGAAGTACTTATTGGGGAAAGAAAGAACAACTCACAATACCATAAGGCTTGATAAATAAGAAACTTGCTTCCCCAAAATTTACAATATTGTAGCTGATATTTAATTTTGATTCAGAAAATAAAAAAATACTCAAGCAGAAAGCTGTTCTTACACAGAATGTATAAACACTAGCATAGAGACCATAAGGACTAAGCTGTGCTTTCTGACTAATCCGGTTGAAGCAGCTCCAAAAATTTCCATTCCCTTTTAGTACCTTCCATTAGGCATCATCTCATTAATCTAAACACATGAAATTGGGTCACCCAAAGAAAAGACAAATCCAGAGGGTCTCTCCTGTGGTATATCCTTGACATCTTTTAATTTAGAGATTCAGTGCTTCATTTGAAAGTTTCACTTCTGTAAATAGTCTTAGCTACAGTTTTTATGAGCCAAGGATTGCCACGTGAGATCCTGAGTACTTCCTCAGCTAACAAACTAGGATTCAAGGCTCATTCCTGTTGCTTTCAATGGTTCCATGGTAAAAACATTTCTTGTTCTAACTTGACATAATATGGGAAAACACACAGATTTCTATTAGATCCCTTCAAATTCCTTCAAATGTCTTCATCCAGAAACCAACTTAATGTTCCACTTTCAACCAACCAGGGCCGAGTCCTAAATGGAGATTTCAAGGAAGAGGCCAATTTGTAAAATGTATCACAACACATTCATCTATAGGTGTAAACCAGAGTTTACCTGTTCTGAGAGAATTTTGAGTATTTGGGCTGTGTTCCTTGACTAGAAGGGCTTCAACCAGACCTACTGCTCTTAACCTTAAGCTGGGAACCTACAGTCTTTTGAGCACATACTGCTCAAGTTGCTTCCACTTTACCAGTTTAGTGTAGTTACTCTGTAGCCCACTGAGAGAACTTGGCCTACACAGGCATTTCCACAAACCACCATTCCTGGCATCAACATGTCTTCAATCTATCCTCTCCCTATAACATAGTAAATATTACTTTACTATGTTAAAAACTANTCGTTTTTTTTTTTTTTTTTTCTGAATATCAACTTCCAGGCTGCCAGCCCAGTCCTGGTGTTTCTAGGCTGCCAACTGACCATACCAGGGTACAGGGGATTCACACATAGGTAAATATTTCAAGAGCTGTGGCTACAGCAGCTGTTTTTGTCATCACTGCTTTTATTGTCAAGATATTTACCGTGACAACAATTTCTGCAAAGAAAAAAAATCTTAAGTCTTCTCTAGGGAAACCCAGACTATGCATTCTTTGTCCTGCTCCTGTAACTGATCAGGTTCTTGAAACTAATGATGGATGCTGGACCATGCTCACTATTCACAAAACATTTATTGACATATTTTAACACATTTCTGTGATATGCAATGTGATAGAAAAGAATAAAATCACACTTCATATAAGTGGCCAATCTCATTAGGACCTGTTTTTGTACTGGATCATCACTTTTCACATCAATAATCTACATCTGCCTACAGAGAAAACTATACAGAAGCAGACAGCAAAGGTAAACTCATTTATAGCTGTGGAAGTCATTGATGGCCTCAGAGCAATTCAGAAATCCCATTTGGCTAGAGGTAGGTATTATTTGGACATATTTTTAATGCCTATAGATCACAAATGAACAACTTTTATAATGACAGTGACAGCAATTCCCCTTAAAACAGGGCAGCAGTCACACTTTACCACACATCTTGCAAATCTGACCTGTGGTTTTCATCTGAAAAATGAAAGCACACTGGCAAACATGCAGAGCTTCCTGAGCCATCCAGCATCTCAGTGAATGATTGTTTGTTTTGTAAATATTACTGGCCACAGCTCAAAGGAGCTTTTCTATGCTTTTGATCTCCACTACAAACACAAAGGACTGAGCAGCATGTGGCCAGGAAAAGCTGCATCCAGCAAGAGGCTATGAAAACTTCTGCCTGGGAAGTCAGTAAAAAAGGAAGGTAAGCTCTTCCACAACAACTATTTATACAAAAGTTCTATTTTATATATTCAGAAACTGTAATTTGCACCCATCCATCCTTTCTCAGGAACCCAGAAGTTCCATGAGAGCATGTTTCAAAAGAAAACATGGTTTGTGCACCTCACCAAGCTCACAAATCACTGCATGCAGAAGCCAACAGTACACACACATGCTATCACTGAGAATGAAGAAGTTACTCCTTAGGCATAATGCCTAGAAAAATGAAAGAAGAGTTTTCTGTGAAAATATTCTATAAAAACTTCTAGAAAAACATATAAATATTGTTAGTGAAGTGCAGAGTTATAAGCATGCAGTTTACTTCATGCCTTAGGATGATTTCAGATAATTTCTTCCACAGATGCATTGCTTTGCCAGGTTCTGAAAACTGTTCAGAAACCCAATGATTACACTGCAAAAAAAAAAGTTCTATGCCTTCGTCTATAAAACTTACCAAATAGTCTGCACTCAGCTACTCTTTCATCTTCCAGTCTCATTTTCCCTTCCCCTTTCATGGCTGCACATATAGTCAGCAGAGTTTCTTGTGAGCATCTACCCTGGTCTAAACCTCAAACAGATGAGTTGAGGACTCTTTCTATACAGATGTTCCATGTAGTCCTAAATATATCAATAACTTGCATACCAGCCTCACAGGTGAGTTGCTCCAAAGTTGTCACCCATATTGCTAGGAAGCTGTATCTTTCTAAGGCTGAAGTTTTACCAATCACTGCACCATCACATTTGCCCACACAAGCAAGACTGAACTGCCTAATAACATTTCCAAGCATAAGTACCACTGTACATTGTCACCAGACTCCTAAAGTCTTTTATGGAAAAGATTTCTACACCATAGCCTGGTTTTTGTGGCCTCTCACAGTATCTTTATATCCTGATTAAATTCTGAGAATCAAAATTGAACACAAATTCCAGCAGAATTCTACCAATCCTGGGTACAGAAATAAACAGCATTCTTCCTTTCTATTTGGAAATCCTGTTAAAGCATATCAGGATCCCATCAAGGGGCTCTTGGCCAGAGCTGATTAGAAAGACAGCTTCTGCTGAGGAAGTTTCAACTACTTTCCCACCCTGGGATAATATCTGGATCATGGTTAAAGGCTGTCTCTTATGCTGTATGCACAAACCTGCATTCTTTCCCCTGATTTACACTGCCTTTACTTGGCTATAGTAAAACTACATAGAATGATGGCTAATCTTGAAAAAGAAGCTAAAAACCAGACAAGGAGAGAAACTGAGTAACCCATTAAATCATGAACATGTCCTATACAAGTTGTGTGCAAGTATTCTCTGAGTCAAAAAGGGGAAAGCCTTCTGTTCCATTGTCCATCTTGGAAATTTCCTGGGAAACCATTGCATTGATGGAATGGATCTGGCATCATTCCACAGAATTAAATTCACAATTGAAAATTAATTTTGAAAACAGTTACTAGTTGTTGCTGGTTTCTAGAAGGAAAGTGTCCCTTCATTCTAGCATCCCAGCATTCTTGTATGCACTACTACTTCAAATAATTTGAACATCTTGGGAAGTATGGACACCCATTTTATTAACTGGTTTTAGTCATATGCATTCACAATCGTCTTCAGTACAGATTGAAACTTTCATTTTAGGGCAACAGATTGTATCTTGCACTGAAAGCAGTCAACAGGAGTGTAACACATGGACCTACCCTGTTCCCCTATGGTCCATCAGGACCAAAGGCCAAACTTTAAGAACTATGTTACATTATCTTTTATTTGCTTCATTTTGTAACATTTGTTGCACAAGCAAGAAAGGATAAACAGCATGATGCTTCCTTATCAGTGACCTGTCTCCACCAAGATTTATCCAGAGGCCAGAAGTAGGTTCTCCAGTACCATCAATGACTGACTTCTCAGATGCTGGATTACCCTGTCAGTAAGCATTCTGGGAGAACAGTCTGGACAGGGAGCAAAAGCCTTTGCTTACATACACATTCCTTCTTCACTAACAAGGAAATAACTCAAACTAATATAAGTATCAAGATTGCTTGCTATAAACACACTCATGCACATATACACATATGTATACACACACACACACACACACACGTGTATCATACACGGGGCCTTCAGCCTAGAACCACAGGGAACCTGCTGGTGGAAACTGTTAGCAAGAGATGGTCAGAAAATCAGGTCTGTCTGCCAGCTTATAGCTGCAACTTCTCCAAGCTTTTTGTGCCCAAATGCTTAAAGTTCAAAAGACTGTAGTCTATTGACTGTAGTCATTTGGAGTTTCTGACCCAGTCTTTGGCCATGGAGTGAAATACAGGTCTTAACTGTTGGGTCATTAGTTTGGCCTAAGTCAAGAAACTGACTGGCTGTAGGAGAAATGTTTCACCTTTAGGTCACTGGTTTGCATCCAGCACAGGTCAGTAGTAGCTGAATGTCATAACCATCAGAGAGTTGTTTACAGTCTGATGTAAAATGAACTTGCCAACTTCCCAGTTTCACTGCATACTGCAGGATCTACATCATCAATGACCTTCACAACATCTTTAGACGTTCAGTGGAGGACTAAATGAGAGCCTGAGCTCCAATGCTGACTGACGGGATGTGGAGTCTCCAGATCAAAGCTGAAATCCACTGATAAGCCAGTAGAACAGCTTGTGTTCAACAGTCAGAGGACAAGAGGAAGGAGACTATTGGTTGCAGAGAGCTCATCTTAGTGCCTTACAGTAATACTAAAATCTATTAAAAAGTACAGTATGTTTTTAGCAAATATTTTTCTATCTACAGAGGTAAGTAGAAGGCACAGTTGTTTCTGTCAATACCCTGAAAGTACTAAAATTCTTTTCATCTAGCCTATATTAGGTGTTAGGAAAACGTTAATGTTGACCAGCAGGTGTGATTTAAAAGAGTCTCTTTAAACACACCTTGGTTACATCTGGTTAGTTACAGTAAGTTCATCGCTGATGTTACGCCCAGTTACTTTTTCAAGGAATGTCAACATTTGAGGGCTGTAAGTTACTGGCAGTTTAGTGTTATCCTGGGATTAATATGAGAGGAGAGAAGTGGGCTGTGAGTTACAAGGGGATGTGTACTGCAAGAGATTTGGCAGGCCAGAGCTCTCATTAGGCCAAAATTAGGGACGTCCTAGGTCTGTATGTATGCTATTAATCACTGCTTGGGGCTTACCAACAAAAGCACTTTTTCCATTAAAAAATTCATTGCTCATTTCAAGTGGAAAAGAATTATCCTATCTGCGGAGTTCAGATTTGGGAGGAAAAAACACCAGAATTTCTTTAAGTTCTCTTAAAAACATTCTAAAATCAGACAGAAGACTTCAGAAAAGAAAATATTTTTCTACTCCTGCCTTCAAGCAGCACTCTTCTACCTCAAAATTTACTAAGTATTTACTAACCTGAGTTAACAGAAAAGATCATCTTCACACCATCAGCACATTTAACAGCACCAAAGCAAGTAGATTTATAATAAAGGAATTCGCTATCAGGAAAATTAAGATCCCTGTCTTTTGAAAGAGTCCCAGTTAATAGATCCAGTACATATTAGAGATTCATCAAAATGTGTAACCTTGTGTATAATTGATAAATAGGTATAACAAATGTAGCATAACAAAGAAAAGCATATACAGAAAATGACAGTAATAAAGAAAAGTACAGAACAGACAAAAATGTAAGCTCCAAGAATATTTCCAGCTGGAAGGGACCTCAGGTCTCTCATCCTACCTCCTGTATCTGGGACAGCTATCTCAGACCAGCTTACTCAGGTCTTTATCCATTCAGATTTTGAAAAACACTGATGATATAGACAGTACAACTTCTTTGTGCAGTCTGTAGTGTTCAGAGTGTAAATGGAAAGAAAGAAACATGCAGTCCAAAAAATGCAGAAGGAAACACAAAAGAACCTCAAAGTGATACAAGGACTGCCACAGAAAGAAAAAAACAGGTAAGGGAAGAAAGTACATTTATTTTAAAAACAAGAAAACAAGTACAGGAAAACATTTTTTAACACTTCAATTTATCCAAAAGTCTAAAGTGAAGGGTCTGGTTTTTTTAATCCTTGATTTTGTAAAATAAAACAACAATCCAAAACCAAACCAAACCAATACAGAAAATCCTTATGCCCTTTAAGCCATCTTACCATAGACTCCAGAACCTGAGATACCTCAAATCACCAGCTGCTTTCAAACAGGTAGGCTGCAGCAATCCTGCTGAGCTGTGTTTGACACACTTCTGCCAAAACTTTGAGGATAAACAATGAAGGACAGTGTTTTGTACATTGAACTTTGTAGTTCCATCAGATACAAGCCCTCCTACTAAACACATCAGCTATATGGCTGTTTCAATGTTTCCCGTTTCAAGGAACTGGGAAATGGCAGAAGAGCATGGCAGAGCCAGCTTTAGGGCTGGTGAATTGAGAGATTTAGATAAATATTTTAAGTTTTGTTTCCTGGCCTGTTTGTTCTGCTATCACAATTCTGATCACAGAACCTTCAAGCACAAAACAGCTTTGATGTTGTTGGAAAGAGGGAAGAGGAAGAGTACTTGCTATCAACTCTGTTGCCACTACATGGCCAGGCCAGATGAAGACAAAAATGGAAGAAAAAAATTATCACCACTTGGTTTATTAGCTGACAGTAATGAGACACTATTACAGCTCAGACACTGAAGGCACAAGGCCCTGGCTGGAAGAGTTTATACTGACCACACCAACCAGGGCATCACAGGATTCTATAAGACTAATGGGTAAAAAATATTTTCAGTTCAGACCATCCCACCTTTTTTTAAAGACATGACTTGATAGCACTAGGTCTTGATGTCTTAATGTTTGAAAAACTTTTGTGCCAACAAGAGTGTGACTGCCCGGATAACTGAATCAATTTGGAATTGTGACCCTGGAGATGGAGAGGAGACTGGAAAGGCAGCAGAGGCAGCCAATGAGACAAATAAGAGGTTTTCTTCTGATGTTAACTACGAGGGAGTGTATGCCATGTAATGTTTTGATGATCGCCATGCTTGCTCCACAAGAGACAGCACACTGAGATAACATTAAAAGCTATGCCTGTCCTCTTCTTAAGGTTCAGACAATAATACCAAAGGTAGCAAGGTTATTTTAGCATTTAAAGCAAGTAATCAAGTGATGACAGAAAGCCACATCTGAGTGTCTGAACTAAGAAAATCCCAGAGAGTTTCAAGTGCCCATGACGCAGTCTTTTCCAATTGAGTGTAAATAGGACATGTCACCTCACCCTACACCCTGGACCACAGTGTTTTGAAGGTAGCAAAATAGGAAACCACACTGCAAAGAGGAAGCAACAAAGCAGTTTTAAAAAGCTTGCAGGTTTAAACCAACTCTATCATAACCAGAAACAGCTATTAAATTCTGAAGTAATAACACATCATTAGCAATTAAACTGCTGGAACTGGACAGCAATTTCTCAAACATTTTCAATGGCACCATTGAATGTAGGAATTGCTCACCACTATATGCAAGGCAACCACTAGCAAGGCATTGTTTATCAGAATGATTAGAATATAGCACACCACTACCACAGGTACCTGTGCAAAATGCAAGACAAACACCACATAATTTCATAAGGAACTAAGAAGCGGGGCTGACCAGGAAACAGTTTTAGTTTTGTTTTATTCTTCATCAGTTTAACAAAAGCAAAACCTTGCAAAACAACATATTTTTAGTTTGAAGGGTGCAAGAATGGTGAGAGAGAGAAAAAAAAAGAAACATCCAGACAATAACCCAAATGTTATTTTGTGTAACATGTCTCTAGTTATGATCAAGAACCTCTGCTTTGTCTCCTTTTTGTGTTCAAGATTTTTATTTTACCAGTAAAAACACATTTCCACAGAACATGCTGCTTCTGATAAAACACATTTTTGTTTTCATTCATATCATAGATGTCACAAAAACTTTCAGCACAATCAAAAAAAGTACTTTATCATGTAGAAATCTGCTGAAAATCCACTGTTTTACAGACACATAAAGTTGCAATCATTATTTATTTATTTAAAAAGTTTTTGATTCAAAACTGCACTACACCAAAATGCAGGTCACCTTCTACCACCTTCGAAAGAAGCACCAAATCCTGGGCTGAAGCTATAATAAACTCAAGGTTGCCCTATATTGCATGAGCACATATTACATATCACTGAACTTGCTTCCAATTACTCTTCAGCCTACAGGACACAAATACCTTGCTGGAACAAGAGAGGAAAACAAGGTATCCATAAGGAAAATCCACAGCTCATTAAAACAAGTTTTCCAAGTCCTTTACACTGTCAGAATGGCATTAAGGTGATAGGACCTCCTCTCACCCATAGGATCTTCTTATCCAGGCATTTCATTTTAACAGAAGGCAGGTTCATCTCAGGATACATCAACACTGTGTGTGGTAAATACTAGAAAGATTATGCTGTGCTGACCTCTCTGCCTCTGTGACTCATCTGCTGCTGGATCCCCCTGGATCCCAACAGCTCATTTCATCTAGCTCACATGACCATCACAGCGCTGACTAAGAAGCAGATGCACCCTCAGGAAAAGCAGAACTGGCCAGTTTTGGATAGAAAGCCAAGACAAGGACTTGGCCAAAAGCCATTAAGAACTTGACATGTTGATTCCATGCTGTTCAGAGCTACCTCATACTAACCTGGAGGAAAATAAGGTCACCAGTCTTTGCTAGTTTGCATGATTCTGGTGCACAGTCAAAAGAACAAACGAAAAGCTCCAAGAGGTTTTTGGCATTTTTAGCTGAACCCACTGTGAACTTTTCCTCTTGAGATTCAGACTCGGTCACTGACAGGCACTCTATTAGCTTGAAAGCACTAAAGTTTGTCCTAAACTTCATTCCCAGCAAACATTAACAAGAAAAGATTTACAGACTTCTCCCTGCAGGCCCATCTTCTTAGTCACTCATCCTTCAGTGGGCAGCAGTTTTCAGTGGGTAGCATAAGTAGCAAAAGTCTCAAACCTGACAGGCCTTGTTTCAAGTCTTAAAACAAAACATCAACATTATCAGTTTGAAGTTAAAACAAGGAACAGCAAGGGAAAAGTGAGTTGGATGGTATTTATGAAAGCTTATTCAGCAGCAGATGTTGATGATGACTGGACCCAGGAATTTAGAACTTGAGGCAAATGTTTACTGCCACTGAGATGTGACTGTAGGACAAAGGGAGAGAAAATGTTATATTTCATAGCATAAACAACAGTAAATGAAAGACATGGCAGCTCAGGCTTCAGCACAAATGAGCTTGTCAAATCCCATAGCTAGGATTTGAACGGTTGTCCTGCTGAAATGCCTACTGCTGTTTCTTGTGATCAAGTATTACCTGAGCTCAGTAACCACAAGTCAGGCAACAGGCATTACAGCTTATTATAAAACACCCCTACTGATCTTTGGAAGTGGTCTGTATTGCCTGACTCACACAAAAACACACAAGAGAAAACATTTCACATTTTTGTTTAAGAAGCAAGTCCCCATTAGCGAATAATTTGGCACAGCAGCGTCAGACAACCAAAAGAGTTGCTGTTGATCCCTCTCTAACTACCCTGTGAGTGCATCATTGTTCTGTTCCAAATGTGTCTGCTCTGGTTTCCTGTGACAATGTCCCTACTCTGGCTGTGGCTTGATGACCAGCAATTGGCTTGGAGTCCTCTGCCTTCAGAATGGCTTTGAGCACTGCTGGACAGCATGGAGCTAGCTAGTAACAAAATTTCTGGTTTAATTTCTTATAAAAGTTCTCTAGTCGGTGCATGCCAAAACTACTCCATGTAATGAAAAAACATGCAGCAAGCAAAGATCATTGAGGACTTGCTTCAAAATCTCAGTGAAAAGCCCACTGCAGATGCAGGCTGGAAGAAATTTGAGTTACAAAATGAATCTTACCGGAGGAGCTGGTTGAACATGGGAGTTTTCATGTTTTCAGTTAACTTGCAAAAATATAGGACCTCCTATACAGTATACATTCCCAGAATGTCTCCGAGCCAAAAGCTTCAAACACTTGAAACAGAATTCTGTATTCAGATTGCTTATAATAAATTTTAATTATGTACCATTCTGCATAATTTACAGTTCTTCCTTAGACCCATAGACCCAAATTACAAAATTCAGCCTTCTGTTTCACTAAGAAAAACCAATAAACAATGAAATTTGACAAGTCAAAAATCCACTATTAAAAAAAAAAAAAGAAAATTGAAAGATAAGTAAGGGAAGAAAAAAAACTGGATGGAATCAGATACTATAAGAACCCAAGAATTTATTTATTTTGTATGTAAGACATCACATTTTTTTCCCATTTCTTCAAAGCTACAGAAGCATAGCTGTTGAAGCCTGAAACTGTAGTTCCATACACTTTTGCTTTTAAATTAAACAAATGATCTCAGTTTTTGGAGCAGTTTTTGACTCCAGGGAAACTATGCCATTAAGAGAGTGCCAGAAACACATCTAATTGATGCGTGTCCCAAGAACAGCTCAAAGGAGGGCAGACATACCACATATAGATTTCAAGGAAATTACTGAAAAGCCACAGAGCTTCAACAGAATGTGATATGTGAAACATTGCATATGAAAGACTCACTATCAAAAGGGTAAATTCAGTTCGGGAGATATTAATCTGATTACCTAAGAGGCACTATGAATTGGATATGCTCCTTTGTGCACCAAATCCAACCTGGACAGATGCAGGAGACTTTATGCTCCATTTTCTGACGTGTAATTAGTGTTTAAGGGACGATCAAGTTACAGACACAAAGTTTCAAACCATTTTTTTCTTTTTTACAGTACATGTACAGTAATCAGTAACATCAGATTTTCTGACCATTTACTTGAGTGGCTTGCACAGTCCACAACTTGACTTTACTGTTCTCATTTTCAGTGTAATGCTTCCTATGCACCCGCCTGACAGTAAATCAGTCCAGCAACATCCTTAAACAAAGCACTCCATATAGAGCTTTGAAACTAGACTTGTGTAGACTGAATTCTGGGCTAATTTTATGCAATGCAGGTTTTAATCCAAATTATAGGCAATTTTAATATTTTTCTGCACCATATCCTCCTCTTTTCTTCTTGTCATCATAGGCAATTTTAAGGATCTGCTGACAAAACTGTAAGTAAAAATAAATCACCTGTTGCAGGCTCCTCCCCTTGTTGGATTTACGAACAATGCCACTGTCAAACTTCCACGTCTGTAAATTATCAAGTCACTGGCCTTGAACTATCAGTTTGCTATTAAAACATTACTATTTTCCATTATAATAATGAATGCTTTCAAAAGAAAAAATTAGAAATCTATTTTTGATTTTGCTTATAAACTCCACCTAAAATTGGTGCAGAACAGGGCTTAAAAATCGGATATCTAATTAGGACATCTGCAAATTGTCATTTTATGCTAAAAAGGCTGTTTGCATGGCTTATCAAGCCCTTAGCCTTAGCAGGCTACACCAGCCATCATCCAAGGCTGTGTTCATCCTACATCTGTAAGACTGTGCTCATATGTATAGATATATAAATAACAGAATAAGTTTTACAAAATAGAGGGGAAGGCTTAGCCCATCTCCACTAGCACTGCCCTATATAGCTTTTAATTGCTTTGAACGTAATGTTTAGTTATTTCAGCAGAGAGAGACGGATGCGGACCCTTCCGTTAAGGCAAGGACTGTTCAGAGAGAGGTTTAGGAAAGGGAGGCTGGTGGCAGAAGTCGCAGCTGGTGCCCATCCAGCAGCCGTGGCCGAGTCAGCCGCGCCATGAGGGCGCCGGGGCTCGCTGCCAGCCAACAGACGGGGAAGGAAGGCGGAGAGAAGAGTTCATGAAGAAAGACTGCGGCAGCGTGGGAGGACTCTGACCTTTTGATCTCCGAGATGTTCCTGATGTACCAAAGTGACATGTCAACTCTAATAAGCTGCACTCTCAGACCGGTGGCAAAGGCCTACAAATTACTGTGAGATCTGAAGGCATTTGTTGTGACGATCCTGGCCCGGATGGGGCATAGCAGCGCTCCCCCAGCAGGACTATCTGACAGTCTACCCCAACAACTCCCAACCCGGGGGCTGTAACCTCCAGCAGGGTCACAGCCACACAGAGTCGGGTCGCAAGCCTGACAGAGATGTGATTGTTTATGTTAGTCTTTAGGGTCGCAAGCTTGGCTGGGGTGAGTTCACCACCAAAAGCAGAAGCACAAACCCAAACCATTTGGGGACAGCTGGCCTAACAGATTTTGCGCTCAGAAACAACTTCCAGATATTCAGCTAAAACGTGCCCACGCTACTGCCTTGCATATCCATGTGCCAGCCTGAAACAAGAACTCCCCTGCCAGGTATCAGACTGGCTCAAATTACTCCTAAGGAATCATGGCTGCATACTCAGTAGTAGCATCTGGTTTGCTTTCTTTGTGACAAATTTCCCATTGTTAACAGTGCAGCTATTCATACTTGAGCCATTGTCTTTTCTACCGTTCCTGGTGCTAGTTAGGCACCAGCTCACGCAGGAATATTCTGTAGGTTGCCTGAGGGACTGGAGCAACAGCAGGACATTTTAGGAGAGCAGAAATTAGTAAAAGCATAGTCTTCCTTTAGTTAAGCTCCAGACACTTCCTCTTTCTGCCATTTCTTCACCCATCTTCCAGTATTGCACTATGACCACTTGGGTTGCTCTCCTCTGAATGCTCCTTTTTTTACTTTTTGGTGTAACTGATATTATGAGAAGACTAGTAGAGTCCAGACCAGATTCATTTTTTTTATGTGAAGCATGCAAAATCTGTTCATGCTCTCTATTTTAATTAAATTAAGAAATAATGCACCAACTGTATATTGTCTTTTATTGTTCTGTTATGTTTGGGTTTCAGTGTAATATTTTAGGAGCAGACTGTCACTGGGAAGAAGTTCATTCACATGATAGAGCTCCAAAAAAACCTCCAAAACAGGTTATAAACTTCCATCATTTAAGACAGTAAATCATTATTGCAATAATAAAGCAGGAAATAGACACAAATTAAACAGAAACACCAATGTGCTCTTTTTTACGATTAAGGGGAATCATCAATCATAGAAACTGCCTGAGATTAACAAGAAGCCACTTTTTTCAAACATCCTGCAGTAAACCCAGAGGAAACCCAGCTGGAACTGCAACTAGAATATAAGCATGAAACTCTAAAATTACCCTCTGTCCCCTCACCCTCGCCTTCCCTTTTGGTATAGCATTTGCACCTCAGGCTACTCTTAACTGCTTCAAGTTCTGCAGGTGAGACACATGTTTCATGTAATGCCACAAGCCAAATGTAATTCCCGTTGTGATGTTTTCCCATGTATCAAAATCCTTCTGGTCCCTTCCAGATCCATCAGAAGAAAGATTCAATGTTGGTACTATAAAACTCCAGAAGAAATGGGACTGAATACTACTGATTGCTGCGTATTTTTTCTCTAGCCTCTGTACAGATTTAAGGATAACCCACAGTGAGTTAAGGCAGAATTTAATTGGTCATTGTGCTCAGGGACAAGTGGTGGTTAGCTCTTTCTTACCCTTGAATTAATTTTTTTAAAATGCAATTTGAAAATTAAGGTCCACCAACACCGAGGTGCAACTAGAGTGTAGGGCTGCAGAAGGAATTCGAACTAAGCCAGGCCTCACGTTTCTGATTTAAACCACTGATTTGCAGGACCACAGTAAAAAGTTCTATATTCATTCACACTGAAATATGAGTTATTCTTACTTTTAAACATTTTTAGGGCATAAGGAAACGACCAACTGCAAATTCTTACAATACTTTACAGCTACATGCCATCAACTGAAAATCAGTGACTGACCCATGCATGCTCTCAAGCTTAATGCAGTTACAGGAACACAGGAGTAAGGTGATGTGTGCATTAGGATTCATGGAAACCCATTCTATTTTGCACTGGAAGGTGCAGCACGTACTCAGTTGCACTTTTTCTCAGTGGAGGTAAGATACATAGCAGTTGAGAAGCAGCAACTTCTAACCACTCAACTATGACTGTAATCACTTCTGTTATTGTGCTTCCCATTATATAGATGAATGATTCCCAGCAAATGTACCTGAAGGGTTTTTGGATTACAAATTGCTGATTAACGATTGTAAGTCACATCACGTCTTCAGAAAGAAACCACAACAAAGCAGTGAAACTTTTTATGCTCTCATCATGTCAATTAGGATATGAGCAATAGAGATTCTCTTAAACTGGTACATAGAGGCCTTTGAATGCTCCTGCTGACAGTTTTCAACCTTTCTGTAGTCCAGATCAAGTGATTATGCATATGTTGTTCAACTTGGAACTTCCACAGACACACACAGTCTCTGCAACACTGTTTTACTGAGAGATTTATCTTTTGATTAAAAAGTCGTTAAAATTTGGCTGTTTGGATGTTATTATGTCACTACTTCCCACTTGGTGAAATATAGCATCAAAATTAGTACCGGCAAACATGACAACTGTTATAATGAAATCTAACTGCTCCATGCACCACCACAACCCTGCCTCAGGCAGAAACAATCACGGTATCATTTCCCCTAATGGTTAATATCATTTGTTCCAGGCCCTGTAACGATGGTGCACTTCCTTGTGCTGTTCTTTACAACCAGAAGGGCTTTTTTCCTTCCACTGAAACACAAGAGTAGAGCCTCCATTTCTGTTAAGAGCACAGAGTTACAAGAAATGTGAATATAGAGCAAACACAAGAACTAAATACTATTTTGAGAAGGCTTGTTTTTCTCTACAACATGTATTATTGAGTTTTATCAAGGCTGCTTCTCTTTTTGGTGCCCTCTGTTTACCTGTCCTAAAGGGGATGTACTATGCTGTCTTCCACCAGGTTAAGGAACATGAGCTCCTTCTCACCTTTGACAGTAAATAAGGCTAACAATTTTTTTCATGAAAACTGGAGAAGCAACTCAAAGACAGAACAGGCTGAAGGAATAAAAAGCTTCCCACAGAATAGTTAGATGGTGAAGAGGATTACAGAGTCTCTGCTGGAGCAGATTCTTAAAATGCAGCTGAGACCCGAAGTCCACCAGCAAAATAAAGAATTAAAAAGAAACAACTCCAGCTGTTTATCTAGTGAGCTCACATGAACCAGAATCAGTAACTTAAGCAACTCTATCAACTCTGACACTGAAGTCAGAGATGCCCAAGGCTCAGACCTGGAGGCCAAATCCGTGGCTCATTGAGCTCTCTTGTCCCATCATGGAAGGGTTCCAGATGTTGGGCTTAAATGCTGATCAAACCATCAAGTGAGAATAGTAATTCATATCAAAGCAAACATAGGGGCAAATCTCACTATGCTTCCCTGTATCACCATGACTGTAGCAAAATCATGCAGCAAAAGCTGTACTGTAGCACTTCCCTATCTCCATAAGCCATAAAACCAGAAGAGAACTGCATCAGAGAATCACAGAATGCGTAAGGCTAGAAGGGCTCACAGTGGATCATCTGGTCCAACCTCCCTGCTCAAGCAGGGTTATCCCAGAGCACAGGGCACAGGATTGCATCCAGATGGTTCTTGAATATCTCCAGTGAGCGAGATTCCATAATCTCTCTGGGCAATTTGTTCCAGTGCATGCTCACTCACACAGTAAAGTTCTTCCTCATGCTCAGGTGGAACTTTCCATGAACTAATTTCTGCCCATTGTCTCTTGTCCTGTTACTTGGCACCAGCAGGAAGAGCCTGACTCCATCCTCTTGGTACTCTCCCTTCAGATATTTATACACACTGATATGGTCCCCTCTTTACAGGAACGTGCTTTACTTTTTAGTATTCACACCTGCACACCAGTCTCAGTATGCATAGAAATGGCCTAAACATTGGAATTCACCTTTGAAACAATCTGGAAATGCCATATGTGCTATTTGTACTCACTGCCTTTTTGCATATTTAAAATTTACCAAGTTTCACAGGGTCGATATAAGAGGTCACAATCAAAAGACCTTTCTTACGCCATGACAGAAGGTTCTTGAGTTTCAACATGCTAGTAACCTCCATACATATTATACCATAATGGTGAAAAAATAAAGGGGGTTTAGCAACCATTCCCAAATACTTCAGTCTCAGAAAATCAGAGTGAATTCATATTACAATTATATGATATTAATTTATGAACTGTCCTATTCAAAAATGTATTATAATTAACTAACATACTGCTTCTATGATCCAATACAAACTAGCTCCTCTTTCAATCAAAATTGTGTACACTAGACCGCAATCAGTTTGCAGAGCATTCAGCTACAATACTAAAGGCCTAAAACATGCCAAACTGTTATCATATTTTCCAATGCATTGAAATTCCTATCATTGTGGAGAATTTCACAAGGACATGAAGTATTCTGCATTAGCTTTAAAACTACATGGAGGAAGTGTTTTAGAAACTTGTTTAACAGCTGCTTGATTCATAAGCTCATAGTTCCTGCAAAACAGGTATGTTTATGCTTCACAGAATATACTTTTTTATTTTAATTAAGTCACCTGTGAGTCCAACCCTAAGCATTAATTATACACATAAATCAATAAATAAACAAACCTAAACCAATCAACAGCATCTGAACTCTGGGGGCTCGTCAGTTCACCTGACCATTTCTTCAGTGTTTTCACTCCATTTGGCACCAGGACTAAAAAAAGGAGATTTGAAGGGAGAGAAGTAATAAACTACAGAACTGATCTTACTGAGGTGAAGAGAAGATCCATCCATTATTTTCCCCACAGGTCTATCTTGAAATATTAAGAAAAAAAAGTTCAAAAGAATAAAAATAAAGATCCAAATTTTAAAAAAAGGCAAACTGATGCTGGAAGAATAAAACAATTTAACCACAATATGCCAAGGGATCAAGGGCAAAGCAAGGAAGAGAAGCTGAAGATTCCAGCTTCAAATCTTCTGCTCCTAAACTAAAGTAGTAAAATCCTGTGGGTGGGAGATATTATGGTAGTTTAGTGTTCTCCAGTCTCCACAACACAAAAGCTTACTTCTGCTCAACAGCTTAAAAGAATTCAAGATCAGAGCAACAAAGATGAAAAGGTCAGACTCAACTCATTGCTCACACTGTGCACTAAAAATATACAATGCTGTGACAAACCACTTGATGAACACAAATGGCAGAGGACTGAACACTGGCCTCCCCAGATCTAGTGAGAGTTTAGAGACAATTTTAAACACAAAATAATTCTGACTTTTTCAAACAAATATTTGAAAGTACTAGCTGAGACTGAAGAAGCTCAAGACAGCATTCCTTTTTTTGGCTTGACACTTTGTGCAGGGTGGGAGGAGGACATTGCTCTTGTTCACACTGGAATTTTTTCCAAGAAAGATGGAGTTTGGCTTTGATGTCTGTGAGAGGAAGTTAGAGCTTGCAGCTGGCAAATACATTTATAGCATAGGCACTGGTGGACTAGAAGGGACCTCAAGTAGGTCATTTTATCTGATCTCTTTGCAGCACACAAAAGAAACACAAATTTCCCTGTCCACCTACTGCTAAAATACAAACGCTTAGAACTAAGTTTCTAAAGACTTTTTATATTAGATGAAATTTAGTCATGTGAATTTCACAAAAATAGCAGCCACAGTCACAGATAATTTGTTTAAAACAAACCATTAACAATCATACAAAATATTTCTACTGTTCATGAAGCATAATGCAGTTTGAACATTTTTTTTTTAATAAGGTATTATTTTAATTGAGTAAAAGCTATTTTTTATATTTAAATGATGAAGCATTAGTTCTTAGGGTACTCCTGGGCTTGTCTGACTACTCCTGAAATGCAAAATAACTTTAGGCTTCTCCAAGTTGTCTCGAGGCTATTCCACAAAGCAATGATGGAAGTGAAACAGCAATGTCCACCATCATCCTCCAGACTATTTCCTCTCATGACACCGTTTGAGAGATGGCTATGTAAAAAATGGTGAGGTTACAAGTAAAAACAGAGTCTTGTTCCCAGGGAAGAAGAGATAGCATTACATGTCTGAGGATTTCAGAGCTAGAGAAAAATATTATTAATTCTAACTCCTTCAGTAGATAATCTGACAAATATGTAAAGGCCAAATGAATGCAAGGACTCAGACTATAAGTAGAGAAACTTTGGTATTTT
This sequence comes from Thryothorus ludovicianus, assembly GCA_013397245.1. NCBI lineage: Eukaryota > Metazoa > Chordata > Aves > Passeriformes > Certhiidae > Thryothorus > Thryothorus ludovicianus. The sequence continues at coordinate 311,146 of VZTB01014851.1, read as the reverse complement.
ATTCATCACTTTAATTTTTAGCAAACTATGCTTTTTTTTTTTTGTCTATCTGGAAACAGAAGTATGCACAGATCTGGGAATTTAGCAGGACATAACCATTTCCTACAAGAAATACTGACAAACAGTTCATGAATTCTTACATTGCTACATAAGTGGTGGGATTTTACAGCCAGCACTGCTTTTATAAATCCATTAATGTTCTCATAAAAAATCTAATGCATTTTTAGGACACAAGTTTTCATGCACTAGATTACAACTTTACAGAAGACAAGCTCTGAGTCTGAAACAGCTTGAGAATGTCCTTTCAGCTTGTTCATCAGATTAACTTTCTGTCACACATCAGATGAACAGCTTCCTTGGTTTCTAGCCTAATCTAACACATAACTCAAGCAATTCTCTTCTCAAGCACAATCGGAAGCAAAACCAAAGGACACTATAACATTCCACTTCTTTCTAATAGCATATTTAGTTTGAAATTTTCATTTCTGCCTCTATCTAAGAAAGATTACCCTTTTAGCAAACCATTTATAGTGAAGGGACTCTGATTCCAGATAGGATTAAAACAACTTATTAGACATATACAAACCAAGCAGTCTGAGTTGCTTACAGGACTAATAATGTGCTATGGGTCCTTTCACATCTAGGTCACTGGTTCAAATTCAGCTTTAGCTGGTGATGAGTGACAAGGAACAATGAGGTAAGAACCCAGCCACAAATCTGTCCTCTTATCCCTGACTCTGCAACATATACTCTTTGTGCACTTGGGCTACTCACCTCACTACTCTTTCCTGTAAATTCTACAACTGTGAAAGAGTAGTAAGTATTATTACTATCATAATTATTACTATCATGCTAACTCTAGAAGACTAATTAATTTAGGATTCTGAAAATACAAAATATTATCAGAAGTTTATTGCCACTTTCAGGCTGTTCAAGAGCTAATACCCAAATACATGAAGGGGGAACTTTCTCAAGACAGGTCAACGCTAATCTTAAAAGAACCCACCAAAACACACTGACCACACCTGTGTCTTTTGATAGGAAGACAAACATGGAAATCAGATGTTGAATGAGCCTGAAATTCCACATTTACAGATAGACAGTAGGGGTTAAAGTGATGAAAAAAATAGAAATCCAGGACCAGCCGTTTTACAAATAAGAAAATCATAGAGAGAAAAGGATGTAGTGTGGAGATGCATTGTGTTCTTCCATTACACAACAAAGTAAGTAAATGCCTTATCAATGTTAGTCAAGAAAGGAGGGAAGGGAGAGAAGGAAAGGAGTTTATCAGCCTGACATTCCTTGATAAAACTTGAATTTCCAAAGGAGCCTGCACTGCTGATGTCTGCACTGTTCTTGTTCTGTGTCAAAACAAATGTTTCCATTCTCAGTAAGTGTGATGCTGGCACATTTTACTTCAGATCCTTAATTAAAAACAAGGAATGAGAGCAATAAAGGAATACAACATGGAGCATCAATACATTTTAACTAAGTTAAAAGGTGAAAAGCAGTGGTGGTAGTTTAGGCACAACATGACAAATTCATTAATAATCTGTAACTGCTACAAAAAGCATTATGCCATCTCTTGTGTAGCCCTGATTCTAGAATATTCTTGAAGTACGACTTGTACACAGCACTGAGAAGCTTTCCTATGTGCTGGGAAATTTAGAAACATTTCAACTATTCCATGTGTTTTTCCTAAGTATCTTCAAATATTTTAACCACAGGACAAAAATATGTTTCACTGAAAACATATTTTGTTATTACTCCCATTTCAGAGTCAGCTGCGCCTTTCTTTCCAGAGGAAGCTCATCCATAGCAATTCTAAAGGACAAAGAGAAGCACAAGTACCGGGATCAAGACAATTTAATAAGATAATGCACAACAACATTGTGCCAAGAAGGAAATTATAAAGGTGAAAAATCATGCCTTTATCTTCCAAATCTAGTTACCAAACTTCAAATCTTTCTGCAAGAGGTGGGGAGCAGTATTCAAGCCATGTACTTCAGAGATACTTTGGCAATGTGTGGAGCCAACAAAACCCACAAGCACAATTCCCAAATTATTTAAGGGGCCACGCTTTGCCAGATTCCTATTGATAAAATTACAAAGTAAGCACATCAGCGTTAAGGCATTGTACTGAAGTTACTTGCTACTCCCTGAAATTCTCTTTAAATTTACCTTCAACCTCTTTCTCTTGTCCCCTGAAATGAGTTGCAGAAATAATGTCAGTTTTAACCACTGCTTAGTTGTTTTTGCCATCGAGCTGTATTTGTGTTAATTCAGACAAGCTTGAGACAGCTGTGTGTGATCAACCAGAACACAGAGAAGCTGATCAGAACCACCAGAAAGTGCAGCAAGGAGACAAAGAGGGGACATACCCACGTTGTGCAAAGTGGAAAGTCTACATGCAATTATCATGCCTTTGCAAGAAAGAGGAGCATTGCTTTGCATCATACATTTGGTTCTGTGCATAAACTGAACACTAAATAACAAATTTTTCTGCATCTGTCCCTCACAAGGGTACTCTGACTATTCTTTGCAAGTGAGGAAAATCTAAATTATTATATTACTTTGTAAACTCTGATTTAGAATTATCTTCTTAGCACATTAAGTGCTCACTATTACTCAAAAAAGCACTTTTCTCCAATTCTGCGCAGAAAACAGAAGCACAAAGATGTGAAGTAATATATGGCATCACAAAAATCCCCACATTGCATTCACACAACACACAAATGTAGTGTGAGGCACTATACTTGAAAACCAAACAAGCATAATTCAAGGAACAGGACTGAGGATCTGCTTTCCTTCCTTTATGATCAGCTGTATTTCTTTGAAATTACTGATAAACCATTAAATAAGAAGAAATTTGCAGACTAGCCTGTATATTTACTCTTGCAGCAGTTTTAGAAGACTGACAAAATAATGCTTTAAATGCATATGAGTGACAGTACAATGCTGAGAAACTGGCTCAAAAATTTATTCCCAGCCTTTAGAAAGTGTCTGATCCTTTTAGCAACTCCACATCTTTTCTTTTTAATTATAAATGGATTTCCAGAGGAACTTATTTTGTTGCAAGACTGTGTTAGGTTAGACTTGATAATTTGACTCTTTCAGCCCCCTGTATTTCAACAGAAGACTGACTGCAAGTTACAGTGTGGATTTGTGTCCGTGTAGAGTTTCAATTCTGACAGAAGGGATTTCTTACCTTCAGACAGGGACAAATCATCAGCTGGAGACACCAGGTCTGCCCGGATCCCAGGGCCACTGCTCAGCGATGTGGTAATCTGATTCGTCAAGATAACCTGCAAACAGACAAGGACAGGGGGATGGGAAATGAATTTTTATAACTACTGGAAGGCAGAGAGAAGCCCAGGACTGGAATCTTCCAGGCATAGCATTGAGATGACCCTCTATTCTGATCTTCAGCAAATTCAACACTCAAAACATTTTGATCTACCTGCAAAAACTGAAAGAGTCCATTGCAAGAAGTGGATAAAAGGGATATCGTTAAGAAGATGAAATACTGAACAACAATATGTTGATACATACAAGCATCTTAAATGAAACTACTGTTCTGTACAGCTTCATCTTTTGGTCGTGTTCCATGTATAATTTGATGCTCCCCACAAAAACCCACCATTTTCTTCATAGCCAAATAGGAAATCTATTTCCAAGTAATTTCCACACTTTCTTCCTTTGGCTGAAAAACAGTGCCATGGAGGAAGGTGTGGTAGGGGTACATCCCCATTGACCAGAAGCACAAAAGTACTAAAGGTTACAGGGTTATCTTTACAAAAGAGGATTTTTGAGTGTTTTTCAGGATCACAAGATTCTGATAAACAAGACTATAGTACCCACAGTGCTCTCCTCTGACAGCATGAGCAATAGTAATGTTTACAAGAGATGAACAATTTCTTGCACTTTTGAACACGTACTGTTTTTTAATAACAGAAAGTATTGCTAAGGAAACACCACGGAAAGAACATAGCCATAGCCACAGTTATAATGCTTTGGATCTCTAAGCAGCTGTTACTTTTTGCAATAATAGGTCTCCACTTTGCTGACTGATATAAACTTCAGAAATTATTTTTTTTCTTTAAAAAACCAAAATTATTCTTATATTTGAACTGAAAACAGATAATCTCCAAACAAACTTTCTTTCAAATTAATGGCCTGTCTTCAGTTGTATTTGACACAGGAGAAAGGAATCCTACACAATACTTGGTGAATGCAGTTTCATGATGCTACTGGAATAAATTAACAGATTACCATTGCTAAAAGGAAGAGGAATTTCTCTGCTCTTCCCTCCACTGCTTGTCGCTCCCTCTGACCATGGCTTCCTCCTGCTTTCTAAGGCTTTCAGCAGTAAGATATGACACACTCTTCCCTTTCTTTTCCCATTGTGAAACCCCACATAAGCTGTGTCAGATCAATGAGTGGTAGTGCTGCAGGGTATTGTGTTTCCTTCAGGCAGCATGACATGAGGCACCAGCAGAGATGGAGTGGACCTTTACAAGACTCCACCTCTCTGCTCATGCCAGCCCACCCACCTCTGTGCTTGCAAACAGGCATGGTGGTGCCTGAGAGCTTCATGGACTGTATCAACTGGACTGAACTGAGAAGCATGTAAGTCAAATCTTTGCTTATTCAACAGGAGTTTAAGACCTTCAGAACTCCATAGTGATGTCCCTCATGCCCATCTGTTGACTACCATGCTCTGAACAAACTTGAGTTAGCTGTGATCACTCTGTACAGCTTAACCACAGGATGGATCTTTTGGGACTGGACATTTGTGATTATGGCAGTGTAACAGCCTTGCTTGGTCATACACCTCAGCAAAGGTACAACTTGCAATACTGTAACAGCAAACACACAAGAAATACTTTACACCCCTCCATTGCTTCCCCCAGAGCTGCTCTGGGCACCTGTAAGCACCCAAAAACAGACAGAAAAGGGTCTGGTACACAAAGCTCCTTGCCATCACTGATTGCTGACTTGTTCATAAAATTACAAGGTAGGATAATTAAATCTATTAACAAAGAAAAAAAAAGGTCACTTTCCCCTTTTTTCTTGCTAGGTTAATTATCTTGCATTCAAGGGAGCTAGCTCATCCTTGTGATAGGATGGGCATCAAAACAGGTTCAAGGCAAATGAAAGGAGCAGGCAGCCAAGAGTCAGCAGGGACAAGGAAGGATAAGGAAGGATGTGAGACCTTTCCTTCTTGAAACCATTCTCGCTTTGTTTTCATTGTCACAAAAAGCCACAGACTCACGTATCCACAGTATCCAGTACTAGAAAATAAGCTGAAATAGAACACAATAACAAACTTACACTCACACATACTGGTGAGGTATGAAGTTTTCATTGGCGCACTTTGCAATGATCACATTATTAACAAGTACCAAGCTCTCTAAGTGATTCAGTCACCGCAGACTCGTGCCAAGATAATCTTTGTGCTGTGCTGTCACGTACTTTATTATTTATGCACCACATTTTAAAGAAATGTTACTATGCTTAAGGAACATTTTTAATAGAAAAAAACCCTAAGCACACCGTATTTCATATTGCTTTCCTTCAAAGGAAACTAACTTTGAAGGCTTAAAAAAATCAAAAGAAAAATGAACAAGAAGAATAATACAACTGCTTTATTTAGTTTTAAATCTTCCAGATTCATCCTTAACCAGGAACTCCACAGCACTGTTACCTGTAGGACTGAAAATCTTCTTCACCTTTTATGTATAACTCAAGCTTTGCCTCTGAATCTAGATTTCAATTTCTGATGTATCCTTCAGTAACTATTCAATACTAATATTTTAGATTCCCTGCTATACTGTTTAAAAAATCAGTTTAAAAAAGCAGAGTCCTACCCAAGTAAATGTTCCTCTCTGAATTGCTCTGAAGATGGGAATTGAGCATATTCTGAGTACCATGACTTCACTGAGGATATTTGCCTAAATACATATCTAAAAACTATCTTGAATAAACACACTTCCTCTGAGATGAAGCCATATGCATATACAGAATGCTTACTTTGGAATTAATTGAAAATTATTCCCCATTTCTACAAGCCTGCAGAACCAACATAGATGCAGTTCTCCCATAAGACGAGTTCAATCACAAGATGAGGCTGTTAGCTAAGCACTAAATTTGGCATCAAATTCCCTGTCACACTCCTGCAGCCTCACCTACTGCAAAATTCTTTCATCAGGTATAGGTATTCCTATTATCATATATACATACACACACAAACATATATGTATGTGTATTTTCATGTATCTTTGTGCAGCTCCCATACTACAGTTTGAACCTCACTCTGAGAGTGTGCAGAGTACTCTAAACTTTCACTAGCTCAAATAAGCTGTGGGTCACTAACAAAAAAGAAGAGCTGGTCCTTTGCTACAATTATGAAAAAAAAGGCAGCCAGATTCAGCAAACTCCTCTGAACAGATACATTTATCTTCAAAACTTCAACCATATGCCATTACTGGAAAGTGCCAAGATTTTTTTTTCCATGAGTAAAACTTTGGTCACGAATACTCTGGAAGTAAAAAGTGCCATTTCAATGAGACCATACATTTTCAGCAGTCACCAGTCCTTACAGGCATTCAGCTTGAAGCCCTGAGTCACATGACTTCAGACACATTTAAAGAATTTATTAATTTTTCTCCAAAGTCTCCTTCACGAATGTGAAAGACATGCTTACATTCTGCTATCCTTTGAAATGGTTTGATGTATTCAGAGAGCTGCAAAGAGGTGTTTGAAGGAATGGTTAAACTTGTGTGTGATATGGAGAGAACAGACAAAGGAGATCTGGTGTGAAACAGCTCTAGGACTTTCTGGTGAGGAATCACATTTGTGCATGGACAGCATCAGCTGAGTCTCACACATTGCTTACATACATGTGTGCACAGAATTTTTGATGTTAATGATGTTAATTTTATTTTTGATGTTAATTACACTGTTTCTAACAAATCACCAAAAAGAAGGTCTAGGTTGGTCTGAGTGGTGCCACACTTGAAAGAATCTGCCTGCTAAACAATGCCTGGAAACAAGCTGGGCTGTCAGTCCAAGCAGGCTTACTAGAGAGTGCTTTGCACTGAACTAGCAATAGCAATTCTTCAATTTTCCATTGTAGATATGCCATTAATTTAACCTGTTTAGTACAGGAGACCTGCCAAGTCCTCAGGCTAAGTGGGTAAGGAAGATTTGCCTCTGTTTGTGTTCCTTTGGACAGATACTGGACATCTTTACCAGCCAAGCACAGCTTCCTCTCAAGATGCTCAAAGCCAGTCATATGTTTATTAACTTCCAGCAGAACACTCAACAATGAGAGTATTGCTACATGGTATTTTGATGTTATCATACTGAAATACACAACACAATATATTCTAAAATACATTGTATTTTAAAAACACTCAGTATTTTAAGAGGAGCTCCTATTTCCAACACCAACTAATGGAACAAAATATTTTCCCTGCCAATAAGAGTCACAAAAAGCCATCACACCTCTCCATACACAACTGTGTCCTGATATGTGTAGCAGGTAAGGAAGTTTTGCTGTTGCTTTTCCATTTCTACTTCATGATCAACAAAGGGTGCAGGGCTTCTTCAGTCAGCAACTGTGCTTGAACTGAAAATACTCTCCACTGCTAAAAGAGGGAAGAAAGGGTCAGCTAGACAGCTCTACAACACTAAAAACATGCTTCAATGCAGTCTCCCATGGAGTTCAATGAACCACTGCCTTTAAGCTTTCAGCCTATTCCTTTGCCATTGGTTAAGAGAGCTATTTAACAAGTGAAAATGTACCATCCTCAGCCTTTCAATTCTGACAGAATTACCAACTCTTTGGAAAGTCACTCAGACGCATATTTCAAAATCCTTTCTGGGAAAAAGTCTACTACTTAAAATACCACCACAAATGATGGACTACACAATTTTCAGATTTCAATTTTTACTGCAGCATAGTTACCTCAGATTGTAAAATAACCCCATCTAACCATCAGAAGTGTTATGACAGCCAGGAGAACTAGAAAACCCAGAGATAAACACAAGAAAACAGTGGCAACACTTTTTCAACTTCCTAATTTTAGACGTGTTTAATAAACCCCACAACTTACTCCTCTGATTACTTTCTCACTTTCTATAGGTGCCAATACCTGGACAAAAATGGACACAAGGATTACTCAAGGAAAATAGAGCTCAGGTTCCAGACAGATCATTGCTACTTCTAAGATTTAATCCAGAAGCCAACAACAGTGTTAGCATCCTATTAAAATCTTTATATGTTGTTGTGAAAACAGAGTCACCTTCCACTGATATGATTTCAGCAGATGCTAGTTTTTTGGAAGTATATTAGAAAAGTAAAAAAAACCCAACTTATTTATTGTGCCTAAACTCACAACACCCCCATTTATTGGGAATAGCAAAGTTCCTGCATATGCAGAAAATCCGTGCAGGTCCTGGGAGAGAGTTGGCCTAAGAACTTTACACGGAAGAATAAGCAAACTATTTTTTGTTTGGTTATTTATACAGTACAATTTTTCAAGTACTCCTCCTGCCCTTCCTAGACCACACTGAAACTACTAAATCTGACTTTGTCATCCTTGTAAATCCAGTTGAGTAAATAAGTCATTTTCTGTAAACTTGTGGTCTCAGCCTCCTTGTTAGTTTATTGCAAAATTAAAGGGAGCTCAGCACAGAACTATCAATCAGTAACCAGCAAAGGTATAAAGTCTTCTGGAATGTACCAAAAGGCAAAAACCCACACTGTTTCATGAAATGGCTGTTTGTTAAAAGAAGAAGTAGAAATCCCCATTTCGCATGCAACACTATTTAGGAAAATTCTTATTAAAGGTTTCCTGTTGAGCTGGGAGAGCAAGCACAAGAACTCTTGCAATAATCCCAAATTACTCCACCCTTATTAGCCCATGAATTTTGTGGTTTTCACTGTAAAGAAGAAACGTCACTAGAGAGCACCAAGTACAAATGACAAGTCAGTGGGGCTGGGATGATGATTCCGCATGCTGTAGGAGAAGGAAAGGAAGTTTTACTGATCCCCAGCCGATCTTACTTCCTATCCCTGAGAAGGGACCTCTCTCCCTTTTCCTGAAGAACAGAGCTTTTAATGAGGCATTTAAGTAATGGCTCAGAACAATAATGGACAGTGTACCAAGCAATATCACAAAGTCAGATGGGGCTGGCAGCAACCCTGAAAACAAAAAAAGGGAACAGTGAGAAATATGGGGTGAAAAATCATGCTTCAAACAGCTGTGAGAATCACAGCCTTCTCCTTGAAAACCTGTTAAAGATTCTCAAGATTGTCCTCAGTCTGCTCAAGGAAGAATCCTAAATTACCACCATCTGTGACAGCAAAAGGGAATTTGTGATCTTCATCTAAGATACACACCGAATTGGGGTTTTTTCTTCATCTTCTATTTCTTTGGGAAGATTTTCTTCAATATCAGTGGCCATTTGCCATAAAAGTTGTCAAAAGTTGTCAGCAGAACTTCTTAATATTCACAAGGAAGAAAACATGCTTAAAACTGAGCATTTTTGGCGAAATCATGGAGTTACAAGCAGAAAAAGGAAAGGTGTGAATGCAATACCGAGAGCTCCTAACCAAAATCAGTTTTCAAGAGAGAATGTCAAGTGCCCACAGGTACAGGAGCACTTGAAGCCAGCTACTGCTCCACAGGGCCTCACCTTGCAGGAGACTGTCTTTTAGTGAGAAAAGCCTCTGCACAGTCGAGACACCTCTGGGCTTCAGGACCAAATTAAACATATTTATATCACAACTATTATAATGACAGGAGACTAAATATATATACATATCTTCATTCTTAGAAAATGCAAACTATTTTGGCTCACACAAACCAAATACAAAAGAAAAAACCCAACAGTTTATCATCTCAAATCCAAGCAAATCACCACACCCACACAATACTTATCCCACTAGATGTCTTGTATCCCTAAGCTGAGCAGCCACCAGCCCCAGCAGCTCAGGTTTCTGTGGAGAAGAATGTAAATAATGTCAAATATTATGTAAAGCCCAGATATCACAAGTATAAAGACTTGTAATACATGAAATTCCCATGTCCAAAGTCAAACACCACTTCTGGTGTTTAATCAAGGCCTAACTAAGACACTCAAAAGTATCTTTACATGTTTTACTGAAATGGTTGTAGCACAAAGCTGCTTCACTGCAGGCATGAGCAATACACAAATGCCCACATTTAACAACTGCTGCTAATCCAAACCAGCTGAAAGATGAAGCACCCATTACAGCCAGCTTGCCTATAATATAGCAGAGGAACAGGCTGGTACCAGTGATATGCAAGCTAGAGGGAAGCAGATGGATATTTTCAGACATAGCATAGCAGCTACCCTGAATGAAGGCAAAGCCAAGAGCTGTTAGAATTCACATCTCAACCAATGTTACCAGAATTTGGCATAATTCCCTGGATAACAGATATACACATAAACCACTGGAAGCCTATTGAGAACTACTTCCTAATCCCATATGCAAGGTATACTCCTACAAGTGCTGGCCTTGCCTCAGAGGAATTTCAACTGCACCTATTTTCGTCAGAATCCAAGAAAAAAAAAGAAAAGGCAATTAAATAGCACAGAAACAGGAAAGCAAAGTTCTCTGGAAGGCTCATTAACACCTTTTAAAAGATTAGAGATCTATTGATCAGGACACAATTGTTGACTAGCTGCAACCTTACTAGAGCTCTTAGGAGAGAACTTCCAGTACTTGTTTTGCCAAGACTCTCTGCCCAAACTTCTCCTCTTTCATCCCTCAAGTGAGACAATTCATAGCAGCAGAGGTGATTTTATAGTTATTGGATTTCATGGAGTATAAATAGGACTTGGAAGAAACCAAGGTATCTTTCAGAGACTAGCCACTGTATTTACATCGAACTTAGTCTGCTTTGCATAGGAAAAGTACAAAGTTATGCAATTCTATTCCATAAGCCTTTTGAAGAAGTAAAGTGTCTATTCACATCTTTGCCAACTGCTTAAAAAGCATCACAATGAATTAAAACTTCCACCAGAAGAAAGAAAAAAGAAACAAAGCAAAACAAAAGCATGCTGTTCTCAGGCAGCTACACGCCTTCCAGTTGAAATAGCTACCACCCAGCGTCAGCCTGAGGTCTTTAGCCTTTCCTCCTCTGTGAGCAAGGAATGCAGCCAACACAAACGTAACCTTCCAAATCCACACTGCACACCCTTGTGCTGTGCTGCCCTGGAGCAGGTTTGTGTGCCTGCAAGGCCTTCACATCCAGCAGCCTGCACAGACCTGCTCGTAGAGACGTGCTCCCTCCAGAGCCATGGGCCTTCCCATCCTGCCAGAGCTCCCTGTTCAGTCTCCAGCAGATCTTCCTCTTCTCCACCCTCCCCTGCAGCCCCGCTTAACGATGGCTTCCTGAACTGAGCTGGTGTGCAGCCAGGGATGTGCCACAGCAAGAGACTGCTCTGACACTGGCAGAGGCAACACAAAGTACCTCACAGGGAATCACTGTAATCCACAGGCAACTTCTACAGCCAAAACCTGCTGCACTCTATAAGCAGTGAGCACCGCTGCTTAAAAGGGAGTTGTCTGATGAATGCCAAATTATTTTGTAGCAGAATAAATAAACCAAAATTACAAACTCACAGTTCACTCTTAGACTCACTGCTGTTCTCTGCAACAGTGCTTTTGGTTAAATTTGTTTTGTTTTGAAGGACGGGCAAGAGACTGGGTTGCCTGGAGCACCAGCAAAGTAGTACAGAATTTCAGTTCTGCACCAGCATGCTCAAGATTGAGAGGAAAGATATCTCCTACACTTTCAAAAGACTGCAAGAAAGTAAAAATTCATGCTCACTTTTTTCCAGTGAAAAACCTAGTTTAGTTTATTGGCACTAGTTAGTTGTCGTTAGCAGATCAAAACAGGCTGAAGGCTCTTTTCTTTCACTTGCTGTGTTCAGACTTTCTGCCATGCATCTACCCTTCATTCAGCATTTCAAATTTACCCAGACCTACAAATTCTTTTACATTAAATCTCACTACCTTCTGGTGGAATAAATGTATTGTTATCCCTATTTTACAGACAGATGTACAGACACTGAGCAAACTGACTAAAGGTACCACAAATATTTACTACCATTCCTAAACCCTGATTTCAACAGAGTTAAAAGTTGGAAAGGCTCATACTCCCCCTAGCACTCTAGAATACCTCAGGACTAGAAGAATAGTACCCAGCAAATTATAAAATTCTTTCCATATTTGGGGTTTATTTTAGTTAGGTTTTTTTGTACCTGTTTATACTTAGCTTTTCCCTAACAACTCAATAGGAATATGAAGTAATTGGAGAAGTGTCTATTATTCATTCATTACTGAACAACTGAAATACTCCTAACAAGGTCTACTTAGGGCCCATGGCCTATTTCAAGTTGATAATTAGTGTATCAGCATTTTTATTTGATTTTGATGTTTTGGCAAGCCCATCAGAAAGACCATTTATACTGATATACACATGCAGGTCTAGAGAGATACAGCATATAAAGCACAACTTCATGTCATTAATTCCATTAATTCCTCAGATCCTTTCCAATTAGTTCCTTCAAGCCTTCAAGGCAGTGGGTCACAGGAGACTCACTGAATCTTGGATACAAACTGAAACAGCTCAATGGGCTACTGTAATTTACAGCTTTGCTAAACAGTTTTAAAAACACTTTCCCTAGCTCTACCTTATCCCACATCATGACCATATGCCCATATTCTTAAAAGGAGGGCAGTGCTAGTTCAGACTGCTCCTTGGTATCTTGTGGAAGCAGCAGAAAGCACTTCTGGGATGTGCTAGAATATTTGTTCCCTTGTCCATTCATTAAACTTTACATGTAGGTAACTACTACCACCATATCACATGGCTTACTTTCTTCTATACACAACACACTTTATCAGAACCACAGAAACAGAGCAAATCTTTGCTAACCTATGGTTACATTAGAGAACAGAGGATGTTTTACATCACACCTCTTAAAAAAGTTTTCTTACTGTGTTGTGGCCTTTCTCTGAACACATTTCAAGACACAGGATTTTTACACTTGTCTATGCTTAAATAATCACATAGCTTTATTTCAGTGTATGTAACAGTCAGTAGGTTTTAGGTACAGGGTAATAGGGAATTTGGATATATAACTCCATCCTCCCATTTGCCCAAGCTATTTGATGAGTCTGTAGAGTACTAACGTAGTAATTGATACTTCACAGAAGACTGACAACTAATATATTGATAATTTTTGCAAAACAAACTAGACACTGACAGCAGTATTTAGTGCAACTATGGCTGATTTAGTGAATGCTGTGTTCCTGCTGATTTCAAAGTTCAGTTATCAACCTCTCTAGCTGCAATGGCTGTAAAAAAAGCAGAAGTCACGCAGAAAACAAAATAACCAGATGTTGAGACAAACAGCCTATCAAGCTGCAATCAGTTTCCCGTCCTTCTGACTCAGGGCTCAAAATAGTGTGAAAGAACAGGTGAGAATGAATTAGATGTGTTACAAGCTGTAGATATCTATTAATATTTCATTTCCAACATTTTCATACACTGAATTGCACTTATACCTTTAGAGCCTAACCTAAAGTTTAGCCAATAACCTTTTTCTTCCAGAAGTATTTATAATATTACAAAAATATAAATGTACCTCTAGCGTTTCTAAAACAAAAATTTAAATAAGCCAATGCAAGATACTTGAACTTCAAAGCAAGGTGCAGTAGCAGAGCGGAGTGTATGAAAGATTAAAGATAACTGCTCATCAGCAGCCTCAGCCTCCCTTAAAATGCAACAATACAAAACACACCAGTGTGAGCACTTGGTAGCACTCTTCTGCTGTACCAGTGACTCTTTTCATAATCAACATATTTTAGTCCAATGGGACCGAAAGTCAAAGTTTTACCACCTAACTTTTTGAGCTTTGTTATATATCAATATACCTCTAAAATGCAATGTAATATTTTTATGCAGAAGATTACTTGGGTATTTTATCAGTCTCCTAAACCTGCAGACTTAGACAGTTAAGACCTTTAACCTTTGACATTCTTCCTCTTATAATATTCAATACATTTTCTAAACTAAGATATTGTGAGGAAAATCTAAAAAAAATAAATAAATGCAACCTATACAAAAGGCACAGTGGTGGATTGTGTTACAAAGTTTTATTACCACTCTTTGAAGATTGCTATAGCATTTTAGGAAGCCTTGTTAGACAGTAGTAAGATTATCCTAGGTGCTTCTTCCACAAAAGCACCTTAAAATAAAAAGTCTACTAGTTATAGATAAATAGTTCATAATGAGACAGGAAAAAATCATACTCAAACATGCATGTGTATGACTGCTTTCCAAACTTGCCAGATCTGGTATCACCCAGAGCAAAGAAGAGGAGAGGGGACATAAATCATCCAAGTTTCTTCTCATCAATATTTGGTGAAAAAGAAATAACATTTTGTGGCTTAAAACATTTTGGAATTTCAGTGGCATTGTCTTTGCCTCTGTAACCTATTTTTTTTCTAAATCTTTTCACTAGGAAATATAGTTTGTCTGTATTTCTCCAATAAAATTGGCCTTTTATGTCACATTTTAAATTTTCTATTAAGCTATCCAACTTACTTGAATTGGAGTGTATTTTTCTTGGAAGCATGAATAATTAGAAACCTCTTTGAAAGTTAGTATTAGGATGGAAAATGAGCTCTGAAAAATGCAAGGAATCATTTTTGTGCTGAGACTGCACCATATCATACACCCCCTTTGGCTTGGTAATCACTGAGAACAGATCCACTGGTTCCACAGGAAATGACCTTGGATCTACCAGTGTCAGTGTTCTGTATTGTTGGCACATCACTTTTTACGTAAATATTTGTAAACACTTAATAAAACAACCCCAAATATCTTTATTCAGCTATTTGACTACTCTAGAATATTTACAGCTGTTACTAGAACAACAGAATTTTTTTTAGTTGATGTCAGATGAATAAAAATAAGCTGTGGCACCTTCAGTGATCTTAACTCTCAGAAAATCTTGGGAATGGCACAGAATTTCAGCTTTTTCACAATTAGAAAGCATCTGCTCTTTAGGAATGAAGTAATTTTTGCACCTCATTCAAACAACCTAAGTGCAACAAAGATTTGTTGTCCATCCTACAAACTACACACACAGGCATCAGAGAAAAGCATCTGATGTCTTCTGGACACCCATCTGAAATTTTGCAGCAGCTCTAGATTAATTGTTCTCTGCAGTTAGGAAATTTTAAATATCATTTCCTAGACTTGCTATTAAAATTCACAGGATCATGTATTTTTCTTGGACTCCATTGAAACTGCTTTATCTAAAGCCTTTCTTAAAAAAAAAAATCACATCAGAGTCTCCATTGTGGAGTTCTGCAAAAAATTGCAAAGATAGTAATGTTAAAAGTTAATTACAATTATTTGATTTAGAGAATCACTTAAGAGGAGCAAATTATGCTTTAGTCAACAGGTTCTTTTGTCCCAGTAGGTTTTCTGCAGCCCCATGATTAGAACAGCTTCCTCCAGTGAAGACTGAGATACTTGGGCAAACATATATGAAACCTGGCCTAGAGCAGAAATGCATTTCTGGATAGGACTGCAGTGTATGAACAAACATTGAGAAATCAGGAGCAAACAGTAAGATGTTGCTGGTCAGACAGAGAGTGCATCTTCAGATGCACTAGGTGTGGGTCTAGGTGTGCACTAGGTGTAGCAGATGTACAGATGCTGGGACACCAGGATTGGTGCTGACAATGGAATAGTAGCCCAGAAGACTTTCTCAGGAAAGGACAGGATGTATTTGCAAAGCTTCCAAAACAAAAATTAAAATAATTCAATGCAAGATACTTGGACTGCAAAGCAAGGTGCAGTAGCAGAGCAGAGTGTGTGTGATAGATTAAAGCTAACTGCTTATATCTGAATCTCAGTGAAAATTCTTTCATGTTTAGCTGGATGCTAAGTTACAAAATACCTAGTGTGATGTGGAGATGTACAGCTTCTGGAGACAGAAAGGCACTTATGGCATACACCCCTCCAGTTACACTGTCTGGTTCCAGTGATGATCAAAACATATAGACTAGAGAAGTGTTTTCAGTAGTAGTGTTATCAATTCAATAAAGTTACTTTTTCATTAGCTATACCTTGGGTCCACTTAAAGATAACTATAGATTGTTTCACAATTAATTTCTTCTCAAAAAGTTATTTATTGTTTTTCTATTTAAAACAATCCCTAAGTGCTGTTACCAAGCTTTAAAATTCCATGCATGAAAGGAACATCATGGATAGATTATACTCATCTCCCCCTTCAGAACATTAGACATCCACTTCATTGTAGAAATTAGCCAGAGGTAGTTCTCATTTTTAATTTTAATCAAAAGTTCTCATTTTGAATTTTATTAATATTACTCAGTTTTTATTCCAGACTACATAAGATTTATTGCAAGTCTAGTTTTATTGACCCTAAAGGAGTTACAACAAAGTGAAACATGATCAGGGACTTGTCTCTGTCCAGTTTCATCCTTTTGTGCATAAATACATTCACAGAGAAACAACCAGTTCAGACTTTTTCTCTTCTTATTAACTCCTCACCTCAATTAATATTCAAGGGAGAACAGGAGGGAGCAGAAGTCCAATCGCATGTTTTCTAATCCTGGTTCTGAGGCTAAGTAGCTGCAACTGCTTAGAGAGACAATAAATTCTTTGTGCCCTGTTTTCAAAGCAGGCCTAATGCCTACCCCATAAGAGTATTGTGGGATTCAGTATTTTGCTTTCCTAATGCTTTGAACTCACTGCATGAAGTGTGATTAAGATCACAGAGCACCACCACAAACCACCCTGTGTTCCCAGAGTCTTCCAATGCATAGCTGGGCAACATCTAAATACAAATTAGCAGTAATAGTTGACCTCCGTAGGTTCTATGTATGGGCTTGTTGGTCTTGTAACAAAACACTTAAAACTCCCCTCCAGAAAATCCACTGGCTCTTTTCTTTCCTTTTGACATTTTTGGTGGGGGAGTTGATATGTTTTTTTAAATCCTTCGCCTTTGCTTGAGTTGGGAGTGAAAGCACCACCGGTTTGCACTGCAAGTTTGAGTAGGGTATAAAACTGAAAAATTCCTCGTGGCTCAACTTCTGGTATGTTGTACAACATTCTGTAAAGCATTAGCGCTGTATTTAAAACAGACGGAAAGTAACAAATAGATGCCAGCTTATTATTTGAATGTTAGCTGCAAACTGTGTTCTTGGAAACAACTTTTGGTCTCTCTTGAGCCTGCTGAGGGTGTTTTAAAGAGCTGTTTAATAGAGCAGGGAGTACTGAATACTTCCAGAAGAGCAAAGACAACAAAATAAAATCCATGCAGAATAGGTTCAAATCAGTCCTGTACTAATTTATTTTCTCAACTGGATAACTCAGATCATTCCTGTGCCAGTAAAAGGCAAATAAACAGTTTTTCTTTAGGGTGTTACACGATCAACAAGTACAGACTTTGGACTACTTTTAAACATAAGGCTCAATAAGGAGTTGTATATATCAGAATAAGCAGCATTAAAAACTATTCTGTTCCTCTCTGTAAAAGCAGAGGGTAAAACACACACACACACACATACACACACACACACTCAGTGCTTAAATAAAATACTCCATTTCAGATGTAAAAGCTGACTTTTTAACAAGCTGGAGAAAACATCAGTGATTACCTAGATTGCAGTCCAAACTCCATATCAACAGCCAAGAAAGAATTTTTGCTGAGGAAACTGCAGCCTGCAACAGCTCACCTCACTGAATTTTCAGAGAGAAAGGGGCAGAGGCACAAATAATTAAACAGAAGGCATGATTTATGGAAAATGAATACAAACTTCCTCTAGGAATGAACACTGCCTGGAATACCAGTAGCAAATACAAACGGGAGGAACAGAATTGGCACATCTAGAACCCAGTGGGGTACAAAGTCCTAAAACTGCTGCTTTGGAGGCAAAAGTGCCTGCTTCAAGTTTCACATCACTTCAAAGAATGGGGCCATAAATAGAAAAGCCATTCTCACCAAGCAAGAAGCCATCCACTCACAGCAGCACAGACTGAGACCTGTACTTGCAATGACCATCACAAGAAAGACTCACCATTCATTTCGCCACAGCTTCTATCCTGATTACAAAGAGCAAGAGCCAGCCTCAAGAATAAATGCAGACCCACTGCAAACCAACACATCTAAATGCTTCTCAAATTGATAAAAATGACCAATGCCTAAATGGGTGGCAGTAGCCAAAATTCCACAGATAGTACTTAACTACAAGCTTTGTGAAACATATTTCTGAAATTCTGTGCATAGAGCATCAGATTTAGATGATTAAAAGATAATCAAGATGCAGATAATTGTCAACTCCACCATGCCAATGTGCAGCATTATTTTGGGGGTACCAGGAAATCAGGAAGGTGCTTTAGGCAAACAAACAAGATCAAACAATGTCCATTCTTCATTTTCCTTAAAACTTGTAGTACTTTGAGGATATAAAGGAGGAAATTATTCATTGTATAGGACTGTATTCTTACTTGTATTCTGGTTTGTGTCATAAGCAGATTCTCTCCGTTCTTGGAGATTAAATGTTTTTTCTTAAGCTCCTATAACATTGAAGTAAATACTGTAGCAGAAGTACATGAAACACCTCAGATAACCATTACTGTGGGATTCACAGTGAAATCTTGAGAATTCATAACACAAAGTAGAAAAAAGCCAGCAAATAGGTCTGCTTGCACTATAAATCTAGTTTACCAAGAAGTCTAGCCATGACACAGATCAATTTTGAAGCCTACAACCATAATTTTATAACATACACATTTACACACACCACATATATGCTCTTTGCCCCAGATCTGGATTATGTCAGAGGCTTGTCCAGGCACAATCACTCCCTTCCCAATTCCTCTGTTCCAGACCAAACTCAAAAAATTCCCTGCCTTGCAGTGTAACATCGTAGGCTGGAGAAGAGCAATGCCACTCAGCTCTGAGCTGGCACAACAATTCCACCATCTTCCCTCTCAAACCAGGGACACAGCATTCAAACATAGGCAGAAGAATGCACCAGAGTTACGCTTGTCCAGTAATGGAAGTATTTTGCTAAACCTGCCACTCTGCCTCCCTGTACAGCTGCTTTCTTTGCCTGCATCTAAAACTGGCTGTGCAAAAGATGGAAAAGTATAAATTGAGGCAGAAATCACCTTCAGACTAAGTACCCAACAGTATGAACACTGTAATACGCCCTATATATTCACACAAGCAGTTACTCAAATCATCTCTCTATATATGAGCCACACAACAAACACAGACATATGTGACAATGCTTCCCAAAGCAAAAAGCCTGAACACAATAAAAAAGTGCCCTTGTATGATAATTTTCAGAAGAGACTCTCAAAACACAACAAACAGACAGATCCTGAATCTGAAAAAAACATAAACCAGGGATGATACCATGCATTTTACAGACCAGAAAATGAAAAAAAGAGTCTGGGAGCCTGTGTAAGTATTAAATGACATCAGTATCTAAGAGGTCTTTATGAACAGCAATAAAAAGACAGCAAATCTGAAGAACTGAAGCATAGTTTCAGGGAACAATAACTGCAGGGTTTTGCAAAATATCTACAGTACCTGAATTTTATAAAGTACAAAGCATATGTTTGCCATTCCCTTCTCTTTTCTAGGAAGAAAATAGGAAACTACATAAGTGTTAGCTAGAATGTGAAAAAATACACAGAAGGAAAACATTTTAGCAGATAGGTTTAAAATTCAGATCTTCAGAGCTGAAAGTTCAGAGCCAGACTGCCCTAAACTGTTCAGACTGTTGTCTAACAGCATCACATTTAGTTGTAGACTAAATGTAGTCTACAACTGTAGGGACTATGTACTTGTACAGGACAGGAGAATTCATTCATTTACCAAAAAGACCAGTCAGAACATAGCATACTCTTATTTAAATCTTCAAAAAGAACTTTTCAAATAGTACTTTCACATGACAGGAGGAATGCTGAATCTGACTAAAAAAAATTACTTCTATACTTTTTCTGATTTGGTTTATTCACCAATTTATTCAAATATAATTATAGCTTACCTGGAACTTTTGTAGCTGAATACTCTGAAATAATTCTCTATTCAAGGTCATATGACAATTCTCAGTATTAAATAGCTTTATAAAAGAAACTTTAGACTGGCAAAAAACCAAGCAGCTTTACATGCACACTGTTACAGTTCACATCAGTGTTTCACAAAGATAGGGCTATTACAACTGAATGAACATTGAGAGATAATTCATATAACCAAATGGGTAACGAAGAGTGTATTAACACTATGTAAGTATCTTATAGACACATTGAAATTGTGGTAGCACAGGCCTATCTTAACATTTTCAGTTGACCAAGGAAAACAGTGGACATGGGGCTGAACAGAGAGGAAGCAATCTGAGTCCATCAATGGGCCAAAAAAATCATCCTTAATGGGCAAAACGTAAGAATATGTGTTATACAATACACAAAAGCAAAGCTGACATGTCTAGGACATTGAACATGTGCTATGAGGTCTGGCATATTTATTTGTAAGTTAGCAGCTAAGACCTCCTGTATGTCCCAATTTTTCTTTTTTCCTTGAAGTTGAGGTTTCAAGTCATCAAAAAAACAACGTGTTGGGGAAGACTCAGATAAATCACATCCTTGTAGAAATTTTGCACATCTCCATTCTCAGTTGTATTTTACTTGCATGGGACTGGACACTGGAGGTATTGGAACAAGCTGATATGCAAAATTAGAAAGGTTTTCTAATTTTCACAAGTATTTCTCTGTTGTTGGATCTAACCAAGTTTAAGTTAAACACTGCCAGGAAAACCATTGATCAGGAAATTGTAATAAATGCTCCAAGAGCTATAATCCAAAAGGGATGTATTTATCTTCCTTTCTTTCTCCTTCTCTCAGCTGAATACCATGGTTTTGCACACACACATTCCTGCAATGGTCTTTTGGGCCATTATGGACTTTGTTTCCCATCAATCATTCTTTTGACTTCACCTGTTTTCAAACATACTATTGAAATAAGGACAAAACACTTTAGAACATACAACCAGGATTGAAAGAATTATTTTAATTACAACTGAGAAGTCAGTAAAGCATTCACAGATCTCTCTAAACCAGACAAAGCCTACCTACCTTCAGAAACATAAAGACAGTTTTTGCTTTGAAAGAGAAAGTTGCGAAGCTCACTAAAAGCAGCAGATGAGTGTCAGGGAAGCGTCTAATAAACTCCTCTAAAATTTCTTCTCAGTTCTGTGGAGATAGTATAAAATGTTGAGCCCAGAAAGAGTTATTGGTACAGCATTCACACATATTTCTGTTGCCTTTTTCCCAACCTGGAAATGAAACTCGAGATAATTTTAATAAGGAGGTAATATAAAAGGTGATCTTTATCTGGAGGCCTCTAGAAGCAGTTACAGAAATATCTACAAAAGCTCACCTGCCCAGGGGTGAGTACATTTACGGGTTTTTGGAAATTATCATAATTGATAAAAGGCACCAATTAGGAGGACAAATGGGGGTGCAATCCTTCCCCAGGTTAAGCCCCTTCTCTGGAGCTCTCTTTCAGCACTAGCTGTACTTTGTCCATGAGAATGTATNTCTTTATGAACAGCAATAAAAAGACAGCAAATCTGAAGAACTGAAGCATAGTTTCAGGGAACAATAACTGCAGGGTTTTGCAAAATATCTACAGTACCTGAATTTTATAAAGTACAAAGCATATGTTTGCCATTCCCTTCTCTTTTCTAGGAAGAAAATAGGAAACTACATAAGTGTTAGCTAGAATGTGAAAAAATACACAGAAGGAAAACATTTTAGCAGATAGGTTTAAAATTCAGATCTTCAGAGCTGAAAGTTCAGAGCCAGACTGCCCTAAACTGTTCAGACTGTTGTCTAACAGCATCACATTTAGTTGTAGACTAAATGTAGTCTACAACTGTAGGGACTATGTACTTGTACAGGACAGGAGAATTCATTCATTTACCAAAAAGACCAGTCAGAACATAGCATACTCTTATTTAAATCTTCAAAAAGAACTTTTCAAATAGTACTTTCACATGACAGGAGGAATGCTGAATCTGACTAAAAAAAATTACTTCTATACTTTTTCTGATTTGGTTTATTCACCAATTTATTCAAATATAATTATAGCTTACCTGGAACTTTTGTAGCTGAATACTCTGAAATAATTCTCTATTCAAGGTCATATGACAATTCTCAGTATTAAATAGCTTTATAAAAGAAACTTTAGACTGGCAAAAAACCAAGCAGCTTTACATGCACACTGTTACAGTTCACATCAGTGTTTCACAAAGATAGGGCTATTACAACTGAATGAACATTGAGAGATAATTCATATAACCAAATGGGTAACGAAGAGTGTATTAACACTATGTAAGTATCTTATAGACACATTGAAATTGTGGTAGCACAGGCCTATCTTAACATTTTCAGTTGACCAAGGAAAACAGTGGACATGGGGCTGAACAGAGAGGAAGCAATCTGAGTCCATCAATGGGCCAAAAAAATCATCCTTAATGGGCAAAACGTAAGAATATGTGTTATACAATACACAAAAGCAAAGCTGACATGTCTAGGACATTGAACATGTGCTATGAGGTCTGGCATATTTATTTGTAAGTTAGCAGCTAAGACCTCCTGTATGTCCCAATTTTTCTTTTTTCCTTGAAGTTGAGGTTTCAAGTCATCAAAAAAACAACGTGTTGGGGAAGACTCAGATAAATCACATCCTTGTAGAAATTTTGCACATCTCCATTCTCAGTTGTATTTTACTTGCATGGGACTGGACACTGGAGGTATTGGAACAAGCTGATATGCAAAATTAGAAAGGTTTTCTAATTTTCACAAGTATTTCTCTGTTGTTGGATCTAACCAAGTTTAAGTTAAACACTGCCAGGAAAACCATTGATCAGGAAATTGTAATAAATGCTCCAAGAGCTATAATCCAAAAGGGATGTATTTATCTTCCTTTCTTTCTCCTTCTCTCAGCTGAATACCATGGTTTTGCACACACACATTCCTGCAATGGTCTTTTGGGCCATTATGGACTTTGTTTCCCATCAATCATTCTTTTGACTTCACCTGTTTTCAAACATACTATTGAAATAAGGACAAAACACTTTAGAACATACAACCAGGATTGAAAGAATTATTTTAATTACAACTGAGAAGTCAGTAAAGCATTCACAGATCTCTCTAAACCAGACAAAGCCTACCTACCTTCAGAAACATAAAGACAGTTTTTGCTTTGAAAGAGAAAGTTGCGAAGCTCACTAAAAGCAGCAGATGACTGTCAGGGAAGCGTCTAATAAACTCCTCTAAAATTTCTTCTCAGTTCTGTGGAGATAGTATAAAATGTTGAGCCCAGAAAGAGTTATTGGTACAGCATTCACACATATTTCTGTTGCCTTTTTCCCAACCTGGAAATGAAACTCGAGATAATTTTAATAAGGAGGTAATATAAAAGGTGATCTTTATCTGGAGGCCTCTAGAAGCAGTTACAGAAATATCTACAAAAGCTCACCTGCCCAGGGGTGAGTACATTTACGGGTTTTTGGAAATTATCATAATTGATAAAAGGCACCAATTAGGAGGACAAATGGGGGTGCAATCCTTCCCCAGGTTAAGCCCCTTCTCTGGAGCTCTCTTTCAGCACTAGCTGTACTTTGTCCATGAGAATGTATCTCCAAGAGTTCTTCTCAGCCTTGGTTCCCAGGAAGAACCAAAGTAGCTCAGGGGCCCTGCACTTCTTGGGGCTTGGAGCGCTGGAATTTGTTTTGTCTTTCTGCTTAAGGAAAGGCCGTGGAAAAGTACTGGGAAAATTAGTCTCTAATACAATAGACTACAGAGCTATAAATATATGTGTGAAAAATACAGAGAACCAATAGAAGAAAAAAAGGCAAAATCTAAATGGCATCATTTCTGGAAAACAAGACATCAGAAGGAAGGGAGAAAAGAACCAAAGAACAATCTGAACAAGTATTCCTACTCAAGGCAGCACTTAAGCATGCACTCAATTTAAAGTATATGCTTAAAACACTAAAAAATGTTTAAGTGCTTTCCTGAGTTGATATCAAATAATTCAATCAGACATTGATGAAAAAATTTGGCAGTATTTGTAGCGTTATATTTAATAATAGAATGCAAAAAAGTTATTCAATTGCTGTATGAGGCAGAGGCTGTGTGTTCTTGCAAGTGTAAGTTGCAGCCAGCTTGGCTACTGCATTCTGGAATTGTACTCATAAGAATAAGTACTTCAAAGGAAAAAAGCATTACAGCAGAAATGGAAGATGGACAGAGACCACAGAAAAAAAGGCATTTTCAAGTAAGTTTTACCAAGTAAATACTTGAAATATGCACTTTTTAAAAATATATATACATTTACCATACCACTATTAAAAGCTTAAAGGAAAAGGTGTTAAATTAGAGGATGTAGCAATAGAACAGGATTAAGGCAAACTATACATGCTAAAAAAAAAGAGAGGCTATTGTGCAAAAATCAGCATCTGGCCACAGAGGAGGAAATAGGTTTTGAGTAGATCATAGTAATATTATACTGAATGAATAGCAGAGAATGTACTATATTGTTGAATCTTCCTTAAGACAAACCCAAGCCACAAAAATATAAGGAGGTTACACATAGAGTTATATTTCTCTTCCATTCTTCAGAAGAAGGACAACGAGCATAAAAGTTGAGACTAATAACACCAATACTCCTACTAACAATTAAGACAACCAAGTCTATTAAGATTATTGCTTTTAATTGCTTCATTTACCAGCTGTAATCAATGGTCAGCACTGAGCATTTCAGAGATACCTGGCATTACCAGGAAATGTGACAAATGATCTGATACTAGTACCCTCAAAACTAAAAACTTCAGATGCTAGTCTAGCAAGATACGTTCAGAAAAGAGACATGAAGTTAAAAGTATTTCAGCTCAAAAGTAATTGTAGAAATCTGCAGTTTTTACAGAAGGACTACATCTCAGAAGACACAGACAGCCCTAATAATAGACAGAGGGAAAGATTTAAAAATCATTTCTGATAAACAACCAGACCTTAGAAAATGAACATTCAGACTAATACAGCTGATTGAGAGGAAAATAAACTATAGCAATCAATACATAATAATAAAATCTAGGGAACTGTGATGAATTGAAAAAGCAAATAAGTGAAGACATAAAATCAAACAAATTTCTGGAGTATGTCTAAAGCAAGTAAACAAAGAATCTGCTGGCAACAAAAAAGAAAAAGGGGATAAGGCCCACTTACAGAAGCAATATGATTGCGTTAAATAAGTTCTCAATGAAAAATCTTACAAAAATACTTATCCTGATCCCATAGCTATGTTAAAGTAACTGAGATGAGGCATTTCAAGGAACCATGGAATCAAGAAAGACACTAAAGTTAAAGAGAAATGCATCAATACTGAACAGGCCTAAACTTATGCAGTTGCCCAGCCTGGGTGGAGGGTGAATGGGATGATTCCTTTCAGCTGCTATGCTGTGTTACTGTGTGCATAGAATGTTTGTAGAATTACAGGATAAGAGTCTGCCCTAATGCAGAGGTCACATCAGGGCCAAAAATAAGAGAATAATATCCTACCACCACTATGATTTCAGACCTTCAGAGGAGAATAAAAATCGTAATTGCCTTTATGTTAGGCTCTTTTCCATTGCTACAATGTGGGAAAATACCATTTCATTATATCCTTGTTTCTGGTAGTTCTCAAAAGTTTAAACCAGCCAGCTATGACTGAAGAACTGGCTATAGCCCAATGTATACCTCAAACTATCATCCTGTTTGAGAAAGGTGAAGGAAGCCATTACCTAACAGGCTATTTGTCCTATTTATTTTAAATGGTACAGTCTGGAGGTGTTCAGAATTTTGAACACTGTAACTTTTTCCCAAGGAGATCCAGATGAGAAAGCCAAGGAGCTGCTAAACAGACCATAAGATATTAAATGCAATTCACAACTGCACCCTCCCCATTCTCCAACCCACAAGATACATCTTTCACACAGTCTTTAGGCTCTGATCGTTGAACAATGCTGGTCAAGATTTACTAATTTAGTAATTTCCCAGGGAGCTTGTTTCTTCAAAGATGACAACAAAACTGCTCATCAGAACAATGCATTTGATGGCAGTATGTTTACATAGATGCTTTTGTCTAAAAGGAAAGGATTATACCTACATAATATTTACACAGATTCACTTCTGCTGAAAATAGCATTTGCTACACTTCAGTTGGTCACTAACACACTGCCTGCAACAGCAAGGCACTACTCTCAGAAACTTTCAGAATCTCTTCAGAAACTTTGTCTTTAATAAGCATTTAACTAGTCTATAGAAATAAAAAGCAAACAGTCGGATTAAAAACTGAAGAAAACCTTGTAGCACACAATTCCATGTGTTTGGGAATTGCCTGTTACATTCTGTTAAGACAGCTATTTAGAATAGCAATTGGTCACATCTCACATAGAGGCATCTGTTTCCCTCTCTAAGTTGATTGAAAGGAAATTGAGCATGCCAAGAAATCAACTTCTAGTGAAGTTATTCTGCCACCTGCTGTTGCATTTATGGACATACTAGATATTCAAATCTGAATATTTTCAATTAAAAAAAAACCAACTAACTAATAAAAAGGGGAGATATTTCCTCACTGAAGAAAAACTGATAATTAATTATGAACCATTACTATATTAGACTCTTTTCCTCTTTTTGATTTCTCAAGCCTGTGACCCAAAACATGTTTATTAGCAAGACAGAGGGGGTCAGGGGTTAGGAGGAGAGCCTTGTACAAGGGAAAGCCCATGGTTTAAAAAAAAAAAAAAAAAAGAGAGAGAGAAAAAAAATAAGGAAGGAAAGAATTATAAAATCTCATGAAATAAAGTATTTGCATGGGTGCCATAAAATTCACAAAGGAATAATTGTCTAAAAGCCTTTTTGTCTGAAAACTGCAATCCTAAACACCGTTGGATTACTGTATCAAATCAAAGAACAGGTTAAATGAAATACTGACATTTACCAGTTTGATTATCTGAGTGGGGGAGAAGCTAGAGCAAGTGGTATTGAAAAGGTAACTCCTCTTACATCTTCAGTTCTATCAGTAATACAGCTGATGATAAAGTCCTGTTCCAAACAGCAAGTGACAAGAAGGCAGCTTTCCCAGCTGGTAGCACCCATCACTTACTTTTGGGATACCAACAAATGCCACCCCTGACATCTGGCCATGCTCAACATCTTTCTACAGAACTACAGTGGCTATATCATATGCTCTCCTTATGTTGCCCATTGCTTTGCACATGCTTAAATACTTGTCCACAGTGCAGGCAGGTAGCAGTAGTATAGGGAGAGTTTGGGGAAAGGATGGAAAAAAGATGGGACACCCAAAAGAACTGCAGAGGGAAGTAAGGGAAAGCAGAGTTATTTGCTGAAAAATGATCCACTCACTTGAAAAATGCCTTTGGTTTTTTAATTATTGTAATTAATGAAAGATAAAATTCTAGATGTAATCTAAACTTCAGAACAAAAAAAAAAAAAATATAAATATCCATGCAACACATCCCTACTCTGTCCTATGCTCCTCATAGTAACGGGACAAGAGAGTTGCCTCTCATCCAAACAGATTGGACTAAATTTGCTTATTAGCTCATGAGACTGGAGGGGGATCACAAGACAGCAGGGTTAACCACTCTTTGTATTAAACATATCTACTTGGTCTACTCTTCATTTGGAGCACTACTAAAAGCTTGTTCTGCTTTGGCAGATGCTCACTGCCATTTACAATGAATATTCAGCTGTTCCTTCAGGCTCTTCATCCCTTTGATATTCTATTGCCTGTTACACATTAGACAAGAGCACAACCTCTCTTTGCAAGGCATGGCAGTCTCACACTCTTTCAAATGAAGCCTCCCAGCAATTTTTGTTTTGCCCCTGGTCAAGTACAGGAATTAGTTCTCCAGACAACAGCTCTAGATTCCACGACTGTTCTTCTCAGGGAAGAGTTCTAGCATCCCCTGAATGAAAGAGCATCTCCCCTGCTGCAGGGACCCCACACAGCTGTGCTCTCTCCACTGTGGTGGGAAAGGGGGTAAGGACTTGCTGGCCAAGTTAGATGAGCTCAGCAGTGGCAGTGGTTTTGTCTCTTGCTCACCTGATTTCTAGCAGATTTGTCTCGTTGCTCAGCCCAGTGAGCAGAGTTGCAACATTAATCACTGCTTTTCATTTCCAAGTGAAATTCTATTTCTAATTTGCATATCATGGGAAGGAGACTTTAACCAGATCTTGAAGTATTTATATAAACCCATCCACTTTCACCTCTCTATGTGTTAAATAATTGATGCATGGTAAGCATTATGAGCTCTATTTTTTGGAAGCAGAATGGCAAAAGAGACTAAGAGATAAGCAACAAAAACCTGTAGCAGATTTAGTTCCTAATACAGATCTTGGCCTGTCTTTCCCTTGTAACGAACACTAAATAAACCTGCAAAATAGCACATTCATGCATAAAAATTAAGCTTTTTGAAAAAAGTGTTTTTACTAGCTCTGGTTTCAGCGTTCTGTTTTCTGTACTAAAATGGAAGGTCACCCTGTAAAAACTCAACTCAGTATTTCTTTCTGCTCCTGAATTTTGGTATCCTTTGCTGCATTTGTATATGCAGTTGTTACATTAAGGATTTATGCAGATGTTTTACCTTTTACAGAAAGCTAATTCCCTTGTTTGTGCCATAGATGGAAGTCAATTAGCATTTCTTCCAGCCATTGCATTCTAACAAGATGAATTCCATTTTTCCCCCCATAAGGTACTTTCCCATAGGAATTTCCATAAGGAATGTTATTCCTTGCAGTGCCCTGTTCATATAATTCCTGTCCCTTTCAACAAGGTAGATAATTAAGTACTTTTCCCCTGAAGCCAGATTATCTATTGATGAAACAAGACATACTACCAAGGCCACACCCTATGATTTGATTAATTTATTCTCTGACCTCTTTTTAATCACACTTGGGACTTCAGTTTTGTAAGGAAAACACACCTGGACAGTGCACAAAAAGAGAGGTCAAGCAGATGACATCTCGAGCTGTATCATGGCTTGACTGCACATGCCCCCTACAGCAGTTTAAAATGATTATTTTCTTGCATTTGATATTGCAGAAGTTACACATAACAGACTCTTATGAGAGCAAAGGCATTTTTGACACAGCCCTCATTCAACTGCATGTTAATAAATGACCAACAGAAGAAAAAGAAAATCCAATCCAAGTGTCCATTACTGAATCAAATAATCCATAACAGAGTTGCAGGAGGAAGAAAATCATGATTGTCCCACCTTCCCTTTGATTTAGCTTCAAAGTCCAGAGAAATGCTTTTCTTAAGATCTCTTACTCATCTGTTTATTAATTCTTTTATAAAGATATTATGCAGATGGAGCAACAAAAATGCTGTTGTCCAGTGCATTAAAAACTATCCAAAGACCATGCAGAATCTACTGAATAATTCCTCATACACTGAAAAACTGCATTATGCTGTATCAACTACCATACACTGTCAAGAAATTATTCTGCCACTGAACTTCATGCATTGCTGTGATTGAGTCATTAAACTACAATACAGTGTAATACGAAAGGAAAAGCAAAAGTCCTTCTGCCAAGTCAAGTCTGAAGATTATTCTAGGGAAGAAAACATGGATGTTCTTTCAGGATTTATTTGGAACACCTAGGTCTCTGCAAAGAACACTGGGTGCTGTGGTGAGCACAAGATGTTGAAACCATGGGTTCATCGATCACGTACCCTTTCCAGCAGTAATCTTTTACTCCAGGACATGGGCTCAGTCCTGACTCAGAGGGAAGGACACCTCCAACCAAAAACTGCCAGCAACAGCCCCCAGCTTTGTTACCCACTCACCCTTCACAGGGCAGCAGCTGCCCATCCAATTACTGTCCAGACAAAAATCACAGCCTGAGGTGGTGTAGCTACAAAACCTGTACATTATACACCTTTCATTCAAAAAAAGTGTAAATGCAGTAAACTATTAATAAATACATTTTGCAGAGCCTGAAAAATGTGAAAACAAACAAACATTTCATAATACAAATAAAAAGGCTTTTCAATTAACATTCTGGTTTGAATATGTGGCTGATCCACAGTAGCCCCTAGCAACAGTCTGCCAACATCTCAGTCCAGCATGCTTAGATACTTCTGGCAGTGTTTCCATTCCTCTACACATCAACAACAAGCTTATCCAGCTTACCTGATACATAGTGCAATGCAGCCAGGACCTCAAGCTATTTCCTTGAGATTGAATAAGTCAAGACATGAAAATGATTAACCAAAATGAAGAGGTTTAAAAGCTGCAAGAAAATTGCCATAAGTAAAGTCTCTGTAAAGCAAGGATTGCACCATTTGTAAAGCTGGGGCTTTCCACAGACTGGTAATACTGGCGTGCTTTGCTATTTCTCTCTCAACATTGTGGTAAGAACAGTAGACAGACAGACAATGGCTATTTATCTCTGATGTTACTTTCAGCCCAAGAGATCTACAGGGCATAGCTGTATGACCTTTTGTAGGGAAACACAATCCTGCTGTGTCTGTGGTCCAAGCAGAATGGAAAACATGCTAGTGCAATGCCAAGGACAAGATAACACACAGCACATCTTGTCAGGCTTCAAAGCAAATCCACATCTACCTGCAACCATAGATATTGGTATGGGATGAAGGAAAATAGCAGGTAAATGTTGTAAATGAGACATTTACATTTGCTGCAATAAAGAGGCCCCTTGCATCAGACTACAGCCCAGCTAAAAAGAAAATACAAGCAGCTAGGGGAGGTGCTGGTACCTGACTCCTGCCAGGCCTACTGGAGCCTCAAGGTAATTAAAGCATGGACTTAGCCAGTATCAGAACAAAAAAGGATGCTAGCCATCATTCTAGTGCTCATCCATGGAAATCACATGGCAGTATTCTAAGTATGAATGCTCTAATAGAGATGTGGCACTCAAATGATGACAGATTTTACACTTAGTTTCTGTGTCTTAAACTGCAAAGGTGCTAAGGAGCATTGTATTATTTAAAGGGAAGAGAAAGAGACACAGCCAACAGTTTTGAGGGCTGGCACTCAGCTACTCTTCTGTGAAAACACATATGAAACAAAGCAACACATTCAGGCACAAGTAAATAAAACTCAAAAGAATATGCTTCCCTCAAAAGAAATTCTCTTTGCTACAATATTAAGCTTCCAGTGGTCAGAACTCTTACTTAAAATTCCCCTCATTCTATCTTTTGCATATTTATCTATTTTTAAAGATACACACTAAACACCATTTTTATATGTAAAAACAGATATATAATTTATATATGAAATTTCTTCCACTTTTAGACAATTTTTTTTTCTCCAAATGCTGCCATTCTTATAGTTAGACAACAAAAGCTTCACTACAGAGATTAATTACAGTAGGGACAGGGCAAAATAATTTTTTTCCATGCTACCTATCACAGAGCTGCTGAACTACTTCTGGCCAAATTCCTCCTCTGTAAACATTAAATCCTCAAGTGCTGAATAAATGATGGTGTTTGCAACTTCTGCCAAAGATGTGCAACAAATTTCACACACATGAAAGAACAATTAGATCACTGTAATTTCTGGGCACCTATCACCTGGCAATAACCAGAGGAGTATAGTTTACTATGTTTTGGCTGAGTGAACAGTCACTGATAAGAC
Organism: Thryothorus ludovicianus; assembly: GCA_013397245.1. Lineage (NCBI taxonomy): Eukaryota > Metazoa > Chordata > Aves > Passeriformes > Certhiidae > Thryothorus > Thryothorus ludovicianus. Next base: position 279,309 of record VZTB01014851.1, on the reverse strand, counting down.
TCGTAATTCAAACTTGGGAAAATTAAATGTTTTTCATGCCCACTCTCTGTTTCCTCCTTGTGTCCTTCCAATCAGCTAGAGTTACAGTAGTCCTGTTTACTTAACAAATCTCCTTTGAAATGGCCGGGGATCATTACCTTAAAAAAATCCAAAATAATAACTCCTAAAGACATTATAGGATCACCTCTCATAGCCTACAAAAGGTGACGAAACTCAGACTTAAAAGTAGATTGGGAATATCAGTATGTGTTTTGGAGTATGAACCTACCACCCATAATACTGGACACTGTGATCACTTCTAAAGAAAGGGATACTCAGCAACTTCATGGAGTCACCTACTAACAGGAAAAAATCATTTTACTTAAACTGGGCCTTAAATCTTTCTATTTAACAGCTGACCCTGATGAAAGAGTCTGCTTAGAGACTTCAAGAAAGGCTGAATTTATAATGTAGGAGTTCCTGGCAGTTTTCATCACCTCAAATTATGCAGTGATTTCGAGCAGTGCAGAGGACCTGGAAGGTGAATTCTGCCCTGCTTTACTGACTCTGATTTCCCTCACAAGCACCTGACACAGAATCAAAATGAGAAAATTCTCATCTTCCAAGATGACCTTAAATTCAGCAAAGCACAATCTCCTCTCCTCTCCTCTCCTCTCCTCTCCTCTCCTCATTAATGCCTGGATCCATGCTCCACTTATATCTTGTATCTGGGAGAACAGAGTGATAAAAGTCCCTGGAGTCCCCTTCAGATTTTTCTCTACAAACACACACAAAACACAGGGGAGAAGCTGCAAGGTGTCTTGTGTATCTTGCAACTTCTGTTTAGTTTCATGCAATCCTTCCAGACACAAATGAAAGCCAGCTTTAGATCATGTTAGATGATCTTAGCAAAGGCAACACTTAGAAGAAGCAGCAGCTCGCCAACAGTCTGATGTCACCTTTCACCAGGGGTTCCTTTCCCCAAAGCAAAGTAGAGGATTGCTTCCAAGCTTGGCAGGATTCAACACCAGTTATGGGTTTATTAACTGCAACAGTACTCCCAACTAATTAAAGGCAACTTCTACTGTAACTATTCCTATCAGACAAAGATATTTCAAATTTTATCTGCATTTTAAACAGCTCCAGAGGATATCACTCAAGTTCTTTCTATGTAGAAGTGATGATGAGACTAGCACAGCAAATATAATTATCAAAATGCCTTTTTGTAAGGCAAGTTAGACTAGCAAGAACTCACCACGTGAATGTGCCACACACTCCACCTGCTCCTTTGGGAAGCATTTCAGAGCTTTGCTTTCAAGTTCGTAACATTCTACACCATCACTAGGACACAGTCATCTCCACAGTGTTGGAAACTGTAAGGCTGCCACCCAGGTAAGGAAAAAGGACACACTGTTCTTTACAGAGGGCCTCCAGACAAAAATCTCAGGTCACTGTGAGCTTATAACATGCACTGCTCTTTCCTTCCATTCTTCCAACAAATTAAAATCTTTCATTGACAACAGTTAAGACAACAGTAATAGAAGAAGAAATGATTCTTGGAAAAAATTTAAGAATTTCCCTGTTTTTTATCTATTTTTGGCAAGAATCAGAAGATTAGAAAGACTTACTCAATTAACCCCTAAGAAATGTGAACTGCAAAAATTAGGGTGACTGAAATGTGTAAGGTTTATAATGCATCAGGTTTGTGTTAACTCTTCTTCTGTATATTTTCCAGATGCAAAGCAAAAAGTCTAAAGTCTTGCCAGAGAGCATGGTTTAAAGCATGGACTTTAACCATATGTTAAGAATGACTGAATTCAAAACGTGAGTCTACCTGGATCAGCACTACCATCTACTGAAATGACCTTACCCAGCAAGATTTCAGCCCTACTTTAGGCATTTTGTTCACCTTGGACAGAACTTGTACTTAGATGAAGTTGTATATATTTGTGTCAATTCACATCCATATATTATCACTAACAAAGTGAGATATGTGTGGCATTACTCAAACCCTCCTTTTTCAATAGATTTTTTATACAGCAATAGAAATATGTCCTTTCACTGGAGGCTTGAAGAGGTTTTTTGGGGAATTTTTATTTGCTAGAACTCAGCGTGGGACAGCATTATAATGTAACATTATAATGCTGTGTTCCTTTAGGAAAGAGATGATTAACCAAAACTAACACCATATTTATGCAAACTCGGACAAGGACAATGAAATCTCATACCTCAGAATATAAACAGTTGCCACAGTTGTCATGGGAGTATTTGTCTACTCACCCCTTGACTGCAAGGACAGAATAAGGCCAGAGAGGAGGGGGTGCCTTATTCTGAGCTAAACAGAATAAATAAGACAGACAGATCTGCTGTATTAAATCTTATGTTCCTTAGTCCTTGCCATCTGGCAAGTGATCCATGGCTCATGTGAAATGAGTGGGTGGTCATGGTCTGGTTTGTACTAGACATTTCTTGGGATCACAGAAAAAGAAAACAAAACTCTGCAATTGGCACCAACCACTGCTCTTGTTAGTGGCTTTCAGCAGGCGAAGGACCAAGCAAAACTGAAGACTAAACCTCGCCCTTCTACAGAACTGGTCACAATTTCAAAAGTCGATAAAAGCAAATTTTTATAAGGGAGAGAGAAAGTTTGCAATGCCTCTGGGTCTGTCATTTTGTTACAGACAAAGAAAGCAGAGATTCAGCCCTTCAGACAATCAGTGACTTTACCATCCCCACTCTGATAATTCACTCTCCTGTGAATATCAGCTCTGGAGCCTCAAACAGCACATAAAACTTATAGCACTGATTTCTTTTTCTGGGTAGAACTGATCCTAAAATCTTAAACTGACATTATATAAAGTTATTAGCCAAAAAAAAATTAAAAAATCATCTTAGTATAACAGGCTCAACAGAGGGATGAGTGAACAACTCCATGCAGGACTCAAGCTAAGGACACTGCTGTCAGCCTTAAATTAGTTCTAATAAGAGCTGTGAAAAGTGAAAGGGTTTTTTCCTAAAACTATTAATAGATGAACAACAATGCTTAAACAGCAGGTTTTCTGCCTTGAGGAATTATGTTTCAAAGGTTACCCGCTGAATAAGAGCCAAACACTACAGCATATACATTGTTTCATACTTAATACATGCAGACTTTTCAAGCACAAATACATTCAAAGGAAGTCATAAAGTGAAGGCAGACTTGCATTTCCCTAAAAACCCAGAATGTTTTCATTTTGAACTCTAAGTTAAAAAGGGATTCAGGACTAGATATCAGAATCATAGAATATCCTGAGCTGGAAGAAACCCACAAGCATCATCCAAGTCCAATCCTTGGAACTACATAGGACACCCCAACAATCACACCCTGTGTCCAAGAGCATTGTCCAAACACTTCTTGAACTCTGTCAGGCTGGTGGTGTGACCTCCTCATTAAGGAGCCTGTTCAAGTACCCACTCTCTGGGTGAAGGATCTTTTCCTAAACCTCTCCTGACACAGCTTCAGGCCATTCCCTCAGGTCCTGTCACTGTCACCAGAAGGAGAGAACAGCACCTTCCCTGATGCTTCCCCTCATGAGGATACTGAAGACCACAATAAGGTCTCCCCTCAGATCAACCACTCCTCAGGTGGCTTCCCCTCCAGACCCTTCACCATCCTTATGGCCTTCCTTTGGACACTCTCTAGTAGCTTTATGCCTTTTTTATACTGTGGTGCCCAAAACTGCTCCCAGCACTGGAGGTGAGGCTGCCCCAGTGCAGAGCAGAGCAGGACAATCCCCTCCCTTGTCTGGCTGGCCCTGCTGTGCCCAGTGTCCCCCAGGACAGGGCTGGCCCTCCTGGCTGCCAGGGCACAATGACTCATTTTAATTTGCCACCAGCCAGGACCATCCAGGTACATTATCACAGTGCCATCATATATTCCTTTTATTTCAAGGAACAATCACTTAGCAGAGAGCCATATTGTGAAATGGGACCATTAGATATTTTCAATTCAATATACCAACTTACTGAGCAATTTTAGATCATATTTCAGCTGTGGCTGAACAACAAAAGCAAACCTAACTCGTATTTGTACAAATAGTATCACAGCAACAACACAAAGGCATGCTGGATAGTACTCTGTTTCTCATTCCAGGAAATGCATATTAAAATAACATTTATTTATCTAGTTAGTTTTAGGAACTTGCTCAGTATCTCATAATTTTGCAATAAAGAATTTAGACAAATAATTTTGTGAGTTCTCCATGGCTTTCCTTTCACAAACCAAAACTTACACAGGAACACTAAGTATCCAGACAAAGATAGCAATCTAACTAAATATACATAAGATTAATAAAAGAAAGAAAACTCATCAGAATCAGTCTGTTAAGGTCACATGCTTCAAAAGCAGAAGTTTTTTCTTTGAAGCTATTAATTCCAAAGGAGAGGTGAAAAATATATTGCTGATGTCTTGAGAGATAATATATTTGTCTGATTTCAATAAAGAAAAAATAGCATTCATATCTGCATTGGGGTTTTTTTCTGCTTGCAAAAATAGTTTCTAGTTTCTCCAAATCTCACTGGGCAAGATTAGAAGATTTAATGACTGATCAGTCAGTCATGAGCCTAAACATTTTTAAAAGCAACTTATACAGGAATACTACACAACTCAGTTTGTTATGACACATACAGCTTTTCTGAAGTCATCAGACTTAGCTGGTATACAATTTTTAACCAGTGGACAAAGCAACATAGATATCATAAAACTTGGCAGGGTTCCGAAGAACAGGGGGAAAAAAAACTACCAAAAAACCCCACTAAAAAAAATCCCCAGCAAGAGCAAGCTGTTGAATCTCTGCCAATACACACACCCAGCAGTGCTCTGTGAAAGAAGGGTAGAGGAAGGTCACTGAACTGTTCTCTGCTGTCTGCCCTGTTCTGTGGGGCTTGTATATCCCTAAAGCATGTGTGCATAAATTAAGGATGGGTATTTCTTGATTTTAACAAGCCACACATGTTATCTGTGGTTACAAACAGGGAAAGTCCAGGGTAATCATTGCCACCAGCCGGAAAGAGAGAGCACTTTCAAAAACTATTTTAGTATCTGAAGTTACTCAAGTAGCAGTTAAGGAAACTGCTTTGGATTAAAGCACACAGCATGCCAAGAGCTGCGATACTGACATCTTAATTTCTAAAAGTGTTCCATTCCAAAAAAAAGAAAATTATACAACCTAGTTCCATAGGCTTCATGTGGGTTGGATTTCGACTAACATTTTACATGAGTGTAACGTGATGGTGATGTCAAATGGAAGATCAACAGCACTATTCACTTGAAGGCAGAGAAAACATGAGCACCTTGTGAAGAGAGAGAATGGCACTGATTTTTCCAGTAAAGCTATTCAATGAAAGACATTATGGAATTACAAACTAATTAAGTACACATTTTGTATTTTTTAACACATGGTTATTATAAGATGACTCCTGAGCATAAACATAAGTTCTATAATCTCACTGAAGTATAGCAACACCTGAGATCAGAAGAAAGCTGCTTTTCAAGAGTATACATGTTTCCCAACTGCTTATCACAAAATACCAAAAGCCCTATCTTTTACAGCAAGGACAATATAAGTAAAGAAAATTCAGCAAATTTAACAACCTGTGTAAACTATGTAAAAAACTCTTAAAATAAATGCTTTAACCATAGCAACTAGTCTGGGCTTTGGCTTCACCCTTCTTCATAAACACTGACCTTAAACCATGTAGTACTCTAAAACTCTACTGTCTCCCATACTTTCCTTCCAAGTATTTCTGTGGAGACTGCTCTACCAAGAAGTGTCCCAGCCCCATTCACCCTCTCCTGGATTATTTGACAAATTCATAACCTGATACCCAGCAATGCCAGCACTTCAGAGTGTAGCACAAAGGAAGCTGCTTTCAAACAGAGTGCACACCCAGCCCCTGGGCATTCTGAAAAGCATAGTGACAACTTGTTAGGAAAAAATTCTAAAAGAAAGAAAAAAGTTTTAATGACTGAAGAGATTGATGAAAGATTTAAAGAAGTAACTGCAGAGCTTCTTTAAATAACAAAGCCTAGGAGGAGGGACAATAGACAGTAAAAGAGTGCAAAAAACCAAAATTATCAACAGACAAATTATTTATTCTTCTATAATGAACAGTACTTTGGAGATTTATTTTACCATTTACCTCAGAAAAAAAATGCCCAAAAGCAACTGAGTAAAGTTTACCAGCAGGTTTTATTAAAAAAACCAAACAAACCAAAACACAAGAAAACAACAAATTCCTCATGATAACAGAGCATCAAGGTGAAGAAAAGCACTGATGAAAAATAAACAGTGGAGAGAGATCAGCAGATATTTAGGGCACTAGACAACTCATATCTACTACAGAAGGACAGAGAATTAAGTTAATCCTGCCAGAATTTGAGTCTAGAGAGTGGTTTTGAGTAATCTGAGTGGTTCTAGAGGAACAGGATTTAAAATGTAATGCATACAGTGCTGACATACTCTTCTCAACAGCCTCTCAAAGTAAATCATATCACATTATATAAAAGCTTGATTGGAATTCTGAAAACCAATAGGGAGAAGTAATATTTAGTAGTAGTTGAAATGTTTTCCTTGTCACTTTTTAATCACATTTTCTGTGAGGCATTAAAAAAAATTTAAAACGTTGATGGTCACTTCTAGATTTTAGATCTTTCTATTTTGAAAAGGAAAATTTTCTTAGCATCCAGTTCACATAAATGATGGCATACTTTCTACTTAACATATTAAGCTCAACACCACCCCTCACACAGGCCTATCTGTTTCCTAGGAAGTGTCTGCATTTTCCTGGTACAGCTACAGAAACTGTTGAAACCAACTGCTATCAGAACTGCCAAATCCAAAAAATCACTGAAACAACCAGGAAAAATATCAAAAAGATCACCTGTATAGCAATACTTCAATTCATATCCATAGCTGTATTGTAACACAATATAGGATTAGATACAATTTTAAAATAACTGCTTGTGTAATACATAAATGTAGCAAGAACACTGCTAAATCAAACACTGTGCTCAAATCTAACACAAAACCAGAATGAGACAATGTAGATTGTTCAGGGTGCTGCTAATCCCCCGTGGATCTCAGTCAAGTAATTCTGATCCAGCAACAGGTACTGATTGATCCAGTGTGCTGCCCACAAGGCTTGACCCAGAAGCTGATTACAAGCATCTGCCTACATTAGGTGGATTCTAACTTACAACTCCCACTTCAAAGTGAAAATGTTCTCCCACTCAAAACATGACCTAGAGAAGTAATCCAGACTCTCGACGCCCTTCTGTCCATCTCTGGCCTCTGCTCCTCCTGAACATACACCAGCTAACATACAGATTTTAATTACAAAAATGTCCATTTGCACAGAATACCAGTCTAAGCAGGATTTAGGAGTGTCATTTCAAAACAGGGCTCTAATGATTCCAACCAGACTATTCACTCTGCCCTCTCAGGTCACTTATGTCTGCAGTAGACCTTGCTGCCACCACACTGACCCTTATAGCAGCCCAGTACCCAGACCTGCAGACCAGCAACATCATTTGTGTTGTGTCAGTGCCCATAAACCCTATTCACAAATCAAGACAGTGCTGCACATCCTACACTGCACAATCCCAAAGGACACATGGACAACACATTTGACGTGCCTGTCCTGCTTCAAAAGGCCTTTAGTGATGCAGAGAGCTCTAATGCAATTCTGCCTACTGCATGCTGCGGATAAGGAAGCAGTTTCTCTTCGCAGTTGGATCAAAGCAATGGTTTATCTAATCCAGTACCTTGTCCCTGACAGAGGCAGCAGGAGAGCACATGATACTTTAGAAGGTGGCTGAGCTATTCCTCTTAAACTTCCTTTTCAGCTACAGTCATTAACCTAGGGATGTTCCAAGGCATCTCTAGCAATTTCCTTTAGAATCTGTTAATGGAATGTGTTTCTAAATACGCCTGACCTCACTTGCACCAACTGATTTCTGGACAGCATTCTCTTTAGGTTTTTTTAATTTTCAATAATGGACAGAAAAATCTTCCTTGATTGATTGATTCCTTTTTTGATTGATTCCTTGACCACTTCCTTGTAGAAAAGGACCGAAATATGGGGAGGGTAAAGCTCAAATTCACCTCAGCTAAGTAGTTCAGTAAACCACGTGGGCTTGGAATCTGTCCCTTCCCAGGATCCCTTTAGAGTTACAGGGAAAGAGATGCAAGGGAACATTATTTCTTGGAGGAAACAGAGATATTGGGAGCTACTGTGTAGCCATGTGAAGTCTGAAATAAAAAAGACGTGTCACACAGACCCAATAAAATATCCTGATTAATTCACTCTCTCCCCCTTTTGACTTGACAAACATGTAAGAACTTACAACAAAAAGGTACTTGTTTGATGTTTACACTGCTCAAAGCCCCAATAGCATTGCTCATTTTCTTAGGCTAACCCACAGTAAATACCAGTTTCATGGACAAGGAAACTGCCACAAAATAAATAATTAAAAACAGTTAGAACTTTGTAACTCCAACCCAGAAGTTTGAAACTTGAGCAGAATTCAATGTACTCACTTTAATGAATTCCTTCTGCCATTAAGCTAATTTCACACATTTCCTTGTGCTCTGATTATTATAAAAGAAAAGCAGCTAGTATAAACATCAAAGGGTGGCATTATTGTATTGTGTGACACCAGGGTGTTTTCCAAAGCTCCAGGTAAAAAATGACCAGTGAACTTTCTGATCCCTTGGCAGGATGGGCATTCAAAACAATGTAATGCACTCACTGCCTAAAAAGTATTAATTAGGTGTGATGAGGTTTGGGAAGCTGGGGCTCAGTGATACAGCACTACAACAGCAGGAGAGAAGTACCCCACATCCACAGCACCCTTCATGGGAGCACAGTTCTGCTCCTGCTACAGTGATGAAAGCATCACCTCATAATATTTTTTCCTTTATTTTCTAGCCCTTTGAAACTCTATCTACAGTTGCACATGTATCATAAATTCACTCAACTCAGAATTAAACCATGCTACTTCTAACAATAATGATGCTTCACTTTTATTTTTGGTATAGTATAAGACTGCATTGAGGCTTGAAGTCTCCCAAAAACAACAAATACCAGCACGTATTTGCCACAAAAGTGGCAAGTATCTGCCACAAAAATAGTTGAGAACTGTTCTACTATGCATTTTACTTGTCCACTTCCTCCCAGGTCGAAACTCATAACATGTAGTAATCAGTAATATGAACTGGTCCTGGATTACACAAGATTGACAAAAGTAGAAACACTTTTTTAAACATTTATTCTTACATAAACCCCCAAAAAATATAATAGTATACTGAGACTTAAAATCTCAGCTTTTGTCTAGAAATGTTTTCCCAGACCAGCACCACAGGGAACTCCAGCGGTCAGTAGTTCAGACCTGGAATTCCTTTCCTTCCAGAACACTTAATTCAATGCTAGCAAGCAAAAGAAAGTAGCTTTAATTGCAGGACAAACTTCCTAGGAGATTTCACTGGATTAAATCAATTTCTACATCAAAGTTTCACAACTTGTATCTCCCACTTCTAAGGTTGAATGAAAAAAAAATGTAAATAAAGAAAAAACCCTTCAAGCTCCAGAGCTGAACAAAACCAGCAGCTCCAATGCCTCATCGTAATGGCACATGTGCACACAGATCTCGGGAACAGGTCCCTCAGCAAACTCTCAACTTCAGGGCTTTAAAGCACAAATATCCATGTATTCTAGGAGACATCCTGAGTTAATCACAGTTGTGCCCATCTGCACCAGTTGTCATGCATCTGACAACTTGAAACCCTTTGTGAGACAAGGTCAGGCTCCCAGTTCCTCTGGCCACCAGATGCTGTCTCAGGCACACTTGCTGCAGGAGGATGTCCCAGAAACTCAAGCTGGAGAGGAGCAGGTTACGAATGTGCAGCTAAAAGAAAGCCCCAGCTGGAAGCCTGTGGTGTACATTCCCAAATGACAGCGTGGCGCTGACAGACGCTGCCAATGGCGCAGTGCGCAGCCTTGCCCAGCGATGGCCGGCCTCAGCAGAGCCCATTCCAGCTGCAATCTACCCTCTGGACACGAGATGTGTTGTACAGCTGGAAAACCAGTGATGCTGCAAGTGTGGGAAAGGCCCATGCCATTGCCTAGTGTCAAAGTCAGTCTACAGTCCACTGCCTGGAAACAACATTATCAACCAACAGCACACAGCATTCAGCTATTTCTCCAGTGCTCTCAGCCAAAGGCTGGAATTACACAATCAGGATAACTTTTCTATTCCACCCTACTGTCAGATGCTTGCAACTTTTCATCTGGAAAAAAAAAAAATCAGTATTTTCTCAGCTACACCCTTGGAAGTCTCACTCTGCACTTAACAAGAGAAACTAAACAAGGAAATGTCAATCGCCATTCTCACTGGCATGAGACTGAGGCCTTCAGTCATACTGTAGGCCACATCCAACAAAATGGACAAAATGAAGGCGAATTAAAATAACTATCATTTACAACTTCACCAGCTGTACACAGAGAGGCCTACAGGAAAAACCAGTCTATTTTTCCACTGATAAAGCACTGTTTTCTCTGCGGTACATTTTTCAGTATACCAGCCTAGCTGTTTTTAAAAGTTCCAAATACAGGAACTTTTGCCAGCTCCAAGGAAAATTTACCACATCCTTTCACTAATACTTGGATCTTCAGCCAGTTACAGTCACACACACTGAACCAAGCCAGTAAGTCTTACGCTACATATGCTTCATCCAATACAACTTATTGCTAGACCTAATGCCATAAATCCATTTGAAAAGTGTTAAGTTAGAAGAAAATACTTGAAGAAAATTATTTCCATATACAAACATCTTCCTAAGGATCTCAAATTCAGATTTCATTAACTTCAAATAAAATGGAAATCAGGATATATTTAGATAGCCATATGTCTTGTTTCAGAAAGTAGGAAACCTGCAGATAGACTGACCTCTCTATTATTTAAGACTACACAGAAAACACAGGGCAAAGCCAGGAACCAGGTCAAGCCTGTACAGTACCCTTATCTACCAATTACACTGGGCATTTTCAAACTTAAAGGTGGCAAAGTTTCAAGGGGCCATGACCATTCTTTCTTGATGACATATCAAGTGGGAAAGGAAGGAAAGGGAAACCATATGGAAAAATTTGAAAGAAACATTCAATTAAGCTGTATCTGGAAGAAGTGGTAAACAGCATGAAAATACTTCCAATGAAAATCAGTGGATCATCAACAATTTAAGCAAACATTTTTTGATAAAAGCATCACATTGGTATTGTTTTTATGTTTGGAAATGCTTCCCAGAACAAAGATATTTTCTCACAGATCTTTTTTCCCTTCTTAGTGGAAGTTCCTTGCAGAGGAAAAGAGAAAGACATGAAATTATACACAGAAGTGAAACATCTGCCATTCTTTTTGTTCTCACCAGTTTAGAAAAATATAAGAAGAAAAAGGCAACTTTTTATTTCAGAAGTCTCAATGTGAAAGATTTTTGAATCAACACAACTTACAGCTGGGCAGAATGATCTGGACTTTAAGGACTCTACGAGTAAAAAAATTGTGAATCACTTTTGAAGTCACTGTTGAGACAATATTCTGCTTTTGTCCCCACTTAAACAGTCTTAGTGTTTTCAAAAAAAAAATAAAATTGAAGTTTTACTTCTTTCTTTAAAGGTTTGCTGACTTTCTGACTTTGCCCCTCTCTGAGAAGGTTGATGTGTAACTAGGTTGATCCATCTTCCCACCCAAAAATCCCAGATTCAGTCGAAATCAGAATATCTCTTCAAGCACAAAACTTAATTTTAAAGTTCTTTTTACCACAAGTCTCTCAGTTGCAGTAAAGCCACAAGCATTTTACCAGATCTAGCTACAGTGAAAACAACTCAATGGATATAAATATCATCACACATTTGCAGACACTGGGCAGAACCCACAAATCTTTCTTTCTGGACAGCAGCCAGTGGGAGTTTCAGAGTCTGTAAGGCTTTGCAAAAGGAAGCAATTTAGCCTCCTATAACAAACGTGCTGTCCCTAAAGAATAGTGTCATGGAAATCAGAGCACATAGAAACAGGATTTTAAAAAATAATATGCTATAGTCCTAACCAGCTTTCCAAACAATCCCTTAAAAGTAATTTTATACTGGGAAGTTATATTAAATGTAGAGAAATATTCCTCTCTTCACATTGTTAAGTAAGTAGATGAACTTCCCAGAATACAAAAGCTACTTCTTGGAAAAGATGGCTTGTCCCCTCTCTTGAGCCTAGCTGTATCTTAAAACTACTGTTTCTACCAGAAAACCAAAGGGATAAGTAGAAGAGAAGGTTCCATTGGTTTTTTTCCTTTATGATTCCTGCCTAACATGCCCAATTTACAAATCCATGTGTCAGGTGGCATTTTTAATACTATCAGGCTGTAAATTTTACATAGAGTCACATCTCTATCATACCAGTAATGAAACAATTTTCACTCAAAAATGAAACGTTAATTAATGAAAGACAAAGAGTCTGGATTTATTGTTTTCTTAAAGGTGTCCTTGTCCCCCTGAATCAACCTATCCAAAAACTTATTTCTGTAAGTAGAACAAGCTTATCTGATTTCCAAAAGGATATATAAGCTAGTATCAGTCTTAGTCAAATTTCTGGCCAAACCAACACTTTAAACACATACCCTTCCACTAAAAGAAAAGGAGGGGGGAAAAAAGAAAAAAGGAATTGATGCTGTTAGTTGAGCTAAATGATTCTAATGAAATTCCTACCCATATTGCAGTTATATGCATCAGGTAAAATTTTACTTATCTATTTCCCACATTGTCACTGGCTGAAGAGGTTTACTCTGGCACACACATTCACTGAACAAGCTGAAGGGGTGTTACAAACAACAAAGAACAAACTCATGTATTTCCATACAGAAGAGTCAGTACTGGACAAGCAAAGACTTCAAATCCATTTACTGGCTTGTCATGCTTATCTATCAGTAACTTTTACAGGCACAAGTCTGTGAGCTGTCATTCTTCTCCTACAACACCAGTGGACCCAATTTCACAGTCCTGAGGAGTATCTTGCATGCAAAATAGTTACATTACACGGAGAGTACCCACAGTTAGTTTTAATGCATAAATAAGGCACTACAAAAGGGGTAGAATAAGACTCAAAATGAGATAAATATTAATAGAAGATACAATTCATCTCCTGTGAACATCTGTCTAATTCTGCAGGTTTGAAACAAGGCTGAGACCAATCCTCTAAATAAAGCTGGACTTCGCTGTTTTCTACTTCAACTTTTATCTTATGGAACAACTTCAAATAACTCAAATAATAAATGAACAGCCTATAAATATTGTTTTAACTTTCCTCTCTGTAACATAACACCTGCTTTTGGTTCTGTTCACACTTCCATTCATGCATGAAGTGTATGTACAAAGAGGGTTATTGTGTCATTGAGTAAATGAGCACTGAAATCAAACCAAAACTAGTAACTGCCAATACTGCTGTTTTCTGTTCCCTGTGCAAAGGCAATGAGTCCTTTCTAGTTAACTCTCCACATACATATTGGTGTTGAATTGCAAAACAATAGTTATTTGTAAATCATTACTTCCCCCAGTATGAAAACTCTACCAGCTAAAGGCAAGAAACACTCAACACATGGACTGCATTACTAAAAGAAACTATCTGAGAAACCAAGACAAAATTTCACTTGTTTGCCTGCTCCACCTTTCTGCTCTCAGTGCTCTCTTATTTAACAGACTAAATGTACAGGACAATGTTCTTAAATGTTAATGACAATGAATACCTTCCAAAAAGCACAAGCCAGATCTTTTATTTATAAACATAAAGCTTTTATCTTTACTATCTCCAGCACTGAAGGTTGTGTTTGATTTGGTTATGGAAGGCTCAATAAAAAATTTTTATAATCTGCATTATTGCACTTCAATGCAGATTTCCCTCTCAGAAATACCCACTCAACACTGCAAATACATTATGCTAATGGACGGGGACAGAGGGCATTAGGCACTTCTCCACCAGCACTGTACCACAGCCTCTTGCTTGGCTGGCACTGCAGTCTCTTTGGGCCCTGCTGAGCAAAAAAAGTACATTTATACAGTGATAACTTCTATCCTGATGTGTTCCTACTTCTCTCTATTTTTCCTTACTGTCCATTTATTGTGGACATGATAGGGCCATATGAGTCACAGTATGGTTGGTTACAGCTCTTGTGGCAATTTGTTTTACAATTTCAGGGTTAGGAATGTCTGTGCTGGTCTCAGCTGGATTAGAGTTTATTTTCTTCACAGTGGCTAGTACAGGACTACCTTTTGGATTTGTGCTGAACAGAGTTAATAACACAGAGATGTTTTAGTTATTGCTGAGCAGGGCTTGCACAGAGCCAAGGCCTTTCTGCTTTTTGTATGGCTATGCTGGCAGGGAAGCTGAGGGTGCCATGAGAAGTTGGGATGGGACATAGCCAGGGAAAGTGACCCCAACTGACCAAAGGGACATCCCAGACCATGTGATGTCATGCTCAGTATATAAAGTTGGGGGAAGAAGGAAGAAGAGGGGACATTTGGAGTGATGGTGTTTGCTTCCCATTCACCATTACAGATGAAGGGGCCCTGCTCTCCTGGGGAAGGCTGAACACCTGCCTGCCCATGGGAAGCACTGAATCCATTCCTTGTTTTGCTTTGCTGGTGTGCACAGCTTCTGCTTTCCCTATTAAACTGTCTTGGTCCCAATCCAGGAGTTTTCTGGCTTTTACCCTTGTGATTCTCCCCCTGATCCCACTGGTGGGGGACTGAGTGAGCAGTTGTGTGGGGTTTGGCTGCTGGCTGGGGTTAAACCATGACACTGTCTTACACAGAAGCACGTATAAAGAGCATCTCTCAGACATCTACTAATACAAATAGTATACTCCCAAATAGATTATGTCTAAAAAAAAACCCATCTTACATACAGAACAGAGTAAGTCACGTGAAACAGGTGTTGAAACAGCACTCAATAGCTTACTGACATTAACATTTAATGCTCAGAATCACAAGGATAGAGAAAGTATAAAGAAGGAGAGCATAAGGTAGCTCTTCCACATGACAGAAGCGACTAGTGGATGCAGCTCCAATGGCAACTGCTACTGTATTTGATCTCCATTATTTTCTAAATTGAAGGCTTCATGTTTATTCTTCTGAACTACAAGTATGATAAAACCATAGTTTTATTGCCATATTTAACACAGTACAGAGCTACTCAGCTAATATATTCATGATACACTAAAATGCACTCTTTCCGCTAGATCTTAACACTGCTTGCTAGACTGTATCTTAGAGGTCCTGAATATGTTTTGGATTGAGATGATGGAATGAGTGACAGTATAAGTGAGGGAGAGTAAAGGACACCCCCAGTACAAGAAAACATAAGCTCTCAGAAAGCTACCTAAAGAAAGAAAAAAACCATTTCAAGAAACTGTTACTCCCTTCCAGAGACAACAAAATTTAGGCAAAAGTACCACAAACCTGTAGAAGAAAACAAAGAGCTGGAAGCAGCTAAGGAGGTACCAATGAATTTCTTAAGCTCTTCTTTGCTGGCAAAACAGAAAGCAAAACTAGTAAAACCAAAATATGAACTCTTCTCAAATTTGAAACAGCCTAACTAGGACTCACAAGAACTCATGAGAACTAGGAGAAACCAGCTATTCTTTCTGCTTTTAAAAGGAAACAAGTTCTCCTTCATACCCTAATGGGTCTTTATACATAATTCTGTGTAAGGGAAGGTGTTAGCAGCTTTTTCACCAGTAACTTTTCTAATTGTGCAACTTATGGTTTTGGTTCTAAATGTGAGAAACATCAGTCAGGAAAACTTCTCTGCTTCCAAAATCTTTTCTCTGACACATTACTGCCAGAAACTGTGCTGGCTTTCCCAGAGAGACTGCATCATGCTCACATTAATTTGGGTAAGTATGAAAAGCACTGCTTTCAGACATTTCTTGAAGGATCACTTTAATAACTTCCTTTAATTCAAACACATTGTTTGTGGTTTTTCCCATAACTGCAGCCTAACCCTCTCAACATTGTAAGCAATACCTTTTTCCTTTTTCCTTTTCTTTTCGTCTGCCTACCACCATAAAAACAGTTTCAGGATTAAAACCACAATCAAGCTCTGTCTACGTGCCACAGGAGAAAAGCAACATGGCCACTTGATCAAGATCAGAAAGATTACACACAAGAGAGTAGTTAGAGTGGTTAATCTGCTACTACACCTACAGCAACTGGGTGTAGCTGTGCCCTTTCTAACAATGTCAAGGTTGTACTGATTTAGCCAGGACACATGAAAAGACAAACAGTTTCTGGGACTGAAACCTACCTCAGTCTATTCAGACCATGTGAGTTCTCAACAATGATTCAGAGCAGGAGAAAGCTGAGGTCACTCTGCAGCCAGACACGACGACTTAGGAGTAAAATATTGTAACTCCCTGTGAGTTGGCTTGCTTTTGTTTAAAGCAGTACCTCTGGCAAGTAGAAAGCAGCAATTCACTTAGTGTAATAGAAAATAATTTGATTTCTAAACTTAACAGACCTTTTTCTTCAAGAGACAGTTACTCAGAACAAACACATATCACAGCTGATTCAATTGGACCTGGAATAGTAATAAAGACAGTACTATCAAAAAAGCTCAGCTTCTGGAGGCCTAAGGTATTTTTTTCTTACAATTAAAGGACATAATTTGCCATTTACTTATTTACAGATGTCGCTAAAAATTGATCTGCATAAAAGCAATTTTGGGCTCTAAGAGACATGCAAGACTTAACTGCAAGAGAAGCTCCTACATGGACAATCATACCACCTGCTTATCTAAACTAGATGTAAAAAGCTGATGTGGGAGTGCAAAGCAATAGAAAAAGCAATATAATTTGCAATTAATATTAAATCATGTTTCCATTTCATATATTCTATGAATATCAAATGGGCACTGCACATTAAGCTATACAAATGAAATATTAAGCACAGGCATTCAGTGACACACACTCACTCCAGAATCAGATATACACAAAATGTTAATAATTCTTACATAGAAAATACAAAACAACAGGAATACTGAATGGTTATGAGCAGTTCACAAAATTCTGATGCACAGCCTTATCCCATTTTAACACTATTAATTTTTATTAAAATCTTTATTCAGAGATACAGTTTTTTTCTATTAAAAAAATGAAGCTTTTCTCAGCATTGCATTTCCCCTGTATTGTTTCTTTTCTTCTAATACTGCTAGCAAGTATTACATGCACTGCTGAACAGCTGTAATTTGTATTTCAGCAATCCTGAGAGAAAAAAAAGTAAATGCTCTCCAAGTGTGCTTTGGTTACATCATGATGTAATGGTCTATAGACTAACTGTTAATAATTTTCAGAGTAATATGTTGAGTCAATCTTTACTATTTTAAACAAACATTAAGCCATAGAAACGGTCATGAAACAAAGCTGAAGCCAATGCATTGCATATTTACAGTCACAAACATCACAGCACAGTTTGGGGCAGAAATTAGAATGCTACAAACACATGAAATTCTGAGAAAATGCAGCAGGCAACGTTACTGAGACATGGATAAAACACAATTAACGCCCATTGTCATGGGAAATGTTACTTTTGCCAAGTGCAGAATTTGGACATAGAATAATTACAGCACTTAGGGAAACATGATTTTTTAATTAAAACAGCAATTCAAAATAATTACTTTTCAGATGTGAAAGAAGAATTTTTAGTGAAAGTCTGTTTTTCCACCCTAACAACTCAAATACTGAATTTCTGTTAGCTATCTTTTAATTTCTGATCTGCTGGAGCAAACTGGAAGTAGGCCACGATGACAAGAGAGCTGGAGCACCTCTCCTATGAAGACAGGCTGAGAGAGTTGGAGTTGTTCAGCCTGGAGAAGAGAAGGTTTCAGGGACACCTTGCAGCACCTTCCAGTACCTAAAGGGGGGCTACGAGAGAGATGGAAGGAGACTTTATGAGAGCATGTAGTGACAGGACAAGGGGGAATGGCTTTAAACTGAGAGGGGGTAGGTTCAGATTTGATACAAAGAAGAAATTCTGTGCTGTGAGGGTGGTGAGGCACTGGTACAGGTTGCCCAGAGAAGCTGTGGATGCCCCATCCCTGGAAGTGTTCAAGGCCAGGTTGGATGGAGCTTTAAGAAATCTGGTCCACAGGAAGGTGTCCCTGCTCATGGCAAGGGGGTTGGAACAAGACGATCTTTAAGGTCCCTTGCAACCTAGATGTGCAAAGTTCACTGCCCCTTTTCCTGTGTCCAGTATGTCCAAAGTCTGATGTCAAATGATCATCCACATCGAAACAAGAGAGCCTGAGCTGCACATTACAGATTAAGATGTGGCTCGTTCAACACTTTGCAGCTCCTCTCTGTGTCCACATCATCATGCTAAAATATTCTTTAACAGAAAGCTTATGGCAGACCTAAGTAAAACTGGGTGTACAGCATTTTGGCTGCCAGAATTTATTTTATGTATTATAGACAGTAAATGGCAAAAACACAGTCAAATATACCAGTTTCACATGTATGCTTTTAATACTTCCAAGTTTTAACATATGCTTCCAGCAATTTAGGACCTTGTCATTTAGCCCCAGAGGCTCAGGCAATGCTTCCACAGATGCTTCCCTGTATGGCACTGACAACCTGAGCAGCTCACATCAGTACTACTTCTGCAGCACCACATGTCAAGCTGGGACAGTGGTCAGATTTTAAAACAACCCCATCTTTTCTCCTTTCTACACAGCTTTTAAGATTCAGTTAAGTTTCTTGACCCAGCTGACAGGTGGCCCCTGAGAGAGCTGCACCAACCAAACTTAGCCCACAAGGGGAGAAGTGCATCACAGAAGTGGCCTTTTAGATGACACCAGTGAGCACTGGGTGAAGACACCACAGAGATTGCCAGAGTCCTTTTGGCATCTATGGACAGGAAAGATCACTGTCAGGGCAGTCACATAACACTTCTGTTTCAGCAGCAAAGCAGGCTTAAAAAATTGCCAGCCTTACTTACCTTCAGCTACCCTTTATTGTCTCATGCCAAGTTTTTTCAGACTGTTATTTTTAGCCTTGATTATTTCAGTAAACTATTTTACTGCATGACACCACAAACCCTTAGGCTGGCATTGAAGGGGCTGTGAAGGGAAGGGAGCTAATATCCAGCTCTTTAATTAGCTCCACAATAAATACCAGAACTACCTGTAGTTATTAATCTCTTAGGTTACCACTACAAGTTATCCAAATTCTCTGACAGTGTCTGAAAAATGCCAGCAATAATGAAATTAAGATAGTATTATGCAAGATAACAAAAAGATACCATCTGGAAGATTATGCATTTCAAAACAGGATAGGACTTCTGGACTGCAGTTTCAGTAAGCCCACTAAACTCACACAGGATAATGAAATCCCAAAATAGCATTTTTGATAGCAGCATCAACAGGCACATGAGGAATCAATTTCAACTTTCAGGGCTCTCTAAATGCTGGAGATCTTCTTCTCATGATCCCTACTCAAATGTTTCCACTTGCTTATATTAACCTCTCTGCTCACTGAACCCTGCACTATGCCATTTCAGCATGCTAACCCTACAGAAAATTAACCACTTGTTTTGCTACATGTACTTTCTGCTTGTGCTAGTGCATAGAGTGGCTCAGCAGAAGACCATATAAGCACTGAAGCCAGTGTAAAGGGGAGAAGATGATAAAATTGTCCAGGAATTTATTTTTTTTTTCCTAGGTACAGTGAACACAGAAGCTACAGTAAGGTATGTCAGAGAAGCAGAGCACTGCATGAAAGGACTAGTACATTATCCCCCTTTGCTCCTTGGAACTGCAGCCTAGGTACATCCAAGTTCTCTTGATACATTTTTATGGCAAATTTTAGAGAAGATATTCACTGCACATGAAGCAGTAGGGAAGGAGAACTTGACTGTAAAGTCAACTAAATTTGGAGTGCTTCAATAAAGACCCAAATCCTACTTCCAATATTGTCTCCAAGGCAAAACAGGCACAAAAAACCATTTCAGTGTACACAAGAGACATATGTGTGTATATATATATATAATATTCCACTTTAAAATATTTTTTAATCACAAAGATCAAACCTCACTCCCATATGATTAACTATCCCTCAATAGCTGTAAATTGCTTCTTTTTATTAGTTGCCAAGCATTGCTTTGTTAAGCAGGCATCAGTGTATTGCAAAGCACTGTGTGTACACAAAAAAAGACAAAGCAAAAGGCCCTAGTTTAAAGTCACCTTGGAAGAGACTCTCTTTTTAATAAGGTTTAAAATAATTGAGGGAATCTGTGCCTTCAGGATGATGGCTTTCACCATTTTCTCTCAAGGAAGCACAACATTTATATAGCCAGCCTTGTTGTTCTTGGGGTTATTGCCCTGACATGTCAGTATTGGCAAGGTGAGATACCAGTTACCTTTCTGCAGGGCTCAGCACACATTAACCAAAGAGCAGAGCAATTCATCCAGTCCTCCTCACCCTGCTGAGGGCAAGAAGGTTATCAGCCTGGAAGACAGGATTAGGGGTTTCTCAAGCAGGATCTTAGCAAGAAACACTACAGAAAACCTGTTTATTATGTTTCTAAGCCACTAGGCATTACCGAGAAGGGAAGGGAAGGGAAGGTGCGGGAAGGTGCGGGAAGGCGCGGGAAGGCGCGGGAAGAGAAGAGAAGAGAAGAGAA
>VZTB01014851.1:185298-258531 GCA_013397245.1 Thryothorus ludovicianus | reverse complement strand
GAGAAGAGAGGCCCTCCTCTGCATCCATGCCTTATGATTTAATTCTGCACTTGTTCCGATTCACAAAAACCTGATAAAATACCAAAAAGAATTTCCTTAGAAGTGAGCAAACAAGTGACAATAAATGCATGACAAAGAGGTACAAACAAGTCATGGTAGTTAATTTTTGCCAAGGGTAAGTGTCTAATTTCTCTTTCACAATACTGGTCTGGCTGCCTGTGAACACACCCAGGTACGCTTGAAGGTTCAAACAGTGCTGAAAGGAAATGACACAATAGGAAAAGAATTCAGGAGGCATCAAGGAGGTCTCACATCTCCCAAGCCCTTTGTCTTAGCCTGAGGCCAGCTCTACACAAGGGTAAGTGTATTTGTAATTCTGCTCACTCACCTTTCTGAGAGCAGACAGCTACAGGAAGGTTTAATGTGCAAAGCCAACCCAATAAAGTGCCAGGCATTTTTTAGAAGAGGCTGAGAGAAGCAGGCAAGGCAAGAAGAAAGAAAAAGTTTCTTATATCTGATTCTGAAATAATGACCTGCAGGAAGAAGTCCCCCAGGAACATTTAATGACGGTGGTACATAAGTGACCATCCTTGACACTCCCACTTGGTCTCTACCAAAGGATTCAACTTCATTCCAAAAGAGAACAAAAGGAATGGGTGTTTCAGAGCCTAGAGAAACAGATCAGCTCACCTGTGTACAGGGAAGTTACTATTTATATAGCATAGCCATATAGCTGTCAAATTTGCAAGGCAGGGGCCACATCCAGATCAGCAGAGCAGCTGGGGGCTGGTGCACCTGGCCATCTAGGAACTCCCATGGTCTTTGATGACACAGAATCCCTCTCTAGGTCAAATGCATCCTATAGACTTAGGCTCACTATCTTCCTAACATTTTCTCGATAACTCTCTGTAGTTCCATGGTCTGGAATTGGGCAGCATTTGGCAAATAGCATAAGGAACAATCACAAAGAGTAAATACCAAATTTATTTCTTTGGGATGGCCTGTAAGAAAGTCTGAGAGCTCACAGAGTTCTTGTGGTAGAAACCACTGCTTTTGCTGTTGTTTAATCCACTTTAGAGCATAAACTGTCACAGGAAGTGATCAACTTCAGCACACAATATCTGTGGTTAGTCTTTGAACATTAGCTGTAAGGCTGTTTTAAAAGCTGCCTGGCTACAAAGCAGACTTCTTTCCTTTACATGCTTTATTGCAATGACATTGCCTATGCTGACTACTAACAACACTGCAGCTGGAGGTGCCAGTCCTCACATACAGACCAAATATTCTCTAATTTACTCCTTTCCCAGTTCAGGAATCATGTCTGTAATCATAGGCACCATCACCAATAATGCAGCAAACCTCCAGCAGATTCTTTCAGCGAGCATAAATGCAAGGGTGAAATGCATAACTGTACATTGTATAAACTAGTGTCTACCTACGAAAAGGACTGGGGAAAGAAGTCTATAGCTCAAACCAAAAGCCTGTATCCTTCAGCAGTAACAAATCATCTAAACAGGGAATGGGAAAGAGACTCTAGTGCTTAAGTGACACCCATTACTTTTGCTTGTATTTTCATAGAAGCCCTCTGTGTTTGACAGCAAGCGTTCCAGTCTGGCTGTAGTCTTTAGGTCAGCTCCAACTGATTAGGCCACACCACAGCCAAAAGGAGCAGCCCCTTACTGCCTCTGCCATTTCCATTACCATGTCCTACTCTGTGTCAGTAGCTGACCTATGATGGGGATGACAACACTATGAAAAGAGATTTGCAACAAACGGTAGACTGAAAAATCTTCTCCAGTAAAAGATTTCAAATCCAAAAACTTCTAAGATCTCTACTTAACCTGATGACCAAACACTGGCACACAAGCCAGAAGTGACACCTCTAATCCATAACCACACTGCAGAAAAAGCATTTATGATGCATATACTCAACTGGGCAGAGTAGACTATCCCAAGACCACTACTGAAAATTTCAAATCCACAAGCACGGAGTCATCATGGATAAATGTGTGCTGGAAACATCAATACCAGTATCGAACATATATCCAAGTTACTACATTGATCTCCTAAAGTATGTTTTGGACCAGTATTGCAAGAGGAAGGTACTTAACAAAGCAGAAATAAAGTGAGGCTCACCAGCAGAGGAAAGAACCCAGGACTGAAATATGGAGAGGGTTCGCACATGTAAACTCTGTTATGCTGTCACAATTCAGCTAGAAAAATTTTCCTTGTTACCATCAAATTCCCATGCAAAATACTTTGTACTGGCCACTTGTCACTGATACACTGCATATCTTGTTTTTGTTTAGTCAATCTAAGTACATTTGAGCAAGCACATCAAATAAAGGACTGCTCAAGTGGGTGTGACCCCTCAAAAATAATTTCTTTTTGCAATTATTACTATTACAGCTTCTTTTAGTGCTTGTTGAAAAGCCTGGTGTAAAGATTGGTTTTAAAAAGCATACAACGCTTACTGATAAAAAATTTAGCCCACATCAGTCTATTTATAGCTTAACATTTGGATGACGCAGGAAGTTTGGCACTGGACTAGATGAGCTCAAGAAGTCCTTTCCAGCCTAAATAATTCCCAACATTTATATATGTTGTTTAATGTGAATTCCTCTGCTGCTAGGTAGCAATGTTCCATTCAGTCTCCAGCAAATAACCTAGGAAAAGGAAACTAAACTTGAAACAAGTTGCTTTGGGTTTTAAAAAGAAGCAAAACCCTTGAGAAATTCAAACCTGCTACCTTGCATAATCTAAATTCCAGATTTCAAAAGGCATACAGAAGGCAGGACTGATGCTCAAGAAGACAAACAAATACAGCTGCATACCAAAATCTGACCTGTAAAGCAGTGACAACTCTTGGCTTTCTTGACTGATATTTCTTCTTGACCCTTGGCACCACAGAAACAGGATAACCCAGGCCACCACCTAATCTGCGATCTTGCTTCTAGCAATGACCAGCACCTGTGCTTTCACTGGCAGGACAGAAAGTTGGCCTCTTATGTAGCACTGTATGCACAGACATTGAGTTTGACAGTCTAATGCTCAGTACTTTGCAACCTGCTGGGTGATGAGAGCTATCAGCAGTTACCTCCATTCCTTTCTTAGGACTCATAGTCAAATGAAGAAATAGGCCACTTCCTCTTTTCTCCTCTCTTCCCCAACTAGCACAACACAATATCCTCATTTAAACCAGTCTGCTACAGTTAGTCGAAGTAAATGAGGCATTTTAAGCAGTAGTTTCCTACATCAATTCCTTATTTAAAAGATTTTACACAGTTTTGGTAAAAACTTTTCAGAAGACACTGGCACATGTCTTGAGCACTGTCCTCTCTGCTTGAGATTTGAAGCATAATTCCCTATCACCAGGATACAGATCAGTGATATGTGTGTTTCCAGAACTACCCAACAGTCTTCAGACAAAATCTCACTAGATATTTAAGCCAGATAAGGGAACACTTGTTCATGCATTCTAAACTCAGAAAACATTATTTGGAAGATTTACGGGGTTGGAAGTCTAAAGCAGTCTCCTATCAATTACTCAGGTTTATGAAGCAGGGTTTCTGCCTGCAGTCACGTTCACAACTATCATTAGCAGAACGCTGACTGCTAGTAAGCAAAACATAAATAGCCCCTGGAACAGGGGAAAATGACACATCTACTCAGAACTATTGTGCAGAGAAGTTAATTCAAGTGACAAAACAAGTATGCATTTCAGTCTTACCTAGTTTGTCACAGGTTTGCAAGAGCAAACCAACATAGGACAAATTATGAGAGTCTTTTATAAAAACTGCCAAAGGGGCATAAACCTAGGCTTCAGACAGGGCACACTGACCTCTGTCTGACCTCACATAAATCTCAGAGAAGCTTTCTAGTGATAAGCACCAAAGACTTTAAAGGAGTACGTGGATGGCAAATCCATGAGTTAGAAAATCTCAGACCAGGGTGAAGTATTCTCTTTATTTGCAGAGTGCTTTACAGCAGCCTCCCAACACCACACACAAGCTCACGCTCAGGGACACTGGGGCAAAACAGACACAGCAGCAGCAGCAGCGAGTGTCAGCTTCCCTCACACAAGAGTTACCTGCGTGGTAACTGCTGCCTTCCAGCTAGCAGAGTACACTGTGCTGTGAGACAAAAACAATGCAACGCCTGATTGGAAGAGCAAGTGAGATGGTTTGGATATTACGCTCTGGGAAGCTGTGGAAACGTTCTGTTTGGCTTTTGCTTTGACATAGACATTGAATGATGTGGACAACTACTCAAGCTATGGTTTCTTTGAGCTTTATACTTTAAGTTTAGAATTACATATAGAATCTTGTAAGCTACAATTATCTCCAAAATTCTTAGTTAAAAATAAAGTCATACTCAAATACTGATTTATGCAAGTATTGTAACTACTAAATAACAGCATTTAAGTGAAATCCACCATCAAAAAATGCACGTGACCTTATTTTCTGTATCTCCTGGCCCTACCATTTTCTAAAACAATTAGAAAACATTATTTCAGATAATATTTAGAGAGCAGAAGGCAATTCTTCTGCATAAGGATAGTAGGAGAAAAAATTCAGGGCAAACAATGTCAGTCCTAGTTCCAAATACATTGTCTGGCTGGAATGTAACTGAAAACATCAAAGTACTCCGTGTTTTAATTGCTACTCTCCCATGATTTACAGAACCTATTAATTCTTTTTTTAAAAGTGTGACTCAAAAAGATAAGGTCAATACAACTTGCAAGTACATAGGCAGCAAGACCACAGAGCAAAAAAGCCAGTAGAATTAAAATAGAAATTTTTTGTTCAGTAAGTATGTCAAACAGTAAACCAGGGTGGGGGGAAAGTAAATATTTCTGAAAGGAGTGGTAAAAAATTATGCAGGAACTAGAGAGAATAACAATGCTAAATATTTATTAGAAAATATTAGCAAAGTATGGTCATATATAAACACCTGGAAGAAACTGAAACACAGTTTCATTAAGTAAATAAATAATCTACTTATAAATCATCATGACAGTTCTTCTCATTTCATGTTGAACCTTTGATGCTTGGCACTTTTCTTGATATGTGGATCCTGTTTGAATTATAACACTCATAACACAGTGTTTTACCTTAAATGCACAAGTAAAATGTGAAAAATACAAACGTCTAAAAACCTATACAAAGGTGGCAATATAAAAAATACTGAGAATAGTTTTTTCAATTGTTTTTAAGCAACTGCTATTTTTAAGGCTTCTACCTCTGTTTCAATATGCTTAAGGCTTGCAATCTTTTGCTATTTAAAAGTACACCAAAGATGTGAGATGATTTACAGTAAAGGGTAATGTAAATGTACTGCCAAGAAAAATCTCATAACCATTAAGTTCATTACTTGGCTTATTTAACACTAGGAAAGGAAATGACAGTCGCAGACAGTGCTTTACCATCTGTAGCATCCTTCCAAGGACAAATTTAGTGGACAACTGTAATTTATGGGCAGGTATCTCCCCTTTCAGAAGACAGAAACTGACAACAACTTTAACACCTAAGCTGAAGAATAAAATGTATACAGTATCTAATGGTCAACTTGGCCACAAAAAGTGTACTAGGAGCTATACTGGTGCTCTCAAAAAAGCAGTGTATGTTAGGCTGCTGAGACTTCTCCCCATTTTACTGTCTGCTTATACAGGAAGGTAAAGCTTTATATGGCAAGGTGGCAGTGGTGGGGCTTTCACAGGTGTGGTGTTTATATTTCTATCAACAGAGGCAAAAAAAAAAAAAAGGAAAACACACAAATCACGTAAAGGAATTAATTACCCTTGGATGACAAATATCTAAATTATCTTGGAAGTCACAAGTAACCCCCCTGAAAGCAAAACAGTATGCATAGCTTGAAGCTGAGAGTGGACTTCTTAAAAACAAACCAAACTGAAAAAATATTTGAACAGTTTTGCATTTCTACAAAATTCTACAAGAAAAAAAATCAGTTCACTCATTTAATTAGATGGAAAATATACCTCGGAAAAAGTCTATGTTTCACAAATCATGAAAATTACAGTGCAATTTCCCTTGTAACTAACATACCATCACTGATTTCTGATGTGAAAGACTAAAACTGTTAGGTGGTGGAAAAAACAGTAAATTTTGGGTATTTCAGGATTTAAACAGAACTATTTCTGGTTTTATTAGGCATATCAAAATCATGGCTAAACCTCAGCAGTAGGCTTGGGCTTTTAGGAAAAACGTCATTAAATCAGTAAAAGTTTATATTTCTTGGCACACAGGCACCACCCTAACAAGTCTCTTTAAAAGCAAGTATCTCAGTGGAGGTAATATTTACTGTTTACTGTACTTCTGGTTGTTAGGGGTTACCAAAAAGGTCCTGTTTTTCCATGACATCAGCTGCATTCCAACAGAAATGTGTGCCCAGGAGTTTTAGTAATGACTGTAGCCTCCAACAGTTGAAACCTTGGCCAAAATCCTCTACACCTGCAGACCAGCTGAGAATAGTAGGCAAAAAAAAAAAAACCCAAAAAAAAAAAAAAAAACGGAATTTTTCTGACTTATCTCCTAGTAAAGAGAAATTATGATTTTGTTGCTCAAATCTGTTTTTGAAAGTTGTTTGGACCAAATTTTGAGTATCTGTGAGTTGTTGTTGCTTGTTCAGTTAATTTCTTGGCTCAAGGCCTCAACTCAGTCTGTCAGAAGTGTAACACATTCCCCACCAAATCTAATAGGTCAAAGGGATTTCAAAACAGGATGCTCAAATTTTTCAAAATTAGTATGTTTTACCTCTTTACATATCTCTCACCTGTTTCTTTCTCTAAAATGCTGCTGATAATATGCATTTATCAATTTTTCATTAAAATTTTTCATTGGCATTTAAATACCACGAAAAGCCAGCTATTTGTGAAACATACAGATCCTCTAGTCTTGGGTAAAATCCCATGAAGACAGGAAGATCTCAATAGCAGGCAATACACTGAATGAAAACAAGTACAGAGCTACACTCTGAACACTGAGGAAAAGCCAGAACAACACAGCAGTGGTTGATACCATCCTCTGTGTGGACAGCATTGAATGTGTAAATGAGTAAACGTGCAAATGTGTAAATGACAACCACGGCCACACTGAGCAAAGTGTCTCTACCAACAGCAAAGTAGTTTTGGGTTCTTTTGAGTTCTGTGTGTGCTCCAGATCTAACAATTAGCTGTCTGACAAGTGGGCAGCCCCCAGTGTCCTGCCTGTGTAAACCCAACACAGCCACACAACCCTGTTATACAACCAGCAGTATCCAAGAGTGTCTATTGAACTCAAGGCCCAAAATAAAAAATATCACTATGTTTTTCATCATACCAGATTGAAGACTGCAAAACAGAACTAAGGATTCAGGGTCACATTTTCATGAATACCATGTTGTCACATTACTAGGGCAGGAAATTCCTAGTGGAAGGAAAAGGTGCAGTATCAGAATAAAAGGTGTGGGAGTGTTCACATTATAATATGTACCAGTTCCTGACACTACTTCACACATGGCTATTTCAAGTTCTTATTAAGCACCACCATAAAAGAGAAAACTATTTAATAAGATAACTTAAAAAATCATTACTTTGTTATCAATAGGGAAAGAATTTGAAATCAATCAGCTCAGCTCTATCCATAATTTAGACCAATTTCCTTTACTGAATTTTCTTTGCTGATGGAAGCCTACAATTAGTAACCCACAGAGCACAACAAAAAAAATCTCAACCCCCCATACTGTATTCTCTATAGAGCCTAATATTAATTTTGAGGAGGGAAAAGGCCCTATGGACAAAACTATTTATAACAGACACTTTTAGGCTAAAGAATTGAGCCAAAAATTGCTATGTATTTCATATAAACCAATGTTCTCCAGTCAGAAATTATTCTCTCATTGATAATACATTCACCTGTTACATTTCTCTGATTTTGGTTTTCTGCCAGCATATGTTTTAAACAAAGACTGTTCTTTTCATCTTTGTTTCTGTGTTTTTTTAAAGAAGTGTAGTCTTTGCTACTGAAAATTGCTATCATCTTAATTTTATATTATTGCATATAGTTGTGTCTGCAGAACCTTGGGTGGAGCTCCACTTATTTCCTAAAGGAAATATGCTGACTCCAACCAAAATACTACAAATGTGGAAACTGTAAACGGTTCCAATTTTGCAAGTTAGCACATCAGAAAGAAGAACAATTATACTGAGGAGCTGTCATTTTGCCCTTGTAATTAAGGCCTGCCAGACCTGTGTTAATAGAAAGCATTTGTACTCTAGTAGTTCAGAAAGACATTTATGACAAATCTTCAGGGGACAGACTTTGTCTTCACCTTAACTACTTTAACAATTAGGATAAAAGCTGCTTTAACTGCATAAACAGGAGGCTTGGAGGTGCAGGCAATATGTTGCCTTTTAGCCAGTTCCTCCCTTGCACTCCCTTGTACTGCTCAAAATTTAACAGATCTCTGCAGGGCAGGTGCCTCTGAGGCAACTAAAATTCACAAACCACCTCCAACAAAGGTGTGCTCCAGGTTCCCAGACCACTACACACAGGTCTTTGCACCACAGCCATCAGGGATGATGAAAGTTATCTGTGGCCATGACTGCCAGCAAACCTAGATTTGTGATGCTGAAGGAAATAGCACCAATGATTAAACACACAGCCTTTTGCAAGACGGTGTGTGGGAGACAAATGAAAAACCAGTATCATTGTGTACAAAGACTTCCATGAACGTCTGGCAGAAACAAAAGTGTTGTCACCATTTGTGTTAAATTCCAGGGATATTTGACCTCAGCTTATCTCAAAGTCTTGTACAGTGGATATTTGATGTTAGACATCCCACAGGCTTATGCAATGCTGCTCTGCTCGCTCAAATGGCAGCTTTGCTGCCTCCAGCAACTGGCTGCACGGCACATTTTAAAAAAAGACGCACAAAGCTTTTGCCACAAATCCACAGGCCAATGACCTAAAATGTCCTGCAAGACCAAGGCAGCTCCCAGGCTGGCCTCTTCCTGCACTCACAGGGCTCAGGCTTGATCACAGGAAAAGGCAGAGAAGAATCAATTTATAGATACATAAAGCAGGGGTGCAAAATAACACATCAGTCACAAGGTGAATGGACAACTGAGAGAGAAACTAAGATCTGAGCCTTCTTGAACAAGTCATTCTACAATTAGGATAGGATACAATTTAACAAAACTCAGAACTCCTGAGCATTGATGGATGATATTTCTCGTCAGTCATACATTTAGAAAGTTATACAGTGAACCATGATGTTAATTCAGTTACTATTTTATATGCCAGGTAAACAAAACTTTTCTGCTAGAAAGATGACAGATAATATATATGAAGGCCTGTATATTTATTACTAAGATTAAAGAAGCCAAGACGAGTTTGCACAGATAGTGTTGTCATTTTTTTTAATTAAACAGGGAAAAATTCTGAGATGTAACAATCTACCAACATTCAGATCTTAGTGCTTAGGACTCAGACCCTATAACAGTACACAAAGAAACTATTGTGTGAGCCATAAAGTGTGTAATTAGTCACATCCCCATGTTTTTTGCACTTCAGTATGTAAGCTCAATCAGTTCTGCTTCACTTCTGAAATGCAACTGCACCTGAGGAAGTAATTCTTTAAGGAATGTAATGTAAACATTATAAAATGAAGGAACTCTTTCATTGTTCCTCATACCACCAATTTATTTTGATGGATAAAAGATGAACATTTCTGGAAAGCAGAAATCTTTAGGTCTGGAAAACAAACATGACCATGATCATCTCCTGAGAGTCTAGCAGCAATGAGATTCTCATTCATTATTTCCTTCAGAAACATATCCTCAACACAGTATCCAAGACTACATTAATGAGACTAAGTATAATTATACTGTAGTATTTCTTCAACCAGGATTTTGAGTAGCTGGTCATCTTCTCTTCTGTGTGTTCAGAAACCAACTGTTCAGAGTGTATCTGCTAGATTTGGCCTACAGTGTGTATTTAGAGAGTCATAAATTTGTTTTAAAGTGGAACTAGAACTAGTTTGCATGTACTTCCGACCTTCCACCAGACAATTTATTCACCATATACACTCACTAAAGAATTCTACCCGTTGTCTGAAACAGAGGAGAGTGAGAGGAAGCTAAAAGAAAAATACTGTCTGAATACCTAAATCCTTACCTACTGCATTATTCATTACTGGTTTTGGTGCCTCAGCTACCAGAATACTGAAACCAAAAATACTTAACCTGATTAAAAAAAACCATTAACCACAGCAGTACCTTTTAAACATTATTGTACACACACAGAGTTCCATTCTGTTGCCTAGATAATGGAAAACATTTATGTTTAAGCTTAAACAAGGATGAATTGATGACATCAGATAAATGAAAAGATATGTCATCTAACCAAGAATTTCCACAAAGGTTGTCCATTTTTTTAGAAATAATGATAAGTTACCAGGCAGGAAAACACAGAAAATAATCCTGGGTTCACAGAGACCACTTCAATTATACCACTGACAGCAGTTTATTCATCACTATGGACAGCAATTTTTCCTCTATGGAGCACAAGTAAAAGCCATATAACTTACATGGAGTTTTTTGATAAAATTACCTGTATTTACAGCTCACCCTCAGCACAATTCAAACAATCTGGATTTCAGAGTAGATCTTAGTATTGGTTATCACTATCTTGTTGCACTAATTGATAATGAAATAAGACACACGTGAACCAAAATGTAGATGTTAGTTTACCAATATTTGAGTATTTCTGATTTCAGATTTTAACTCTCCTTCAAATGCCCAAGCCTGTTCACTTAAAAAGGAACCTTTCCATCTTAGTCTGAGGAAACTCAAATTTGAATCAGATTCCAGATCCAATTTGGAGAAAACCAACCTTGTAGATGAACTAACACTCAAGAAATATGACTTCACCTTTTCGATCTTCTCCTTTTTTCACCCTTCCCCTCCTCTCCAGATTGTACACTAATTGGCTCCAAGCCAATAGCATTCTTTGAGGATTGAGCTAAGTATTCAGAAATTCAGAAGAACTTCCCAGATCGCAATAAATCCATGCATTATTTCTTTTGCAGCTGTTCAGAATAAATGTCGATTCATTTTAAATTTAATATTTATAGACATCCTTCATCATACATGACTGGTCTCAAGATCAGAAAGAAAATAAGCACACTAATGTGAGAGGGAAAAGTAGAGGAAACTTAAACCAAACTAAAGCTGAGCTAGTGCCTCTCCATGCAGTTATGACAGAAGCTGTCAAGCCCAGCTGAACAAACAACTAACAGACAGAAATTCTGAATAGCAGCAGCAGCAGCAGCTTATTTTAAAGTATAACACATTCATTTCAATCCCCATGGAAAAAGTAATCACCAATTGGCTTGAAACAGCACCAAGACTAGTTCAGCAGAACCATTTCCTTCGACAAACACACAGCTTGCTCTCAGGCACAGAAGGACAGAATGGCACACAGTTCATTTGCTTTTGCTCTGCTCCCTCCACCTTCAAATATTTGTGTTTGGGCTAATGTTGACCAGTGGGACATATGTTCCTGTGCCTCAAATTCTGTTGAGCTGAAACTATATTCTTATCTTGCTCTACTTCCCTAAAGAGAGATTAATTATACAGAGTGTAGAAGTAAGAAGAGCAACTTTTTTTTCTGCCATTCCTTTCATGTCCAATGATCTGAAAACACACAGTACATCTGGAATTGAACACAGCAGCTCTTCTGCAGCTCACAGTAACAGCATACAATAGACTGGGTAAAAAGTAAATGAATATAGCTGTATGCAACTTCTTACTCCACCCTATAGCTATGGTAATTCAAAGTTCAGCCTCTGGCTGTTTTTCCCCATTCATTGCTTTGCTCCTGACTTCTGACCTAGATGTTAAGAAAATCCCATTCTTAAATCCTGCCAGAACTCATAAATCTCAGAGCTGGAGCAATACAAGCTTTGCAGTGGTTTAGAATGATACTTAACAAAGCAGAAATGGGTCACAAGAATAAGTAAAACAATGTAAAATAAGGAAAATCAGTCAAGAAAAGAGTGAATTCAGAATGGTACTAGTAAAACACAAGTTACTGATGTACTGAGTACAAATTTTAAAGTTAACATGAACGGAAGTAGGAAAGGAACAGACCAAATAGTAACTGAATTCCAGATATAAAAGTACTGAGAGAGAAGATCACTCACTCAGCTACAAGATGGGCCTAAAAATCCCACCAAAACCATGTATTCACCATGTCCATGTATTCTGTGGTATAAACAACCATAACAGATGACAAGGAAAAACTGTTATCATGTTCTGCTTTTAAAAGCCAAAACTACAACATAATACTCTCAAGAGCAAGCTTACTGAAAAGAGCACATGAAGCTTAGAAACAGCCAGCCCTTATTGTATCCATTTTCCTGACACTTGAAAGAAAAGATACAAAGAAAACACTTTTTTTGAAGGTTCCCTGGCAGACAAAATGCTTGCAAATCACTTTCTGAAACACAAGTCATTGCACTGTTGCAGTCAAACTGGACAACAATATCGGTCTTTTCAGCAGTTACACATAACTCCAAGTATTGGTCTGAACTGTTTTGTGGTAGCACATCCTACATCTTTCAAAAACACTCTTCTAGTTGGGAATAAACCCCTTTAGGAATGAAAGATATTACAGAATCTCATAAGGGAAGAAGTGTCTGAAGGCAACCAAGAGCTACACCACATGGAAGGGCAGAGGACTCCCCAGACACCAGATCAGCTCTGCAGCCTTGGACTTCAAATCAAGAATTACAGAGATTAACTCTTTTCTAGCTATTTAGTTGCCCAGAGTAATTCATGTCTTTTGGAGAAGCCACACCAGCACATCTGTGATGCCAGGGAGGAACCAGGTCAAACTTGTCAAGGATTGCAACACTGAACTGAGTCTGAGCTGCGCCTCAAGGTCCAGGAGCAGTTTCAGATTCGAGATGAAATAGAACAGGACAGACATAAAAGCTTCTAACCTGGAGAGAGCAGTTAAATTCAAAAGGGAAGATATCATAGGAGCACAAAAAGGACAGTGGAAATGGTTGAGCCTTGAAGGATGTGAGTACATAATAAAAGAAGCTAGAAAAAGCCCCATAAAAAAAAAGGAAAAAACCCCAAAACCTCATACAGATGGTCCATAACAGTAACATTTAATCCAGGTGTCATTTAAATATATTGGAGAAAGTATATTTTTAAATTAACACAAAGACTGAATGCTTAAAATTCCTCAAATTCCAACTCCCTTCTATTATAAGCTCTACCAGCTCTTTACCAGCTAAGAAATTACCACTGTGTTGTCCACTGCATCCTCCCTTCCAAGTGAAACACATTTTGCAAGCTCATATCACAGTTGGCTATCCTTTCAGCATGAGAAAGGATCACTGGCTAGGAGGAGAAAAATTAAAACAAGATTAGAAGAGGCAAAGCAGTAATAGGCTGCTATTATTGCCAAGCCAGTGCTAAACACAGAAGAGTGGAAAACAATTTGGATTCTTTAAATGCAATTTTATTTTAATTTTACACTTCAGAAGAAACAGTCAAAGGAAAAAGGCTGTTTACCAAACGATAAAGTAACATACAGGGTCTTCATTAATTTGAGAATGGAAACTACACCACACAATGCATCAAAGAACAAAGGAAATGCCAATAAAAAAAAACCCTTTATATTTCCTTGCAGGTTGTCAAATTTGTCTGTTAAATGGGTTGGAAGATATTGTGTGAATACTCCTAAACAAATAGAGCAGAAATCACTAACATTAATTCGGCATAGTAGTGCTTGTCCTGAGAAACAAACTGAGGTCACTCCTGTCTTTTTACAAAATCCCATTAAATCTTTGGTTTGTACCCAGACTCTCCCCTGGGAACATTACAGTTTAACTTCAGCTGCATAAACAACAGTCTTTCTTCCAAATAACCTAAAAACAAATAAACTATGCCTTTTAAATATTAGTGATCCATAAAAATACTGTCAGTAATTTAAAAAATAATGTGGTTTTCAGTATTCAGACTAAACTATTATCTGGGAATTATTTATAAGCTATTTTATTATAAAATGAACGGTCCACAGTTGGGAAAAGATATCTCCTTTATAGGATGGGCTCACTCCACCTCTGTAGGATACATGAATGAGAGCAGAATTAGCTTTCACAGTGGTACTCTACACTGTCCACAAGTCAGATACAGCTGAGGAAGCACAGGTCAGTGTTGGATTAGGACAAAGACAAATCCTGTCTTCTGGAAAAGGAAAGCAGTTTAAGCTCTGTCAGTGGCTGTTACATCTCAGCCACTGATTTAACAGATCAGCAATGCAAGTGCTGCACACCTGCTTCAGTGCAACCTCTCATTTCAGCCAGCCCAGATGACTTTCTGAGGAATGGCCCAGAGTATTCATGAAACCTGTTTGCCAACTTGGTAATAACAACAAGCAACACCAGGGGTTAATTTCTTGCACTGGTACAGCTAAACATGCAGCAAGCCTGCCCATGGCATAAAGATCTACAGGAAATACAGTGACTGAGGAAAGCTAAAATACTTCACTGGATGTGATCTGGGTAAAAGCAGCTTACATAACCTTTTCAATAACACTTTCAAAAAGCATAAAAACAGGAGATCTAGACCTTTCCAATTCAATGTCTCAGAAAAGCAGGCAAATGGAAAGCTCTTCATGGACTACATAAAGGAGCAGAAGCCAGGGGAATCTGCTGCTCTGAATCACCTCTAAGCAATGATGCACAACTGATCCAACCATGTAGAAATCCAATCTGCTTCTTATGAAGTGTTTTTGGTATTCAGTTCAGCAAACTTCAGTATTCATTCTTGTACACTGTCCTAAGAGCTTTAAAGTAAAAAGATGATGTAAGACCTCTAGTGAAACCACTCTAGTTTCCCTTCTCAGCACTACTCAGTAGGACAAAAAGTTGAGTTGACATTGTGCAATCTTTGCAATTTGAACAAACCTGAATGCTATATGACAAAACCATCTTTTTCCCCACCTGGGGGGTGGTGGTGTGTATCTCCCACAAGTGTAATATTACTTCAGATTAAGCTAAGGAAGACTCAGAGCTTAAGATGCTCTTGTTTAGTTGTTTATCCACTGCTCCCATGATCTTTCGAAATTTAATAAAGCTTCATAATAAATTTAAAAAGCAACTCCTTTTATCTCATCTACTACCCAAAGTATTTACAAATAGTTATTTAAGGGCTTCTTTTTTAAACAGCTGTGGAAAAATTGAATATATAAGGTATGAAAAAGACTACAGCAAACAGAACAGTATCTGTACCTATTTCTGTCTTCTGAACCCTTTTTCTTTCAAGGTCATTTAAACTGGACTCAAGAAATCCTTTTCCTAAATTCGTGGCCTGAAAAAATACTCCAGTGTCCATCTATACCCTAGCTTGCTTCCTTGTTTTTTGGCTTCAAGTTTGTTAACCCATTTCTGCCTTTAAACCCAGTCATGGATCACCTTGTGCTGTTAAGCCCTATGCTCATATACATATTTTCAATAGAACAGTGTATGACATGTCAGTTCTGAACAAAAGACTGAAATATTACTAAACTCTAGTCTCAATCCTCATAGCACTGTACTGAAATCACTCCAGCCCACCACCAACTTCTTTGGCAACTTTGGATGTTAGACAGTATCAACTTTAAAAATTGCCAAACACTGCCAACACCAAATAATCTCCATTAGCAATCAATGTCCACTCACCCACACATAAATATTTTAATTATCAGCGCTGAAGAATTAATCTATGCACACAGAGAGCTGAGACATCATCTTAAGTCTCCAAAAACAGCAGCAACATCAGCTATATCCTGGTAAAAACTCCAATGTGACAAAGCCTTTTATGAGCAAAACCAGCCACTTTAGGCCTATTAGGCACTTACTCAGCACATGTGGTTTTGCCATTTTCCCACTTTGCCTATCCTGACCACTTAAGCTACATTTTCTTATGAGATGAGGGCTCATTCATTCAAAATGTAAAACTATCCCAATCTTCAGGCTTCTATTCCATGTAACACATAAATATAAGATCTATCTTGTCATGTGATAAGAAGGACCAGTCTTTTAAAAAATTGTTTTCCTGGCTGATGTTTTTGTTTTTGAAGGTAGAATCTCACATTTTATCTGTTACATAAGGTGATATCAAAGAACAGATTTGGAGGCTTTGGTCTGTGTTCAGATAAAATTGAAAACTCTATTGGAACTTAGGTGATCTGAAAAGCAGAATGCAATATCTCACTGCACAAGAGTAAAAGGATTTGACAAGAACCAAGACTCCTTTATTCTGTTACATAAAAATCTATATAAACAAGGAGTCATCTACAATGAGTCATCTACACTGAGTTTACAGTCTAATCAAAAATAAAACACAATAAATGAGCATAACAGACAACATGCAGCAAGACAAAAAGGATAAAGTATGTTGACAAGATTACATGCATATTTCCTTCGATTGTGCAGCAGAGATTTTACTCACAGAGGTGCTGCAGTAGCCAATGAGACAAAAACATTGTCAGCGTTTTCACTGACTGACTTGATCACCACATACTTCTCCCAAGCTGCAGCAAAATCCTGATGATCTGCAATAAAGTCACAAGAAACTGTATCCTCCTCCAGAGGAAGTGTCCTGTCACATCAGCGCTAAAGAAACTTAATGAATTTTCCACCTTTGTCATAACGCAATTGTTTCTATTAAGCTTCACAGATAAACTTATCTGCTTGGTATCAGAGCACACAGTTTGGTGGCTTTAAAAATAATTCTGCCTGTGTCCTGGGTTGATGCTAAATTGTATCCCCATTCATCTGTTTAGCTCAGAAATAAGTGTTGTACCTTTAAAAACTGGATCTGAGAGTGAGGGAGATGTGGTGGAATGTCTGAGGTGGTTGTTTTCTAAACATAAAGATCAGAGTTTTCAGCTTTCCTTCACACACGGCCTGTGCTGGCTGCAGTGTGGATGGTGGGACAGAGCTCTCCTTTGCTTTTTGTTCGTTTTCTGGCTGGCTGAGGCAGAGAAGTTCTCTGGACTGTGTTTTTTTCCTTTTTCTTGGAACTGTTTGAACCTGCTCTGGACTAAACACCCAAAGGGCCCCAGGAGCTCCCACCTGTGTCCCACCGGGCCTGGCCTGGGCCCGGCCTTTCCCAGCCCTGAGGGAGCGACAGCAACTGAGCCGAGCTACAGCCACGGGAGAGACTTTCTGAATTTGGCATCTCTGCGGGGCACAGAGAGGTTTTGTTGTTCAGTGTTGTTCAGTTGTTGTGCTAGAGAGTGCTTTGCCTGTTAAATAAACAATTTTTTTCCACTTTCCTCTAAAGAATTTTTTTTTCCTCCTGAACCAGTTGGGGTAAGAACCGTTTAAATTTGTTTTCTAAAGCAACCCCATTCAAAAGTTTCTTCTCAAATTTACCCTAAATCAAAACAAATACAGCCTGCTAACAGACCCTGGTAATTTTCCTCTCAAGGGCAACAGCTGGAGAATGTTCTGCAACGTATTCATTAAAATCCCAACACAACAAGTGTTCTTTCAGGTCAGACAGGCTGCTCCTGCTTTTCAGCTAACCTACCATGAAATATGCATAAGCCTTCAAAAGGAGAAACCGCCAGAGATGACGAAAGGGTCAAAGAAACATCCATTGACTATAAACTTCAGTCAGAAGTTGAAAACCCCAGTATTAGTTTGTCACTAATGGACTGTCATAAGACTGGATTCTGTACTTGAAAGGCTTAGCCTAAGTTGCCAGGTTTTTCTGCACAGGCTTCCTAGAGGTTACAGATTGATGTTGCTTTACTCAGCCACACAAGGCCATAAATGGCTGAAGAATTCAGCTCTCTTAAGAACTGGCCAAGGTATTTAATTTGCAACATCTCACTGACTTAAAAGATTTGGAGTTTCGGACCTGAATCACTTTTGAAAATTATATCTAGGCCATGAGCTTCCAATTGCCTTATGAAATCTGCAGCTATCCCTTTTGGTATTTTTCCATAGCATGTAGGGAGTCTTCAATCCAAGTATGCATTCTGCCTCCACCCAAATGCCCTCAAATGCCCTGGCTCTAACCTTTCAACTACAACCATTTTGTTTCACTTCGGAAATCGTCCTTTGCTGAAAGCTTCCTTAAATGGCTACAAAGTTACATAAGAGTCCATTGTAATTTGTTATTTTGATTTGCAGTGCATTGGGAGTTGTCTGTTACTGGAAAGGTAAAATGTAGAACTGACTGAAGTCTTACAGCCTTTCCCCACCACTAAAGTTCTATGTTTTCACATGTTTTTATGGAAGCACAAACTTTAGCCTGTTGGTATATGTACACTCAGCACAGAAAGCCATGTGCATGCTCTTTAGTTCTTCAGTTTGATGGGCACAGTCCCCTCCATCAATTTTCTAATCATTAACTCTCCATCCCCTCACTGAATGATGTTCAAAAGATAGTTTGTACAGAAGAACAAGCATGGCATTGCTCCCAGACACAAACCACTGCTGTTCTCTTGCAATATAACAGCTGTTACTAAAACATATAAATAAATCAATCCCCCAAGTGAAATATTTGTCAACACAGAACTAAATCTGTTTTTGTTGAAATAAACAAACTAGATTTCAGAATGATGATGTCTGCAATAGACAGTTAGTCTTCTAGGCAGGAAAGGATGAGCATGAGAAAGATTTGTGATTGACTTGTCTAACTCAGAAGGTGGGATCACTTCTCTTACTTGTCTAGAGATGTTGATCAGAGAAATAGTTACAACTTATTTGATATGAAACACTCTTCAGAAGAACTCTAGAACTTAAATGAAGACAATTGTGTGTCCTTTAAGATTAATTGTAACAATTCCAGCTACAAAATATAAACAAATGCAGCAATTCCCAAAAAAGGGAGCTTTGTGTACTGTGGAACCAGTCAGTTTAAATTCTGTGAAAAGTGGTTTTGCTTTATTATTTTTTTTTTCATTTAAACATTCCAGTTTCAAACATGCCACATTTTTCTGTGTGAACAGGCATAAGTTGGGACTGCTAAACAAGGAAATGAAAGGGTTAACTGAAGCTATACCCCTTTGTTTCCCCACTTGTTAGCATCCCTGTGTATGTGTCTTGCAAGCTCCAGCAAAGAAAGACACAGAGGCAGCCATTCAGCTGCCAAGAGCCCCAGTGATATTATTAATGCACACACGACTTCTGGCCATTATCCATAACCTCACTCAAAGTTGTTCAGGTGTCAATTATGTGCTTCCTATCACTGTAGTCCATGTGTTCCCTGCCTCATGCCACTGCTCCTGGCTTTCTTCAAAGTCCTGCATTCACACCATGCAGCAGCACAGCAGTTAAAGATGGCACCAGACAATGATTAGAAGATTCATTATCTCCTTAATTGATTAATTCATCCATATTCTGCAATTCTGAAGATAAATTACAGGACACCAAGAAGAAAAAGAGACGCACAATCATTTATCAGCCATTTTTCCAAAGCTGATCCACTGTGCTCTTTCTGTTTCTGGACTGCTTGCTGCTCAAAGGAATGTCATCTTTATTTTCTAAAAAACAGATTCTTTTTGCACTGGAGAGGTTGGAGAGAAAATTGAGCAGCAGCAGTTTTTTAGCATCACCTCACAAGTACTTCAACTTGTAACTCTGGAATCAAACATCTGATACTTTCCTCTCAAATATGCAAACCACAAAGTTTTCTTCCAGGTATCAAAGAAACAGAGATTTCAACTGTACCATGTGCATGAATTCAGACTGGAGTGATGGACTGAGAGGACACAACTCCTGGGGTTTTTTTTAGTTAAAACACAAACAAATATTGAGCGATATCTAAGAACCTAAATAAAAATTCAGCAAAACAAATCTGAGAATATTAGAGAACTTTGCATCAAAATAATTACATACTAGAAGATATTGTTTTATAATCAGTAGCTCTTGAATTAGCTTTTGAAAACCATAACTCTTATGATAATCTAATATTTCTAAAAGAAGGCAAAGTTCAATTTTAGAACGGAAGACCGGATTGTCAGTGTACCTCAGCTTACATCTGCAGAGCTCGTATATTTTGCATTTCTACAGAGCAATCAGTTATATTCTAACTTTAGTTCTAACTTTCAGTTTTGCCCCAGGGTTTCTGGCTTTAGCAATTAATGACCTAAGCTATAGTGTTCTTTTACAAAAATCACAGCATATTAAAACTCTTCTGTTTTCTATATATCAGATATATGAGAGCTTTTAATAAGAAGTGACAGGGAAGTTACTGAATGTATCCTGAACTTGGTTTACTTAAGGGAACTGACCTCTCTAGTACTGACCCACCCCATGCAGAAGTCTGGCAAAAATTAATAGCTGAGCTCGAAAATATTCAGCAGAGCCAAGTGCACATACATATATTTGTGTGTTCAGTTTACTACTTTCAATCTTTCCATCTATTTACTGAACCTTCTTTTACTGTTTTATTTACTTAGGCTCCAAAGACACATGGTAAATATTTCACAGGGCAACCAGATAAGGCAACTTCACCAATCACAGCAATGATGGAAAAAACTGTAAAGCTGCTGCTTCTCTGGTCTGTTTTCTTTTTAATGGAGTGCAGCCGAAATGCAGCTGGAAAACATCTGTCAGCTTTAATTTCCCAAATCTGCACTAAAATAATAACTACAGCTTGATCATATGATAATTACCTCTGAATTAGAGCCCTGGGTTTGAGACATTACACACAACTAGAAATTAGCCAAGAGCCTGAGGATGACAATAAACACAAGGCTGAAAAGCT
The DNA here is from genome assembly GCA_013397245.1 of Thryothorus ludovicianus. Taxonomy (NCBI): domain Eukaryota; kingdom Metazoa; phylum Chordata; class Aves; order Passeriformes; family Certhiidae; genus Thryothorus; species Thryothorus ludovicianus. The sequence continues at coordinate 237,746 of VZTB01014851.1, read as the reverse complement.
TGGGGTTTTGGACATACTCCTCTTCAATATTTGTTAGTTCAGTGCATTCTTCTATTAGGTAAACATCTGAGGAACAACATTAATATTTTGGTCTTCCTCAGTGTTTTTGAAATACTGTCCTCAAAAAAATTCCTCTACAAATACCAGAGTACTTCAATGTGAAGTAGGTATGTACATGAAAAGTTATCTGAAGCTACCAAGGAACCTTAGGCTTCATTTTGAAAGGCAGTAAAATTCAATTTCTAGTGGCTAGTTGTTTGATCTTTAGAAACTACAGTTTTTTTCAAGTAATTTGAAGAGAAAGCAGCCAACTTTCCCCCATTTTTCTACCTAATAAACTGCCTTGATGCAAAACATAATAAATATGTCTGAGACAGATAAATATAAAGATTTACTTTAAAATACTTCAAAAAATAAAACAACTTATTAATTTTATGTAGTCTTTCTGCTCAGAGATATGGATTTATCAACTAGACTCAGGAGATCAAAAATAATCCAAATTTATCTAAGTGAATTCATCAACCTAGGACAATTGTTTCACAAAAGATTAATGTGGTCAGTACACACAAGCTGACTATTGCAAAAGTGTACCTGCACTTTCCTCAAAAGGAGAAAGCAAGATCTGCAACTCACTCTGACTGGACCATTCCTTCACATTCTTTGTAATCTTTTCCTGTAACCATGTCATCTAGCATTACTTGCCACAACTTTACAACATATAAACATTACTAACTCCAGAAATCAGAGACAAGAAAAAAAAAAACAAAAACCACCAAAAAGTAGAGTTTGCTGACCCACTCTGACCATGGCATCCACTAAACATCCCCAGCAAGTAATTTTTGAATTTTAAATATAACAAGTAAGCACAGCAGAAATGAGGTGACAGTAACAAAACCTACACATTAATAGAAATCACCACTTTATAAATAATTTAGAAAAATAATTTAGAAATAATATTTTTAAATAAACCACATTTTTGGCAGTTAAGATCTCAGCAAAATTAATTTCCCATTGATATGCAAAAAAATCAATAGAAGTTTGATTACTTAATAGCAAATGCATTATTGTATTACAAAATACATTTAGCTATTTATATAATGCCTATTTAATAGAGTACTTTTTTTTAAGAGGACACTAGTGTCCCATTTTATCCAAGATTAAAAAAAACTTTAAAGAAAGCATTTTACACATGGTCCCTTAGCATGTAAACAAAACATTCGGGGAAGAGTGTTAGCTCAAGGACATCAGCTACTATAGTTTCTATGTGAGAGCCAGTCCTTATTCAAATAACCAATACACTGAGGTATCTTTTTTAAACATCAGAATACTTAAGAGATCACTACACTAATCCTGAATATGCCTCCTTTTAAAACAGGCGAGGTTACAAAGAGAAAAAAAAACAAAAACAACCTGTTTAGGAGTTTGAGGGATGCATTGTTTACAAAAAGGTTTCTTTTTAACACAGAAAACCAAATATATTTGGGTTCTGCTTGTTTCAATGACACTGCTGTTTTTTATTTAATTTTTTGCCATTGAAGAAATTATTTCACATACCTACAACCAACTTTAATGGTTTCTCTTTAACATTCATATCCACTGATGTTACTCCACAGTGTCAAAACAGATTTCTTGATTAAGCATCACGCTTGTTCCTGCCTAGCATAATACCAGAATTATTAATGCCAGCCTTCAGCCACCTCTTCTCCAACAGCTTTGCTGCACTTCATTGCTATGAAATAATTCCAAGTTTTCCCTGTGAGAATGATTGTGAAGAACTAATTTTTTCTGGCTTTAGAGTCAAGATTTAATGCAAGCATGTCAAGCAATAATCTGAAACCAGTCACCTTTTTCACACCAATCTCCCAAGTGAAAACTAAAAAAGCAAAAAGCGAGTTTAAAAAAGAGGGTGATTTACAGCAGCAGTTTGAACTGACAATGACAAACAAAGGCCAGAAGAGAAACTTAAGAGCAAAAAGGGCAAAAAGGAAGTTTTGCAGAAAGCAAGAAGTGCCTAGAAGCAAACAGGATAATAAAGAGAAAATTATTACCCTAACACCTTTCGTACATTTTCCATTAAACACAAAGGCAAAGCCCATTCATAAACGTGCACCTGGACTACAAGGCTCTGACAGAAGAAAAACAGGATTTTGTGTAGGGTTTCTCTATGCAGATATGGCATGAAGTTCTTCAATGAACAGGTTTATGGCTTGGAAATCTCATTAACAAGTAACTCCAGCAAAATTTTGAAATCCACCACAGAAGTAGTGTAAGCAAGAGTAAAACCAAAAAACCAAATAGTAAGAGTCCCTGAATTTGTTACCTATGCTTAGACAAAACCAAGTGGCAAAACCATACCTGGTTAAAAGGAGTTTGACAGACTGTAAGAGGAATGTCCAAGAAGGTTGATGAAGAACTCACAACTTAGATGACCAAGCCAATTTAAAGCATCTGCTAAGCAGAATAACAAAAAACTCCATACCTTTATACAATTTTTTAATAGCTTAAAAGACTGGAAGATGTCAGAAACTAAGATTAATGATCTGAAGCTCTTCAAGGTGTGTGTTTTCATGGTCATGGGTTTCAGCTAGACTACAATGTCTGCTGAAACTCCCCAGCCCAACACAAGGCAGAAAGGGAGCTGGAAAGGAGGGTGTAAGTATGCAAAATCAGCCGCATTCCCTTCAACACCCCAAGCTCTCAACTAAAATTAGCACTCAGGAGAGGAAATACATATCTAATCCTGAACATGACCTTTACTTTGCTCTGAAAGGCCCATTCTTTAGACCCCAATAAACACCATTGTTCCTTGAGGACTACCTGACAAAAGCAGCAAACAGTCATAATACTACATTTTGCATAAAGCAACAACTTTTATTCTTAGACTTAAAGAAGAAGTATAAGTTTGTATAAGTTTGTATAAGACACAAACTGTCACCGATAGCTGCACAGGCTGACAGCAGAGTCAGGCCAGAAGAGAAGCCATAACTTCCCCTGAGGGACATATGTGTTTTATGAACACTGCAGAGTCCACCTTTACATCAGACCATGTATCTTTGAAAATGGGGAAGTCAGGAGTCACCATCTGATTTGTCTAGGCTCAGTACTGAGACAAATGTATTCTGGTTCAGTTTAGAGTCAAGTGTGGGAAAAATTAAGCCCTTAAGTTCTTTTTTCCATGCATGAACTGTAAATCTTGATCAATATGTGGTAAATGTTTCTTCCTTGAAGGAAAATATAAGTGAAATATATATGTGATGCTCTAATAATACAGTACAAAACAACACAGTCCCAGATACAGCCCTACCAAGTTCCTTTCACGAGTAATCCTATACTAGTTACAAAAAATGAGATTAGTGGGCCTTAATTAATTTGTTTTGATGTTCTCTCTCTCAATTCATATGAATCAATATAAAACCCAACAATATTTATTAAGCAGGAAGTTTAAAAGCAAACAGTCTAATGATCTTTAAGGATCACCAGAGACAGTAAAACAATGCTGCAGGAAGAGCTCTAGCTTAATTATTCTAAATGCACAACCCATACTTTTTTCTGGGCCTTTTGATATATTTTGACATATTGATATATTATGACACATATATTTTGTGCAACAACAACCTCAGAAACATGGACCAAGTTTAAAATTCACATTTCTGCAGGCATCTCTTCCATGCCTGATGAACATCATGGAACTCCACTTCTTTTCATCATAAAAATGACAATTTCCCACATTTACACAGCTGTTTAATTCATAGAGCAGACCTGACACATTTTTGAACACTGTTCTGAAGCTTTCTTGACTTCTGTGTTCTAACTGAATAAGTTTTTCTACAGGCATCAAAAGACATGGTTAAAAGTCACAGCAATTTTCTTAATAAACATTCTCCAAGAGCTATTGCTTCCCATTACACAAGGCCAAGGGCCAGACATGTGGTTCCATTACAAGCACCCTACAGAAACACATAAAAACACTCACAAAAATGCATTTGTTTATATGGCAAAGAGATAGGAATGAATGAATACTCTACATAGAAACTACCACAATATTATTACAGTTTATTCAACCTGCAAGAATTTTATCAAATCTTAAATCACGTTCCTTTCCTTTTTTCCTCCCCACATGCATCAATGGACTCTTGTGTTATGGTTTGCAAATATTTAAAGTGGTGTGTCAAGTCCTGCTGCAGAAGCCTGATGGTCATGCTATGCTATGAATAACACACTGAAAGCAGGGAAAACAGTTCCTAAATCAAATTACAGCTCTTGGGGATAAACACATTTCCAAATGATGTAATTATAACAATATGTCACACTCTGCTGAAGACCTCATATAACATTAAAATAAAGAATGAGTGGGTAGGAAATATAAGCAAAGAATGACATAATATTGGTCTGTGCCAGTTTCTGCCTGTTTTCAATCACACCAGACGTCAGAGAGTAACTTGGGAGGGGGGAAAGAAAGAGTCTCACTAACAATCAAGGGAATTTCTGTTTAAGTCGGAGGCCTGTGCACCAAGATCACATTTGACCCTGTAATATAAATAAAGTAACCTTAATGAAGTGTGTAGAGAGCCTGGGAAAGACAAGCCCCCCTGCCTACCCCGTCATACTGAGTCCCAAATAAACACACCAATATGACTTAAGACATGCTTGCAGAAAAGTTTATTATTTTATTTTCACCTCTGTATACATCCCATGCCAGTAAAAACTGCTGCATCACAAGCTCTTAATTTAGTCCCTTTTAGACATAAGAGGAACTTGGATGGCTGATCCTAAACATGCCTGCACCAAATAACTCATAAATGAGCCGACAGAAAACACGTATCTCAAACTCAGTTAAATGCTTTGTGTGCACAAGTGAAACGAGTTGTATCTGGTTCAGACCTGAATCCTTGGTATGGTAGTAAATCTCATTATCAGCCTATAAAGTGAAGTCACTTGATTCTATCAAAACTGAATAAACTCCATTGTGGCTTTGCTATAATCCCCTTATGAGAACTGTGTGCATCATTATTTACCCAACTGTTGTGTGGGTGGAAACAGGAGACATTCACCTCTGGCAAATATGTGTGCAACTTCTCTCAAGTCAATACAGTTGCACCTGCTTAGACCAGCAATGAAGCTTGTCTCTGATGACAACAGAGATATTATCTAGAGGTAAAACAGTTCCTGTTTTGTCTGAAAAATTAAATACTTCCAAACATGTCAAGTCATTTGCAAATGCTGCCCATAAAGGAAAGAGGAAAAAATTGGGAAGTACTAATTCCATAAAACATGAAGCCTCTGGAGCCGGAAATCTTGAAGAGATTCACACTCTCCCCTGCAGCCCCCTTCTGCTAGGAGTCTTCCATGACAGCTCTTGATCCTGACATGCCATGGTTCTCACTTGGACAACAAGAGCAGCCCAGAAAAACTCAGTGTAAAGACAGCTGCCAGAGAGAAAGCAGGCAGCTCTCTGCCCATTTACCAGCATCTTGCCAGGTGCTGGGAGGGAGCAGCAAGACAGGAGGAAAATAACTGCTGACTAGAAAAGGAAGAGGAAAACGGAGGGAAAGCAATGACAAACCAGCCAAGCACATTTCCTTTGCCAGACCTCCTTACAGAATCAGCCATTCACACACACCTCTTCCCTCAAACTCCCTTCTTCTCTATCACCCTCAGCCTCATTAAAAAATCCTTTTTCTCCAACAAGCCTGAAGTTTCTCCCAAACCTGACCGTTTTTATATAAAAAAAACCCACCCCAAAAACCAAAACAAAAACTCAAACCCAAGAAAACCATAAAAGTCACTTCACCTCATGCCATTACCTACTTAGCTACTATGATCACACTTGCTACATATTTCCTCTTCCTTTCACATGTCTGAGCTATTTTTCATAGTACAGACTTCAAAACACCTAGCACACTTGGGAACAGAATGATGTAATTATGTGTTTTTAAGGATGATTGCAGTCAGGATTATAAAGACACCAATAAACCAAGTTTCCCTTGAGTGAAATTCCTTCCTTCCAATGAGTTTATCAAAGGAATATGGTTCAAAGCTCCTACTGTCTGCTAATAAAGATGGCTGATCGACCAGAACTTCCTTTTATACAGAAATAGAAGCTGCCCTTTAAATGGGACCTGGCAAGAAATACTGGAATTTCTACACTTTTTGATCTTAAAAATACCAACTAAAAATTGAGTGAACTCATTCAGCTGACATCATTGGCTTGTATTTCTGGGACTGGTCTCAATTTTAATGGAACACATACTCCAGTTTTAATGAACTGGTTGTCCAATGAGCATATGATGGACCAGGTAGCCTGAAAGCCTTGCCCAGCTCATTCTGATTTGACACAGGTTGGGTGAGTGCCAGCAGCATGAAACAGCACCCAGTGAAATCTGCATGTAACATTTTCAGAAATACATAATAAATTTTTACTATTTTTATATGATAAATTACAACAGCCACAAACAGGAACCACTTTCCCCATGTAAGCCACACTGCATCTGCAGAGAAATACAGCCAACCATAACATGCAATTCCCAATTATTATGGGGGCCAGGTACACAAAGACTTTATTTACTTGTTGATATTGGAGCACAGATGTTTGGAGACAACCACTCACTGAAACTTTGCCAAGATTGCATCCATCCTCCTCCCTCTATACAACATGTAAGGACAACAATCTCTTCTTTGTGGTGACCAGCAACCGGACCAGCAACAGGACCCAAGGGAGTGGCACAAAGCAGAGTCAGGGGAGGTTTAGGCTGGATATGAGGAAAAGGTTCTTCACCCAGAGGGTGGTTGGGCACTGGAACAGCTCCCCAGGGAAGTGGTCACAGCACTAAATGTGACAGAGCAGCGTTTGGGCAATGCTCTCAGGCACAGGGTGTGAGTCTTGGAACATCCTGTGCAGGGCCAGGAGCTGGACTCGGTGATCCTTGTGGGTCCCTTGAAACTCAGCTTATTCTGTGATTCTGTAACAGATCTAATAAATAAAAACCCTATAATAAATACAGAGAATTAAAACTGACTGCATCCTATGAAATTAGGCATAAGTACTGAAAACAGGTCCCTGAAGATTAGAGACTGACTGAGAGCAGTCAATTAACTTCATCTGATCCTTAATCCTCAGGAAATTTCCTACAGTCAGGTGAATGCTGCTACAAAAATAACAATAATCCTAGATTATAAAATTCATATGCTTTGTTGCATTTTCTACGCTATATCTAGTTTGAATTCATGAAAAGTAGCAAAATTTACTTGCAGATGTATTCAACATCAGCCAAGCACCTGCTTCTTAGCAATCTAAACGAAACAACACTACCTTTAATTCCATAATATTTTTCGTGCCAATACATCACAAAGCTCTGTTTGTTTTCAAGAAGCTCTGCCCTATACTTTAGGATACAAAATTTCATATCACATCAAATTAGACTGAAAATAAAATACTGTACAAAGTACTAAGGTTTTAAACACTCTTGGTTCTACATAAATATTGCCAGGTCCTTTATTTCCTCTTAAATGGTAAATAAGTCACATGTGCCATAGAAGTAAACAGAAATATGTCTAAAAATTGTGCTTGTATGACTTAGAGAGGAGTACACAATGTTACCCAGTGGCAATGAATCTTCAAAAGCTACTAACTGGTCTCTGTGAATTTCTACAACCTAAATGTAAAGTAGTGATCCCCCCATCTCCAAGTTTTACTTAACATCACTTCATTTTCCTCTTTGCTTTAAGCCTCTGGCCCAAAAATTAAACTCAATTAAAATAACTGAATGACACAAGTCCAGCTAACAGTTCGATTTTGTTCTAAGAAACCTAAATTTTGAAAAGCAATTCAATATCAAGGTATTTTGTCACTCAAGTCAATTGAAGTAGTTAATTCTCCTGATTTTATGAGTGAATTATGTCATTTGGTATCTATCTGGCATATACATAAGCAAAAGATCTAGTAAAAGGAAGTGTAAAGTTTCTGAAACAGAATAAAACTTCTTTTGAATTCCATGAAATGCAGCTGATCCAAACTAACTGTTCTTCCTCTCTATTCTAAGTGAAATGTTGTAGTGCCTCACTCTACATTAATTTAATCATCTTTTGAAAGAAATAGGTTTTTCTCTACGTATATAAAATCTACAAGCTCAAAAATTGTGTTTCTCACTCGTGACTTATAGTCCAGGTATCTCCCCTGCAAAGGACAATTCATTTATGTTTCATTCCTTCAGACACCTGTTGGGTAAGCTCTCATACTTGGATTAAATGAGTTCTTCTCATTTGTTTGGCAGTTAATAATGCAGGAAACCAAAAACTCTTCCAGCTGATTGAGTTCCCTCAATAGGAGAGCTGGCATGGACTCACAGAACTCCATTTAAGTGGAACAATAACAGTATCAGGTTACCTTCTAACAATAGCTCCAGTGTTATTTGGCATCGCTGTCAAACCTCTCAAGACAGGACAAACATGTGAATTCAGGGAGATCTCCCAAGAATGTTTTCCCATTCAGAAAAAAAATTTCCAAGGATAGTAACAATAGTGGTGCATTTTTAAACAACTTTTGGTATTCCTAAGAAATAAAAGATTCTTACAAAGACTCCTATCTTTAGAATTACTACCTTTCTACTACCACACACTTAAGAATTGAGTGTTGTCAACATTACCATTTCATAGCTGAGGATACAAAAACGAGAAGGAATTTTGAATATTGACTAATTTCATATTCAATGAAATTTGAATAATGACTAAACTACAAGTAAAACACAACTTGAGAATCTCAGTTTTCAGCTCCTTGCCACTGCATAGACTGTTCTAGGGATCTAGCCTGTACGGTGCTCTTGTCTTCTGATGCTGAAGAAGTTGAAGGGAGGAGAAGTTCAGTGTCAGTGAAGTGGGAATGATTCCTGAGCATCACAATCACCTTCTGGCTAGAGGCCTAAGAAAGTTGCAGTAACCCCAAAACAGGCCTTGGCAACATAAGGGCAACTGAAAACCACCCCTGAATCCTTTTCTTCCTCTGAATTCAACTCATTTTGACTGTAAGATCTGGACTTAGATGGAAAACAGAAATTGTCTTTTGTTATGATGAATTCTTAAAACAACTGAAAGTAGAAAACCAAAGTATTATTTCTGAATTATTCCATTTTGCTTCACTGACAATACCTCACTGTGTTATTTCATTTTACCTCACTAGTACCTCATAATTGCCAGTGTTTATATTTGTCTCTTCACATCTAAAGACTTTGTGAAATTTTATTAGATTTTTTGCTCTTTAGCAGTTACTCAGCATTGCTCCATTTCCTTCAAGCACGTTAGAGGGATTTATACTAATATACCAACAAAAGTGGTAGGAAATAAGTAAGGATAAACAAAGCTGTTAGAAGCATGTTCAAAATCTGTTTTTAACTCATGCTGACCCCCATTTCTAAACACAGGCCCAGCCAAGACCTAGGAATGATTTGTAAGATCAACAGCAACAAGAATGAATAGCTCAAAAATGAATATATAATAGGACAGGCTGCTTACAGCACAGTTCATTGTTCTTCCCATACCTGTATGCTACATAAATGTTGAAGAAAACAACATCTCCTTTAGCCAAATTACACGTTTCCAGGCTGAGAAACACCAGCCAAAAGCATAGTTTTTGTGCAAATACTAGCGGCATGACCTGTTGTAAAACACCAATAACTAAAACACACTGGCTCAGACACACCAGAGCCACACAAACGTGGTTTCTAATACAGTGTGTTACTCACACATCACTAGTCAGCAGATGTTTCCAACAGTTGCCATTTGAACCAGAAAAACAATCTTGGATGGATGTTTGTTATTTTAAACGCCTACCAGGCACCCCAAGCTACTAAAAAGGAACAACCGGTATTTTTTATATTTATGTAATTTGCTAATCTGTCTGTTACTACAGAAACAGGTAACTTATCAAGATAGTCCAAAGAAAGAAATAAAAATAAAACATAAGGAGCAAACTTCCAGCAATTTACTAACACTGTGTAAAGGTGCCCAAACATATTTGTTCCATCAAGAGGCTGTTTGAAGTCCTGGTAATTGCCTTATCTGTTAATCTCCGAGCGTGACGTTTTAAACCTTCAATGCAAGGAAGGACGTCTGGTAAAAATAGGTAGTGGCACCCACAGGAAGGTGCTCACATTCAAGCCAGGCCATTATAAATACAGAAGGCTAAAACAAAACACATGGAAAGACTAAATAGGGATCCTCCTCCCTCACCCTCCCCCGAACCTCCGAGAAGCAGCCTTTTCCAAAAAGGTGCTAATGAGTTATAAAAGATGAGCTGTGAAGAGCACTGTGCCTTACATGAGAGACATCAGAAGTACAACCAACACTTCTATATTGTGAACATTTGAGGACTTGTTGTTCTCACTTCCTGACTTCCTAATACAGAGAGAGAAGCAAAGCAGCACTGAAGCAAATTAAGGTTGAGTTGGAAAGTTTATAAAAGCAAGGAATATAACAATAAAAAGAAAAAAATACATGGTGGCTTTAAAATTTTTACAGCAACAGCAAAAATGATATAAAGTAACCAAAACATTCCAACATGTAAAGTTCAAAGGTCATCACTGAAGAGAAATACAAGGACAAAAGTGACACCAACATCTATTTCTCTCATTTTCATATTTAAATAAGGAACAACAAAAAGCCAGATGCCATTAACTGAATGGTTCTTGGTTTTAGCTGTCCCCATGACTTCTAATGCTGCACACACAGAGCAGCCAAGGCTCAACTCAGAAGAAATTAATGGATATCAGACAAAAGAAAAAACTATATTAGAGAAAAATTCAAAAGTACCAGCAAGCAGTTTATTGACATAACTGACAGACACAGATGCAGCAACATCAGATCACTCTCAAAACACGTGAGAAAGAAGAAAGAAAAATGGAAACTTTGGGTATGGAAAAGTCTTTTTCCAGCTGCGGTACTTTGGATCCAAATGGGTCTGAGACAATGAAACAAATACTCATTTTCCTTCACAGTGAAAATCCAGAGTTCAAACGAAATGCAAACAGATTTGAAATGGCACTTTGCAGTTCTTTTACAACCTTCTTTCTTTAGAGAGAGAAGCAAACTTACATTTTTTATGTAGACAGGTATAATCGCTATTTCACAGCAGGGACTTGCTGCAACTTGTCTATATTAAAAACTAAGTCTAGGACAAAGGCAGGAATAGGTCTCTGACCTTGTGATTCCTACTCCTAGAACATCACCACAAAGCTACCTCGACTTTAGGTCAATACAGCTATTACTTGTGAAATCCCCACAAAACTTATGAGACAATATCTGAACCAGCCTCTAAAGAAAGATTCAAGAAACTGGGACAGACTTCACAGAGTGTTTGTGGGACATGTATAGGCAGGAAACATGAACAGCCTGAAAGAAAAACTTTAGCAAACTACAATCCACAGTTTCTCCAATAAAAAGCAAGGAAGAATCATGCCATGGGTATGAGGGAAGAGGTAACATTGCACTGCTGAGATGCACAATTAACACTACATTGGTCATTGTTGATCATGTTCTGAGGCACTTGAACAAACCTGTTACTTCTGTGAGCTCTTTAAAAAAAGCTTTTGCTGGAAGTCAGACACAAAGGCTCTTTCCATATGCTTATGTTGATAATCACATAAAAAACTGTTAAGTTTAAATACTCATCCCAAAAAATTATTTACCATGCCTTGTCATTTGTGTAAATGCTTACTGAGAATCACATAACTGAAGTAAGGATGTCCTCTATACTTGGACATACAAGAAAACCAGTACTGTCATAATGGAAAGACAGGGTCTCAGCAGCAAGGCTACAATCCAGGATAATACAGGCAGAGCACTTGAACTATAGAGGTGGAAGAGTATCTTAAAATCTTGTTTAAAATAGTTAATAAAAGCATTTTTGCAACTTTAAAATGGAAAAATACATCTTCTTGTCTATCCACAGACAACTAGAAGGTCAGTAGCTCTCTTGATATTTTTTTATCCTGCCTTTGAATAATAAGCAATAAAAACATAAAGAAAAGAAAAAACTAAACTTTGTCAGCTTGAGCTCCAGTCCTCTTCTGGTACATTGTGCAAAGGCAATCAACAGCACTAAGAATTCCTCAGATATACTAAGGAACAGCAAGCCTCTGAGGCTTTCTGCACTTTCTACTTCCATCTCAAGTGCTTAAGGGTAAATGCAATGTACCCAACAGTATAATGTAAATTAGCCTAAATATGTGAATTTTTTCTGAAAACATAAAAAGTCTGTGCCTGTAGATGATTAAAGAATTCTGGATTGCCTAAGGAGACAGGCATCATATATTTCTTTGGTACAGTAACAGCACATGTAGCAGAACTCTGCTATTGATCCCAGTCCAGGAAGAACTGAGGCATGAATGAATCTGCAAGGGCCAGTGCCCCTACACACACCTTGTGTTTCTGCTGCAAAACAACATACACAGCCTCTCTGACTTAAACAACTGAATTAATTTCATAGAATGGTAGAATACTAGGAAATGAGAAATATAAAAGTTATATTTATATATATATATGTATGTAAGCACATAAAGTATATAAATACTTTGAAAGTAAAAGGCTTTTCCTGTTTACCACCACAACACCAGTAGAAAGTCCATATTTCCAGTATACATAGTAACTAATAGTTAGTAGGACTGAAACATTCTCTAGTCATTACTCTTCTCAGGTAGCCCCACCTCTCTGAAGATACTGATTATTTTACAGACTGACATTCTGAAAGCTAGACCAACTTAAAGCAGTCAGATGATATGGTGCAGCCAGAGGAAGGCAGCTGAGTTGATGTGAGAGATCAGCTGCTGCAGGAAAGAGGTCACATACTCCCTACTCCTCTCAGCATTCCCTTTTCCAGCCACACATTCCTGATGCTTCCTTGTATGAGCTATGATCCATGTAATCCTTCAGTAAACCAATTCACCTGCAGAAGCTAATTTATCCAGAATGAGCCTTCTGCAAGTTGATAACCTCAATCAACTTACCAAGGGATCAGATGAACATCAGAACAAGCAAGGGAGGAAAAAGATGAAGGACTGCTCCCAGCAGCAACAAAATGCTAAGTCTGCTTGGCTGTCCTCAAACCTGATCTTTAGTTTCTCATGAATACCAGAGGAAAAAATTGGACTTTCATAATGAGTTATTAAGTTATCAGTGTACTTTGTTGCCTAAAAGGATCCCACTCTATATCAGAAACTCAGGTAGAGATTCTTGCAGATATTTGGTCCAGTCAGTGTTAGAAGAATCCCACGCATTTACAATCTGCTATCCTTGCATAATTAACCAGTAATTTTTTTCTACAAGTAGCACCAGTGAAGATGGTAGAACTTTTCAGAACATGTGTAATTTTACAGAGCATTAGAGTCTGGTTGCAATGCAAAATGTGAATTCAATAATGATCTTTCTCTAGTACAACTGCTAGTTAGGCCTTTTTACATAAGACACAGAACTGTAGAGTCATAATGTCATCATACAGAGAATGCACAGGACACAGAAGACCTGCTTGGCAACCTACTAGCAAAAATCTGGCTATTGAGGCCATTTTTCTTGCAGTATCTGCAATACAATTATGATGAATTTGGCTTCAAGATAAATTAATCATTGTTCATGTTGCCTCACCACCCAGTTTGGTTAACAACACATTATTTAAATTAATTCCCTGATTTGCTGCATACTTTCATTAACATTACTTTTCCCATGAGAAATTTATTTGCCTCTCTACACGTACCTTAAGAACAATGTGGTAAGAAGTAATTCCTGCCAAGTAACGTTTATGCTTATGTATGCAAACACACAACTCCCATTAATTAGAAAAAGTTATCAATGATGTAGTAAGATTTGAAAGAGTCTTTTGCATAATCTTATTTAATTTCTAGGGAACTTAAAAAAATACCAAAAAGGTGTAATATTATTTAGAGAGAGAATTTGTATCATTATTCCTACCATAATGAACTTAGACTATACAAAAATATTATCTTTACTAACACCATTATCTTTTCTTAGTTTTGTTATATTAAAAATGCCATCTTAAATTTTTTTGTGATTCGTGTAACATAAAAACATGAATTCTGCCTTTCCATAAGGCAGATCACAGAACAGAAGTATACTAAGTTTCCTGAATGGCATCCCCAAATTTCAAAGAAACTGGATAAAATTTAACAAGCTAGAAGTCTCTTTCTGAAGTCCACATATCACCCCTCCCACCAGGGGGTTCAGCACAGCATCTCAGCCCTGCTCACTGTACAAGGGTGCTGCCAGAGGGTTTTGCAAGCACATGCATCAAAGCAAATTACTGAGGAGTCAGGAAAACAACTTTCAGTTTAAGCCTCTAAAAGGTTCACTTCAAACACGAGCAAAGATACTTGAAATAACACCTACTGCTTCTGAGTGTCACTACATGCTCCAGTGCCATAGTGAGTTTTGCACGGTCAGCAGCACGCCTTTCACATTGGAAGTTCAGAGGTAAGAGCCACAGGCACACTAATTCCTTACATATAAAATACTTAAGCCCTCCATAGTTCATAAATTACATGCATACAGTTCCAAAAAAGTATGCCATTCTTCAGTAGACAGCATTATCAGTAACATCAATACTCCAAAAATAACAGATTTGAGTTCATAAGACAATTCAAAGCAACCAAAAGGGGGTAACATACAGACAAAATTCCAGTCTATTCTTTCACAAAGATAAAGAAATTATCAGGAAAAGAAACGCTAAAATATCAGGATCAATGAGATCTTCAGTTATTAAAACAAAAAACCAAACATCACCACCAAAGAAAAACACCCCAAACAAAGAACCAACTAGAGACATTCATACACATGCAGTGACTCAAGTAAAGCAATCCTTTGAGTTAGGGGAATATCAAACTGCTGTTCATTTAATCTAGAGACTGTTGTTAAAGCAGGATTCAAGTCAACAGTGTCAAACTTCCACCTGGTTACAGGATTATGCAGCTATTCCCCACACTTTCGCCATGGCCTGCCTTCTTAAACAAGCATTACTTGACTCAGCAAAGGATCTCTGCTCCTGTTCTGCAGCAGCCCTGTGAAATACTGTACAATGAAGTATGAGCTGCAGCAGAGATCTGAAAATTCAAGTCCTCAACTTTTCACAGTCTTCTGCAAATGCATCTTAATTAGATGCAACGTCAGTACAGACCAAGTGCATGCTGATGACAGGAAATGTGGAACTAGCTCTCAGGTTTCATTTTGGGTACCTTTTGATTTACTATGTGATACTAGGCAAGTCACTTCCATTATTTATTTATAAGTTACATATAATTATCTAGGAAGCCTAATTAACTCATCTGGAAGGTGATTTGAAATGCACAGATGAAAGATAGTGTGTATTTCTCAACTCTTGTCATCTGTGCCAATAAAATATCTATTTCACAATAATTAGCTCTAACTGTACTTTTGATAGCTACTGCCTCATCCTTAGAAATTCCAGCTCTGGAGTCACAAATAGAAAGACTCATTGGGATGCAATGCTAATGAAGTGGTATGAGAAACATCTATAGATAAGGTTAATATTATAAAGGCCTTTTTGCAATCACTCAGTATGCAATGAGAGTTTCTTCCCAGTTGGGTTTCCCTCAAATGAAAATCAAAAGATTTATTTTTAAATTCTCATTACAGTAAGCATTTCTAGCACAGGTATGTGTCTGTCTGAAAAAAAAACAAACTGGCCTAGGAAACTAAATCTAATCTTAAGATTGATTATAATGTTCTAGAAAGCTTTAGTAAATGTGTCTTATTACTTCATCTAGAAGCCCTACATTGACTTTTGGAAAATTTGTGAAACATTAATAGGACCCTCAGAACAGACAAAAAGCTTAACCTTGGGGCAGGGGCTGGGTGAGATGGGCTGAAGTGAAATGGGGACAGAGCAGGCAGTGTGAGGCACTCTGGGGCTCACAGCTCCCACCCTCCAGCCACACACCAGCCCCAAGGAGGGATTCCCGCAGCTCACAAACAGGAGAGAGGTTCACTAAACCCTGCTACTCTTTCCAGCCAAGTCTAGTGTCCTGTCTCTGCAATAGCTGGCATGGGATGTGGGAAACAGTTATGGAGTAATCAATTCAGTGTGTGAATCTCTGGTTAAAGAAATCAAAGAGTACATGTCCTAAAACACATAGACCCATCTGTTAAGGTTTTTTCCATTCTAATCCTGACTATTTTTAACCAAGAAATTATTCCTTCTCTGTATGAACTGGGATTTCCAAACAAGTACAAATTTCAATGTTCATTTTGACTGTAACATTCTGAGGTCCAAGGCACCTCATCTTGTGCATGTGTACCTACATTAACTTAATGAGTTCTCAGCCCTATTCACATTCTACATCCCACTGGAGTAAAGAAATTTAAATATAAAACTACATAAGGTCAGTCTAATTGGCAGGACATTTTTTTTATAGTCAAATTATTTTCAAACACATACATAATTTTAAACAACACAAAACACACTATTTCAAACAAGAAAATGGTGCAACTTCTAATACATCACAACCAAGACAAAATCACATGGTTTACAATTTCCTCTACAGGAGGTCGTATCTCAATACTTCATGCACAGGCAAAAGAAAAAAAAAAACATCTTCCTTCAATTTACTCTGGACCCTTGTTGCTGCCGGTAAACGTATCTGCTGTCAGCTTCCTGGAAGATAATCTCCCATAGAATCAGGGAGGCGGCTGCTGCTGCGGCTAACAGCACTCCAAAGTGACAGAGACATGTGGCTCTATCAGCATGTGGAGGAGGTGAGGCAGGGGAGCCTGCGACTGACTTGACTGCACAAGCAACCACAAACACGGTCAAACCGGCTCACCATCTTTGTATCTTTCTTCCCTGTATTTGTCCATACTTCTGCTACTTATTATTCCCACCATGTTATACAAAGATGAAAAAGGAAATTAGCTTATTTTTTGTTGTTAGATATAGCCCAAGTGGAAAATGTTTCTCCATATTTCTCATTCCCTCATTTCAGCTACATCCCTGTCTTCTCACCAAGTCACAGGATAGGGAAAATGCTGCTGCTATTTAAATTGCTGGGCCTCTTAGAGCTTAATAAAGTCAATTTTGGCTCAGTACACATATGGCAAGATAAGTATTATTGTTCCTTACAAAACAAAAAAACCTCCAAAGAACAGCTTATCTAAAAAACACTGAGCACACACCTGACCACTACAGCATAGCTCTACTCGATGTGTTTCTCACAGTGATGGGTGATCAGTATTTTTTTGAAACACAGGTATAATTTTATTCTTTGAATTTCTCATAAGATGTGGTAGAAATCAATTAACAAAGAAAATTAAAATTAAATATGGCAATCTGCATTAAATTTTCTCTACAGAAGGGACACAGAGTGGGGACAGGGGTGCTAAAGTGAATTTGAAAAGTTTGGCACACTTCCAGGACCCTGCTGGTATTCCTGTACACTATCAGCTAGCTGCATTCTCTTTCTGTTCTGTCCACAAGATTCAGCTTCTGTCCCCAACTCATCACAACCTGCAAGTACCACCAGCATATCCCAAATTCACTGAAGTGATGCAAACTCAATATAGCCCAACTTTTAAACTGACCATAAATAGGAGAAATAAGGAGTTGAAAATATATCTGACATTCAACAGTGAGTATACCTAAGACTTTCAAGTCATGTAATAAAGTCATGAATAAATGTGTAACTCACTGGGCAGAGGAGACAAGAGAACACTTGCTGCCTCTTACCTTCAGGACCCAGGAACACAGTCTATAACACAGAGTATATCACTCATTTTCACATCTCTATAGCAATTAGGTACTACCAGCTCTGCTGTCACACTAACATGAGGCTCAGCTACCCAAGTGGCCAGGGGAATAATGAGGCCATCAGATTATTCCATGTCCCTCACTGCCACACAACCCTACCAGGAGCACGGGCACCTTTTATTTCTCTCTCTTTCAAGCCATAGCATATGCCTGAAGGTTACAAACTAAGAGACATACAAAAATATCTGGATGCTTTTGTATCTGTTACCTTAACAATATCGACCATCAAAGAGAATTTTCAAGGAAAAACTTCAGTCTTGCCATCTTATCAGGCACTTGGGATCCTAGCTTTGGCAAAATAGAATACAGTGCTTCTGTGTGATGTGCATGATGTATGAGCAGAGTTTATTCATACAGTACATGAACAATCATGGAACAGCTTGCTGGTGATTCTGCATTATTTTTTTTGTGACTATAGCACCCTTTTGCCTGGGCCAAACAAAAGAGAACATATCATTCTTCCCTGCTGCAACACCAAAAAAAAGTATTCTGCTTTGCTGCATTTTTAATTACTAGCTCAACTGGGAATAAACTACTTATATTACAATCACCAAATAGATAATGGTTAAATAATTACACCATATAATTTTGCAAACTTTAAAATACTTAGCAAGAAAGTTTTTCCTCCCTTTCTCATACTACAATGTATTTTTTTAGAGTATACTTCTCTGCAAATTAAAAAGAGAAAAGATCATTATGTATCTGTTTCTGCATTTATATTCAGGCATTTAAAAGATACATTCCCTCCAGAGCACTTCCCTAACATACGAACTGTACTTTAGTTATTATTATTTCACTAATTTAACATCAGCTACAGTTAAAATATAAACAGCTCACTGTGTTCAAAACAGCTGGCATGGCTGTGACAAGCAGACTGGCTGGAAGATGACCAGTTAGATTTTCACATTTTTAAAATTATTTTTCAACAGCTTTGTTCCTCTGTTGTGATTTCAAGCTGCCCTATCTCTGGCAGGGTACCCTGACTCAGCTGGGTATTACTGCCACCAAAACATTTTGGAATATCAGCAGCCCTCTGTCTGTTTCTTCACAATATAATTTCTACACTGCAGAACAGAATGGTAAAGCCAGGTGTTAGAACAAACTCACGGAGCAAATGCAAGCTTGTGACAGCAACCTTCCTGTGGCTCTCAAACACACCAGGGAGCAGCTCAGCAGTGACCCAGGAAGGGCTGAAACACACACACAGCCCCAGCAAAACACACTGCTGGTGCTTCTCAGCTGTCTGAAAATGTTAAGGCTACTGCGGCAAGGTAAACACATGGCAGAAATTAAATTGACTGGAAGAGCTATATTAGAATAAGCAGCAATGCAGTTTGAGAAATTAGCCTCATGGTACTCCGCAGTTTCCAAATATCCTTAATTTATGGAACCTTTATATTATACTTATAAAATTAATGCACAAGGACATTTATCTAGACATCCTGTCTAGTCTCCAGCTCTCAGACCTGCAACAAAATACAATACTTTCCTCTGGCTGATCAAAGGACTTTTAAAAGTCACTACTCTGGGCAGATGTATTTATTAATATATTTTAGAATGCAAAGACCAAGATCAGCCTCAAATATGTTTGGGATTATACATTTCCCAGATTGAAACATGCAAGACTCCTAACTGTTGTTCCCACATGTACCAGTATTCATTCAGGTATTTAGGATTAAACATGAGAGCAGTGCAGAAATTCAAACACCTGCAGAAGTATTTGCTGGATCTAAGTCTAAAGGATAAAAGTGGGGTTTTATTTCTGGCTGTTCTCAAGAGCTCACTTTGCAATGTTTTATATTGGACTGAGTTATACTTCTCCCATCTGTAAACAAGGGAATATAAACAATCTATAACAGAGGTACACTTTAAAGCTTAATTAAGTGGTATTAAAGTGCTTTGAATTCTCCAGATTCAAACGATGCTAGATAAGAGAGAAATAGCATTATTGCTGTTTTCATTTCTCTAGCAGAATTTAGCAGCAAATATTTGTTTCATCCTCATGCCCTGTATATACTAGAGATGTCACAGCAAGGACCATATATAGCTGGGCTCTGGAGATGCTAAAATAGTTAGCCAGTACAGACAGATTTCACTGTATAAGAGCTGTTTTCTTCTTTTAAAAATCAATGCTATTGGCAGACATGCTAAGCTAGGACTATCTATAACATGCTTAAATTCTCATTCATACTTTAGTTTGGAAAGTTACACTAGCACCTTCTGGACATTAATAAATACTAAATCATATTTGATTATTTCATTAATAGTCTGAATGATGGCAAATATTGACCAAATTTGTTCTCTTTTAAAACTGCTAAAAAAAAATAAACTCCTAAGAAAAAAAAACCAAAAAACCCCAAAATAAAAAAAAAAACATAAAAAACCAAATAGCTGTTTTTTACCAAGTATCCAAACAGTATTTTAACACTCAATGCTCACATGTTTTAGATGTGAGCTTTCTAGATGAAGATTTAAGCCCAAAATACTTCTTTCTCTAGTTAAGCTCACCCAATCTTGCTGCAAAGCAAGCAGCTGAAAGAGTGAAACCAAATGCACAATCAGAAGGTCCACCTCCACCTTCTTATACACTGACACTCAGGTGACTCAGGCTGCAACTGCTGCAAACATGCAGGATCAGCATGGGTTGCAAGTACAGCATTCATATGTTGTCCTTTCTTCCTCAAGAAAAAGACAGCAGGATACAAAGTTTCTCATGGATTTAGCCCATGAACTACCAGCTGGAACACATAAATGTATAAATGTGAGTGTTCGAAGAAAAAACGTAAAACTTCAAAATGCCAAAATAACAAGAAAAAGATGACAGGAAAAAGAAAAGTTAAATATTTCATCACAATAAGCCTATGGTAAAAAACATGACTGTGTTTTTAAGCACTGTGAATAAAAACAAGATGCAGTCATTTCCTATACTCACTAACATCAAAAGGAGTCTTTCTATACTTGATCAATGTTCCTATATTATTAATTACAAAGGCTCCAGTTATTCCACAGGTTTTTTTCCTGAAGCATAAAATCAGGTCTTCAAACAGAACTCAGAACTGTTTTCCCAAAGCTTTTAGAGCCAAAACACACTATTACTACACTTAGACTATTTTCCTCATTTGCAATAGGTTAAGAGTTTTGAGGATCTGTTGAATGTTCTCTCATGGTTAAGGGCACATACAGCTTTTTGTCACCTTCATATGCTGGTCATCTACTTTCACTATATTTGTAGGAACTTTTTTTTCAACTCTTCTGACAAACTGGCTGAAACTGGCCAGAAGTTCAAAGGCAATTTGGCATGCCTGTTTATGAGCACATGCATGTGATCTGGTATCTTTGGCACCAGGAATAAACTATGAAGTTTGGCAAATGTAACTCTTGGAAATCAAAAGAATACCAAAGATAGTGAAAACATTTCCATCCATTCCAATGCTTACCTATATTTTTTCACCCTTGGATAGTCAAGATTTTCAATTCATTTACTATAATTTTGTTAATACAAAAAAAGTACAGAGCACCACTAAATGGGATAGATCAATCTGCTGAATAATTCCTAGAGTCAAGTTTCAGCAAGCTAGTCATGAAATCAAACCCATTTTGCAGACAGACCTCTGTCTACAATTGTCTCTCTTATGTGGTTGGGTTCCTTCATGTCTTCTTCTCTTTTTCTAGCTAGCTCAGTATTGGTAGGAAGAGAGCAGGTCCATTCCAATTTTAAAAATCTCATCACTAAGCCAGCGTATTCAAAATGCTTTGATAACATTTGCAAGCCTAAAGAGATTGACTTCAATGCTCAGAGCCCATTTGTGTTTGCAAGTATTAATGATGAGCTGATCTACAGGAGAATACTTACACACTACAGAAAATTCATTCCAGGTTTTTGGTCACGGGAAATGTGCCAAAAGACTACCCATCTCCAAAAGCCTAAATCCCCATCAGCTGCAGGGTGTGAATACACATTCAGAGAGCTCTGCCTGCCATTCAGAACAGATCTCAAAGCTCAGCCAGGCATTCTTCACATTCATAGATACGAAAGCATTGCTGCACATGGCAAACTTGGCTTTTGTCATAGGTTTTAAAAAAGTCTAAAAAAATCAAAATACTAGAGCAGTTAATCCCTGGAAGGCCTTGTGATCACATTCCTCGACATGTTTGATAAATATGGAAATAGTGAAAATGTTCTGACTTGTCAAACTTGCAGTCTCTTTTCTGCGTTTCTTGGCCCCAACATGCACAGACTGGTGACCTGGCACACCCAGAGGACCTTTGCTCCCCTTCCTCAATAGACCCACACTGATAAGTCTGAGGTTCCCCAAGAGCAGAACGAGGTCATGTTTATTAAAATGTTTACTGAATTCATAAAAGTAGAGCAGTGTTCCCATGAAAGTATGTCAGAGCAAATCTCCATAGACCCATGCATGCAAGCGTAGATGATAAAAAATTAAACTGGAATTTGAATGAAATTAAAATTATCATTCTTTAAAAACAGACTAGACTAAAATGCCTTTAAGGTTTTATGGAATGCTGACCTCTAAAGAATATCATCTGCTTATGCACATGAATGAAAGAGACAGAGTAACAAAGAAGCCAGACTGAATAAAATTTAACTCACAGCTATCATTTTTACCCTACTGTATAATTCACTAGCCATGGGTTCCAACAACAAAAACACGTCCAGGTAACTTAGAACACTACATATAATTTAATTTGCATAAAAATATATGAATATATTTATCAGATTTAAGAATATTAAAGTATGCATGAGTTCTACAGTACCTTTCACCTTGCCACACCAATTTACTTTTTAATACTCACCACAGCAGATTGTTTCAGCCACAGGAATAAAAGAGCCCAATATCAAAGGAGCGGGGGGGAGAAGACTAATGCCTACATACTACTGACTACTAATTATTTTTAAAAACAATGAAGAAACTATCAACTATAGATTATTGAGAGGTGTTCTCACTAAGCTGTTTTCCAAGGGAGGTGTCAAGATGGTTGATTGTGTCAGCCTAGCTTTCAGCTGTTCCATTTGAAAACCAAAATGTATTTTTGACACTTATAAATTAGGTGCTTTTAAAAGGTATATGGCACATTAACAAGCACTTCAAAGTGGAAAACTGTTTCCATCAGACAAGGTAATGTTAAAGGATTATGCACAATCAAATCACTTCTCCAGTGAATGTCTGAAAAATAAATTTTTAAGAAATTGAATTTGCACAGCTCTGTATGTTATCTCATTTACAAAATAAGAAAAAACACTCTGCACATCATCCTAGAACCTAGATATCTGTCAATCATTACAGCCAAAATTGTGAGAGTAATAAAATTTGTAATATAATAACTTATATATATAGCTTATATATATATATAAGTTATTATATCAATATAATTTATATATATATTATATTTGTAACTTATATTTACAGTCTGAATGATATCCTTAGTGGCAGTAGGGTAAGAAACCAGTCAAAATCTACTCAAGCCATCTGCTCAAGATATGCTAAATACTAACATTCAGCCTTGCTCTCCTAGGACTACAAATTTCCTTCTTATTCAGCATATTTGGATTACATTTTTAAATGTTATTAAAGTACAAAACCCACTTTAACTTAAGCATTAATTAACTAATTAATTAACCAATTATTAACTAATGATATTAGCACAAACTTTTGTATCAAAAGGATGGTTTATAGTAGAAAAGTTGAAAACAGCAAGAACTTGCTTAGAGAGAAAAAACAAGATCATAGCCTGGTCTGGTTTACAGATTATAAAAAAGTCAGCACTGCATTTTGAATACTTTTCCATGATTACTGACACTAATTTTAGGACAGCTTAAATAATCACTGTAACACAGACAATTTAAACTTTAAGCAGGTTGCACAGATACAAGTAAAACCAGGATAAATGGAAAATTTGCCCTGCAATTAGTGCCAGGTGGTGCATAAATCCAGTGCAAGTACAGTGTATTCCAATACTGGGGTGAAAAGAGGAGAACTTTGAATTCAAAAAGAAAAACTTGGTTATATTAAATTCCTAGAAGTACATTCTAGTTATGACTCAGATGCCAGTGAATCTGATTATACTATTAACTTGAATACTAAGAAAAAGATATGTGAACAAATATTTAGCAATGCACCAGCAGGGCACAGGTAAATGCAAACACAAAAAGCTCTGAGAAGAGAGCAAACATTCCAGCACAGCTAAGTAAAATAAACATGGACAGAATAAACACAGAAGGAATAAAGAGGTAAGTTTAAAAGCTAAAGACAAAAAAAACCCCCACCAAGTCATACCCAATATAAATATAGAAAGCATCCAGAACTCAAGCAAAGGACACCATAAGAGAACAACATATTTCACATTTACATTACAAAAAGCAGACTTATACATTATTAATACATATTTCATTTAAAAATAAGAAAGGAGAAAGCCTTTTCATGGATACACCTCACAATTCACAGAGTATCAAGGATTTATGAATGGCCTGTGTGCAAGTAAAAAATAAACATATATCTAAGTAAAAAATAGAACTAAAAGAAAACAAAGAAGGAAAAAACAGAGCATGGAAGGACAAAGATGAGATCAGAAAACCTCCAGATTATTGATTTTGAGACTGAACTATAGAAATCACCAAAGAAAAGCTTTTTGCCATAAAACCCCAAAACCTTTAGCCTTCACTTGTCACAAGCAGGGATACACAAGTGGGTACCAACTGATTCATTGCCTTTTTTCTAGATACAGTTATGAAAAAGTTTTTTCTTGAGGACACAGACAAGGAGACTGCAACAGGTTAGTCCCTTCAAAGCCTATCAAAATTAGGCTAGATCACCTGCAAGAATTGAGCAAATCCAAATACATACAGAGGCTCTGAAGCAGTATAAAATCTCTGCTTTACCTCCTCTTAGAAGTGTCTCTACCACCTGAAAGCCAATTCTGCAAGTATAAAACCCTACCAGAGCAAACTTATGAAGACTGAGGAAAGGTATGGAGAACAAAAGTTGAAACAATCAGTTTTTACTAACATGCAGTGTTAACATACACCCTGAAAACATGTTTTCTCTAAAGGCTTCAAATGAAGAATCGAAAGTCGTTTAGATATGAAGTTATGAGACTGAGTTACAATCTGAAATGTTTCTCAGAAGAGCAATTAGACTGCCTGGAAAGAATATATGTAAGTAAAAAACAAAACATCGTAAATGAGGCTCGAAATACACAAATGCTTTTTTCTTAGTTTTCTCTTTGAGTGTAACTTCAAAGCACAAACAGACCATAAATGCCATCAAGGACCAGAGCACAGCCTTGAATGCTGTCCCCAAGGAAACAAGGAGCAGTATCAAAAAGCAAATCTAGTGAATTCAAAACCATACAGATTGATAGATGACACAGAATACAGTTGTGTGATTCACATTCCTAAAAATGAGATTGGTTGGTTTAAAAGTGCAGCTGTTCAGAAGAAATAATATTGTTATATATTATCAAACTACAATAGCTCCATGAGCATAAGCAGGATTAAGAGCAAGATGAAAAGTAATAGTATGAAGAAGTCATAAATGGTATTTGAAATTATTAACTGATATTAAGACCACAGTATATTTTCAAAAAGAAAAAACTGAAAGCTGTGACCTTTGTTAGACTCCACTGCAGAGCAAAATGCACATGATCATAAGTAATATCACCTCATTCATTTTCCAAATTATAAAAGGTAGATATTAAGGAATAGACACAACTTAGCAATTAGCTGTGGAGGCTTGAGAAGGTATCTGAAAAAAATGCCTAAGAACAGAAAGAGACCACTAGAAGCAAAAAACCAACAACAATGAAACCAAACAAACCCTCCCTCCCAAAAATGTAAACAAACAAAAAACAAAAAACAAAAAACAAAAAAACCAAAAACCCAAACCCAAGCTTAAGTATCGTCATCAAATTAATGGTGTTTTCCTAGCTAGCAAAATTCCAAACCTTAATTTTACTAACAAGTCCGTGACAAAGAGAAGGGCCTTTTGTCAGAGGACTAATGCACATTTTAACCTCTTCCAGTTTGTAAAGTTAAAATCTTTCAATTCCCTGACTGCCTAACACAAGCAGATCACCAAAATAGAACATCCACATATCTTGTCCTACCCAACCCTATTACACCCTGAGGATCTAAAAAGATTACAAACACAATAATTAGAATGCAATAAACAAAGTAATTAGAACTCCCTTTGGTGACCTAATAATTTCAGACTTGGTTAAGACAGACAATATAGAAACAAAACAGAGGTGCACAAAGAGGAAAGCAAATTTTCCCTTTGCTGTAATACAGAACATAAAGGTTTTCTTCATTTTGAGAAAAATTATCCTCCATTTCTTGGTATTTCTCCTCTGGACCAATGAGATAGGGAGGGGCCAAGGAGTGCAACTTATTAAAGGGCACACAAAAAGACTGTGTACAAGTGACATCCTGATGTGATAAAGCTGAGTGGAGAAGAGGAGTACATGAATTGCTGAGTGTTCTGCAAAAACAGACTGTTAGATCAACAGGATCAAAATTAACTGCTCCAGCAAGTACTTAAGATTGATGGACAAAAGGCAGCACATCCCACCACCTGCAGTCTTGGGTGGACTTCCCTCTATGTAGCTCACACTTCTGCAGTGCAAAGATGATCAAATAGATCTAACAACATAATGCTACACTATGCACTCAGAGGGAAAGAAGAATACAGATGGCACACAATTCCACTTCCTGTGACACTACACTGATTGGTTTTATTGTGAAGTCTATTTATACAGCTCATTACAAATTCCTAGTGTGCTTTGATTAATGCACTAGCAGCTGGACTACTTCCTTTCTCTTAGCACTTAGCTGCATTCTTGATTAGTGAGTGGTATATGAAAGCTTGTGAAACAAGTACAGGAAGATCAGACAAAAGCAATGATTTCCTCTTAGACCACTACATTACATTAAACCTGCCAACACGAGACCAGTTAGTCTCTGACCTGCAGCAGCTGGGAGTAGCCAGATTCCAGATGGTCCTAGAGAGCTGCTTTTGTATGGTTCTTGTCTTATTTGCACCAACCTAACATGGAAAGAAAATAAAATGAGCAAGCTGTTTGGGCAACTCTGTGAGAGATGGCATCTCTCACATTTATGCAAAAGTGAAAAAGTTGGTCTTGTTTTAACATTGCACATGACACTATCACTTCATATTGCTCTCACTGCTAACCTGAGACCAAAATCTTCCCAACTATTTCATCAGTGGTGGCTCTGCCACTGACTCACTTTAGTAATCTTTGAAGCAGTACTTTATGCTTTCCATGCTTCACTTACTTAGTTGTAGTATTATTATTATTATTGTTTTATATCAAACATTTTTAGAGGAACATTTATTTGCAATGTGCTTTGAGAATGCAAGATAAAACACCTTAAACTTTCAAAATTTAAAGTCTTGCTTGGTCAGAACTTATACGGTATTCTTGTCAAAATGAGTTACAAATATAACCCCTAAATTTCACTAAACTCTGTAAGGAACAAAAATTATGTACCAGAGTCCTGTAACTTCAATTACCTTTCAGGCCATCTCAGCAGATTTTGCAAACAAACTTTGCTGTGGCCACACAAGGACCTAAAAGCTTGCTTGAAAAGAATGTGGTGTGCAATAGCAAAGAATATCTCCAGGTGTCTGCATAGACAGACATGTTTGTTTACAGAGAATCAAAACTACTCAAAACAATTGCTAAAACATTTAGCTTTTAGAACCTTCAGTGTCAACACTTTGCAAGAAACTTTGTATTATTCTTGGCAAGAAGCTGTGGAAACTGGTAAGAAAATAGTCAAGATACCTTTGTATGTAAGTGAACTGGAATTTTTCACAGAACAGTTTCTCTTGTAAATTTGTCTGCACCTAGTTTAATCAACAAAATTGGCAGCTGTTAACAGGTTGTGCTTCCATATGCTACCTGTTATAAGGACATTTCTTAAGACAGAAGCCTGTTTAGAGTCCAATTGTTTTAATTGGACTTGGTACCAAAAAAAAAGCATAAATAATAAAAGCTAACCATCAAAAGAAGCGCAAAAGAAGTAGGTTATAGGAAAACTGCTTTCCTCTGATTTATGAATGTGTAAGCACAAGGGCAGTGGAGGTTATTTAGCTTTGCTCACATACACAGCATAGGCAACAACTGCAGTTTAGGCTTCCTGATCTCAGGAGAAATACACTTCCCCTCATTTAGTGCCAAGCAATTGTGCCCATGGTGGATGGAGCACAGTTAAAATACTTTCAGCAAAATTTGAGTTAATTCCTGTAATCTCATTGGAATACACTGCATAGTCATAGTACATAAAACATCTTCATAAAGGCTCCTATTTCAGCAAATTGCTACTGATTATTTTAGAGGCTAAACGTTGTTATTTGAATTTCTCATTGCTTGCTACCTCTACCTCATCTTTCAAAAACAGGAAGGGAAACAAACTTGCCTGTAAGAATTTCTTAACTTTTTAGGAAGGTACATTTGTTTGAGGCCTGAATCATTCATCCAAATAGTTCCACCTCATTATTTCAGACTAATTAGATAGAGGGTGGGTGCATGGGAGTGTAGTTTGGGTTATTGTTTGCTTTCTACATTGCATTCATTACTAAATTTACTGTCTATTGTTTATTTTAAAGCTAAGGTAAGTTGTTCATCAGACATACTCAGATTTCAAATGCCCTGAGAATTTTGCACATTGGCCATACCTGTTCCTTGTCCGTGCTCTATCTCACTCAAGTTTACTGACAATTTGGAAAATTTTTGTTTCTGTAAGGACACACAATTTCCTTGAAGCTAAATCCAAACCAGCATTCACAGCTTGGCTGCAATCATCAGAACTGTTACAATCTAATCCTCTTTAGTTCAGGTTTTATAGTGCCTTATGCTTATTAGGATAAAAGAAGAAGCTAAAGGCTGTAGAGATTTTTATCTCTATAGTAGCCTTTCCTCATCAGGAACTCAGCAATTTACAAACACAATATATCACAGCAACTTAAGATCCCCAGGAGAAGTAGCCTCATATGTTTTGCTCGTGCTTGAGTGGCATAGTTCATAACAGGAGGGAGAAACCTTGATATTAAATACCAAAGCCTGACCAAGTGACCTGCAGTGAAAATGAAGCCACTGCTGCCTTGGAACAGTCACATAGCCCAAGACAAGGAAATCTAAATTCTTCTGACACAACCAAAATGAATGCTCAAGGAGATAAGGACATTTGTATAAGAAACAACTGGAGATTTTAAAAACAAAGGGGAGAAATTGAACAGTCTTTAGATTGTTAGCTATTGTTAACCAAACAAATTAGAGCATACTGCAGAAAGTCATGAATTAGAATTTGAATCTTGAATTAAGGAAGTTAAGATAAGCTGAGGAGTGTGAAGAATTGGCTGCCCTTAGGTCACCCATGCAAATCAAAGAAGATAAGGCTCGTGAACACTGTCTAGGTGAGAAAAGTCTCCATGCTTAAATTGTTGCTGGGCAGGTTTACTTAGAACAAGGAAATATATACACAATCAGCTACATGATTTATAATTTACAAAAGAGTCTCAGCACTGTCACCATCACACTGTATAATCAATGTGCCAAGAAAAGAAGGAGTAATCAGAGAGTCCACTTAAAATGCAAGCTCTTCCTTTAAATACATTTAAATAAATGTTTTTAAAGAATTTTCATCACCAAGTAACTTTGGCACATTTTTTTTAATTTTTTTTTTTTTTTTTTCAGAAAAAGCATCAGCAAAAATCAACATTATGCAACATTAGTAGCACTGTTGACCTTTAAATATGTCAAAGAACTGTCAGGAAGCTTCGGACAGAATGATCTCATGCAGATAAAATAGTTTCCATTAGAAAACTAACAGTTTTTCTGATATATCATTTCTCTTCTTCCAACTCTTATTGAGAAATAAAAACTATAGGGGCTTTTCTGCTAGAAACTAAAAGTTAGCAAACAAATGCTCCCTCCCTCCCTCTTATTTCAAAATTATCCTGTTATACTGGCACACAAATAGCAACGTTCTGTAGCAGTCATATTGATACCACCATGAAAATGTAAAACTCATCATGAAAATGTAAAACTCATTCTCACATGAGTATTCGGGTAAGAGTCCTAACCTTTCAGGCTTCTATTCAGACCAGTGAGACTTGGGGATGCACAAAACTCCTCACAACACATTCATTTTAGTACCATGGAGCTGTTGTTCTCAGAGCAAACAAGTTTGAAAACCTTGAAGGTAATCTTGGCTTATAGACTGATTTCTAGAACAAATTCACTAGTAAATTCACTCTCTCTTATCCAGTGCTGTCCTTACAGAAAAGTTTTGCTTTTCAGCTCCTTCCTTACTTCTTGGCCCTTTTCTCATCCTTACTGCACAAAAACTCCCTGACTAGCATTTGCAGTCATTCAGCTATAAGGAGATTAGGCAGAGAGGGAAGAAAAAAAAAAAAAGACTGAAAAAAAAAATGAAAAAAAAGGCATGTGTTTTCCTCATTCTACCCAATTTTTATTCTAAATCAAGTACAATTTCTTCATAGTGACACAGAGAAAAGAAGGTCTTTTTATAGTAGTATTATATTTAACAAATGCTTTGCAGAGGTAATTTTTCACTCCAGGTTTGCATATACTCGTTTAACAAAGGATTACTTTTAAGATCCATTCCTTGGAAGAAGAAACAAGCCTATGTATCTGAGAAAGAAAGCCCTTATTTCCCTTTTGGTGTCAGTTTAAGCTAGCTGAGGTATCTCGAGAGTACACTGGCAGGATGTAACGAGATTGGTGCTTGATGATGCACTTCTTCCAAACTCCCAGTGCTAAGGGCTTCCAAGATACCATTTTAAAATCTATGCTAAATGATTTCATTAGAGAAGTGAGGCACTACACAGAGATCAAATAATTTAATTGTATCTATGTAAACACTTGTTTTTTCTGCAGATCAAGGATGAATCTCCCAAAATATCTGCACTGCTCCCACCTTGAGACAAGCACTCTCAGCACAGTGTCAACCAATAAAAGACCTTCCCACAAGATCTCCTGAAGTACAGAAGTAACCTTAATCTCGGCTGCACTTTTTTGTAAATGTCTTTAGCACACAGTAAGAACAATAATTGCAGTAACAGATATTTGCCTTCCACTTACAGCTTTAAAGGACATCACAGATATGCTGAGCTTATTCAAACCTATGGAGTCAGCAGTTTTGAAACAATGCCACAAATGCTACAATGGTACTAGACACACAATGACAACACCATTAGGTGTTGCAAATGAAAGAAAAGATATTAAAGAAAACCAAAAAAGGATAGGTCTTCATGTTAGCTACAAGTTCAACAGGGATACAGTACAGTTGTGTTTGACTTTTTGTTTTTTTAAAGAGAGCAACCACAAATTTGTCAATACAAAGATGTAAAGTGTTGAGTTAGTGACAGCTTAACAGTAAAACCAGGCATCTCTGACACCATTCATTTAATTATTTTCTTTATTGTAATTCTTTCGACTTTAAAACAGCTTGAACTTGGGGAGCTCCTGTTTTCTGTCATTTCACAACTCATAACCTGCAGGGCTGTTCCATTTAGAATAAAATATTAGAAAAGTGATCAACAGTAAATCACCATACTGTGCACTTAAAAGTCTCATAAAGTGAAGAGCTGGAAAGCAGAGACAATTCACATTAAAACAGGGGAGGAGATAATTTGCTGCTTATGGCACAGGACTGTAAGTTAATACATCTGGGTTCCATTTCATACATTGAATGTGAATAACACCATGTGCTCTGCAGAAGTACAAGGAGGTTTTATTCATCAGCATTTATAAAGCATTTTGAGATAAAATATTTTAGCAAAGTAGAAATTACTGTGTGTTATTTTACTTTGCAACTTATTTTACAGAGCAAAACAACAGTTAAATAAAAATAAGGTACCATACTCTCTGAAAGTCTCTGAAAACTGGCAAGTATTTTCAAATATCCATATTAGAAGTCAGGTTACAAAAAAAAAGAGTAAATACAAAAATGTCATCATCCTGATTTTTAAGCAGAGATCACACATGCTCAAATCATGCACTCAGTCACTTAATTCAATCATTGACTTTAGGTATTGACACTCCTAAATTGTTTTACAAAAGCAAAACACATACCTCAGGTGGCCCACTAACATAACTCAGATGCCCACAGGAAGTCAACTTTGCTTCAGCTAATCAACAAGTTTTTCTTTTCATGAAAGCTGAAAATATTCCATGAGATGAATGCCAGCCACAAAGAAACTAGTCTGAAATTTTCCCAAAATATCGTAATGACTCAACACTCAAATAGCAAAACATATTCATCTTTCTACCTATCACATCTGTTTTTTAAATTAATGGTCTAAAAGCCAATCCTTCTCCATTTCACCCTTTCAACTTTGGCAGTAGAATCCTGTCCCAATACCCAAAGAACCACATAGATATAATTTAAAGCTTAAACAGTACAATAATACTAATAAAATACCAAATTACATCAAACACAATATCTCAGCCTGACTAATCTTAGCTCTCATTATTTGCACACACCACTACCAGGAAGGTGAGGTATCCTTCCTAAGATGCCAGTACATTTGGAGCTTCAGCACGTACTGTCTCTTCAGTATGTTTATTGTTGCCAGGATGCTGACTGAGTAGTGCTGAGTGACTGCCTTTGCATCACTCTTTATTCTCTTTTCTCCTTCCTGCACTTATTAAACTCTGTTCATCTCAACCCATACAATTTTCTAGGTTTTGCTCTTCGAGTTCTCTCCCCCATCCCTCTGAGGGGAAGGAAGCAATTGGTGGGCGTGTAGCTGCTGGGCTGGGTCAACTCACTAGAGAACATCATCAAGAAAAGGTACAAAAAGACATTTTATTGGTAGATCAGTGTCTCAGGAATATCACATTTTGACTTCAACTGCTTTTACAAAAGTAAGAAACAAGTGCAAAGAAAGTCTAGAACAAATCACAGGCTTATAAATGGTGCTCAAAATTAAAAGTTTAGGAGAATCTAGGAAGGAATTCAAATGCTTTGCTGATAGTTGTTTTAAACAGGCATGTATATGTATTCATGTGGAAGAAATAACAGAAATAAATAGAAAAGGAGGTTCTAGAAAATGTCTAAAATTGCCAGAGAAAGAATTTTGGGTTAAGTATTGACTGACAGTAACTCTAAAATATTAGCAAATAAATTATCTGCTGGCAGTCAGGCAGGAAAAACTTGGTACATGACTTATGAATAAGCAACTGAACATCAAAAAAATGTGTCTCCGTTTCTCCTCACATGTGTATCAACCTGCAAGAACCCATGGTTTTGGCTAAAACAATTGTATCTTTCTCTATAAATTTAAACATATTCTAACTCTCTGTTTTACAAGGATTTAATATATTCTTAGACAACATCAGGAAGTGTTACTTATCTGTGACCTAGAAATTGCTCCTCAAATCAATATTATTAATACTATCATACTTGAACTTCTGCAGAGATTTGGAATGTAAGGAGAAGACATGGGTGCAATTCAGAATAGGAAACACAACACAGTGTGACAGATGAAGACCTGGCCTAAGTCAGCACCCCACGCTTTCAGATCCATTACAATGGGCCAGAATCCAAGAGGTGAGATATACACAGATTAACCAGTTTCTTGGGGACTGAACATTTTCCTTCTGAGTCCTTCCTGACTATCTGACAAATAGCAGCTGCCATTTTTTCATTACATAAATAACCAAACATCGCATTTAATTACGAAGCCAAAACACTTTACTTCCTGAGTATGAAATAGTATTTTAAAGACCACCCATAATTCCTCCTTTATTAGAAATACAACTTACTATCAAATAAGCTCCATTTAATTGACATTAAGGCTGTGAAACAAGCTTACAATGGTCCAGGAAATACAGAGTCATAAAGATGCAGTTTCACCCCAAGTCACTATTTTTGGAACCTAATTTTTCTTTCCAGACACAGGAATTAGGTGGTGCCAGTGGTTCCATTTCCCTCTTGGTTTGCATCCATTAAAAAAACCAAGAAATAAACACACTTAAGAGCATGAAAGTACACAACTCTAAACAGTCCACAAAAAACAAGAAGTGGCCAAAAAGACAGAAGGGAATAAGACACCACACTACACTGTATCCTTCAAAGGAGGAATTCAGAACTTAGCTGTAATGTGCTTTTAACTTAACCAGCTACAGGTATTTCAACACATACTGAATGCTAACCCTGGCCATGTGCTGCATTTGTAACATCAGGTACTATCAGGTAAGCTTACTGTTGATTAAAAAGGTTTCTAAGGCTATTTTGAAGTGTATGAAAGTCGTCACAAAGTCATTCGCAAACAAACAATTTATTCACAGGAGTGCTGAGATCTGGTTTCAGACCAATATATGCAAATTATATGCATGACAAGAGAGAAGAATTAGATTCCTAATTAGCTATTAGGAAGTTCCTTCCTGTGAGAGTGGTGAAGCACTGGAACAGGTTGCCCATAGAAACTGTGGATGTTCCATCCCTGGAAGCGTTCAAGGACAGGTTGGATGGAGCCCTGAGCAACCTGATGTAGTGGAAAGAGTTCCTGCTCATGGCAGGGCGGTTGGAACCAGATGATCTTCCAAAGTCATGTTCCTATCATTCTGCTCACCCTCTATACACAACCAGGCAGAAAAGACAGAGACTAAACTCAGGTCTGGGTATTTGGATATTCCTCAACGGATTGCATGTCTTTTTCTACTCCAAATTACAGGGGTGTAACACACACCCCTGTGAGAAGCTCTAAGATAGCCACCATCTAACCTGAAATTAAACATTAAAGAATATTTTAAAAGTAGACATTTTCTGGAAGCCCCCAGAATTGCATAATGTAGCCTTGGGAGGATGCAAGGAGCTGCAGGCAGCCGTGTTACAGATGTTTGGGATATTGCCAGTGTTTGAACATAGTGTGTGGGCAGGGGAGGGGGGCACTGGGGAAGGCACCTTAAAAGGAACAGATACACACAACACAGTAGTAAAACACGGCTGCCTTAATTCACACTCACGCCACTGCAGCCTGGTTCATAAAGCCTTTGCTGAGTGATTACCAGAGCCTTCACTCACTGTACCTGTGACAAGCCAAGACTGCGATGTTAATTATTCAGCCATTTACAAGAAAAACAAACCAGAACATGCCTTCAGCAAAGACATGTGAAGCTCCAGGTAAATGAAGTCTTGCTTAAGATGAGATTTGCTTCATAGAAATTCCATTTCTGTATTTGAGACACCTGGAGCATATCATTAAGGATATATTCAAGGTGGAAAATGCCTAAAGGGAAGTCTGCTATCAGAGCTGGGATCTTTCCCATCCACCTTACCTGTGGTGACAGCAGTGAAGAGCATACTCACTGATGCCTGCAGAAAACAACATACAGTAACGTTTACTCAGGAAGATAACCATGAGTTACCAGGCAATAAGACCCCAGGCAAATATCCCATCTACATAAATATATTATCACTGGGTTAATTCCTCAAAGCCATAAAGATCAACAAGGCAAGACAGTGGATATTGCAGAGGACCTCCTTAAAGGAAAGCCTTGGCCCTAAATTTTCTCCTGGCTTTTCCTGTGAACAGTATTTTATTCCATGATTTTGTTGGCACTAAACATCTGAGAGAAGGGACTCACTTTCTTCTTGGGAAATTAGGACATGTATTCAGCAGGGCCATTTCATGGATTAAGAACTTGCAGACTTCTTCCTTGGATGTTAAGTTATCCAATGTGTTAGGGGATCCAAGAGTCTCGTCATTTCCTGAAACAGCCTTACACTTGTGAGGTAATACTTGAATCCCAGTGAACTTGAAACACAATTTTAGGACAAAGAATATCTTTCAGGCAGGCTGCTAGCATGAAACAGAGTAAGCTGTATTGGAGCTTATGTCAGCATATGTCCATGTAACTTTCTGCAGGCAGATGACAAGGCTGTGCCCTTAACATAACATTGTTCTATCAGCCCCCTAAGCTGATCACAACACAGCACCATGTCCAAGATAACAAATGCTCCTAAGCTATTTAAAAGACAAATGCATCAAAAATGTTTCCTAACTGCCGAAAACCCAAAGCACTAGAAGTAACAAATGTTAGTTTCTTACAATTCTACTGTGCTGCATTTTTGCCAAATAACCAAACCATTTTTTTTCCCAAGTAAGTCCAACAAACCTATTCAAATATATTTAACTTTTTTATTTAAGTTTAAATAATTGAAACCAATAGAGTGGTTTAACTTTGGACTAAGCTGAAAATAACCATATTTTGCTCAACACAGTGGTTGGGTAAAGGAACACCTATAAAATGAATTTTTATTGACTTTTTTTGTTAAATCTACTCACTATTTTTCTCTCATTAGACCTTAACTGATCCCTAGAAGTGAAATTCTTTCAGAGTTGCTTCGATATCCTCTAAACAAAGATTACTAAGAGATATCTTTTCTTCTTAGTAACTTCTAGAACAGGGATCTTCTATCTCAGGCCTAAATTGTAAATGCCAAGTATTTTTCTGAAAATGTAGGCAGATGTCACATTTTACTTTTTTTGGTAACTTTTCTGACTTATATTTAAATATTCAAGATCAATATAATTCTTGAAAACAATCTCTCATTTCTGAGATTCTTGGTATTAAAAGAAAATATGACAACCAAGGCTACCCAAGCTCCAAAACCGACCAGATTTATCAACATTTATACTAACCAGGAAGTCTGAAAAGTTTGAATGTCTTTTGACAAAAAGATGGCGTTTTATTCCTTATTTGGCATTGCACTTAGATTAGTACATCCCCTGGCAGAACATAACCAGAATTTTCAAACAAACAAAATTCTCCAGTAAATTGTCAGCACATATTAAAATGAAAAATAGCACTGTAATGTCAAAACATGATCAGATGATGCTGACATGGTCTGACAAAGGTGTTGGGGTCCTTTAGAAACTGACATATATTTTTTGCACTCCCATCTCATTATTTCCAAACTTTTGCTCACCTTTTAGGTTCTATTTCAGTGGAAAGTGAATTAATCTTTTTTGGTATGTATAATCTTATGGTTCACATTAAAAAAACAATATGGATTTTGAATTAATATAAAGTATTTGCATTGACTCATTAGCTGTTCTCCAACTTTAAGAGAAAAATAAATATGAAAAGTCATTACTTACAATTTCATGTCCTATAAATGTCTATTGCCATGTTCTGTGATCAGATCATGTACCATTTTTGCAATGGGTACAAATTCTATATTATAATGCCTCACCAATGAGATGAGGTGCATCTACCTGAGCAGTTCCAAAACTCATCTAGACCAGAAATCAACAACCATGACTATTATTTTGACTGCAACCTTTTAACAAGAGGTGAAGAAGTGACCAAAATGCATTTACCTCAGAGAAACAGCTTCTGATGGAAAGAACAGAATATATTTTAAATTTGTATTTAACACAACAGCAGTGTAATTTTTTAAGTGACACCTAAGAGGCACATATGGCTCACAAAAGCCAGACATTTGTCCATTCAACAGTTCAGGTTTAAGTGTATCAAATAGTCCAAGCAAGAAACAAAGCATTCATTATTTTTCCTTTCTTGGAGACCTTTCTCTTGGGAAAAGGTTTTGACAGCTGTCCTTATTTTTCTCATGACAGCTGTCTTTATTTTTCTGGGACGTGAGGAGATGATCTAAGAAAATACCATCCATTTTTATATAGATATTCTAAGCAACTGAAAAGAGCCCTATATTCACTAATGAAGTAATCATTTTATTAGTAGAGAATATTCAAAAGCACTATTACCTACTGTCTAAGGAAGGGGACTAAAGACTACATCACAACCAAAAGCTTCCAGCTATCAAGCATTGGGCAGGCTGCTTAGGGAATCTGCTGAGTCACCATCCCTGAAGGAATTGGAAAGACATGTAGCTGTGGTGCTTAGGGACTTGGTTTAGTGGTGGACTTGGCAGTGCTGTGCTAATGGTTGCACTCGGTGACATTGAGGGTCATTTCCAGCCTCAATGATTCCACAATTAATACAGCAGAAATCATAATCTGGCCATATATATTTTGTGTGTGTGTGTGCATGTGTGATTTTCCATGAAAAAAATTCCTTCTTAGTGTGATATAAAGTTCAAAAATATAAAATTACATAACTCTTAAAAGTTAATCAAAAAACTGTGAGCTATGAGAACTCAATATAGGAACATATTTCCCCATGTTCATTTCCAAAACAGCATTAAAGCAGTTGTTCTTTTACACATACTGAGATGCTGAACCCTACAAAGATAGGAAGTCTGCTAAACTCTTCATCTATAGAAAATACAGACATAATTCCCATATCCTTCTGTTTTTGCCAAACTGGCTACAAGTTTAAATCTGCAGTACTGTGGGGATCACACCAAATGAACTGCTCATTATTTAATACCTGTACTGCTCTGAGACTCTGACACTTTCTGCCTTCTAAGCTACAGGCTTAGAGCCAGTCCTGCCAACCCACTAGGGAGAAGATTTCAGGAATAAGTCATTTCATATGGCAATATTCTTCACTGAGACAATAAAATACAGCTCCCAGATTTCCTCTGGGAACTTTTTTGGGATCATGGAAAAAGTGCACATCTGTAGGAGTTTAATACCACATACACTTCATTTACATGAAGGCTTTTTAACAAAGATGCTTTCAAGTGTTTCATCTACTGGGCTGTAACATTTTTATTTTACCAGGTCACTATCATCTACTTACCTATAAATCTTGTTGAATAACTACAAAAAGTACGGTTCTAGCATGTATGAGGTTTTATAGCAATGAAAAAGAACAATAGTAACTTCAGAACCATTAATTTGATGTACTATGGGTCAGTAAGGCCACAACACAAATGTATTTACATTCCTACACCAGCCATGACAAATATAAACATATTTTATTACATTTCTTACCAAAGAACCTGGAATCCTGCTTTGTTACAAATACCCAGTTATAGGTATTTGTTTAATAAAAACAAAACATTCCACATGCCTGTGATATACCAAAACAACAAAACAAAACAAGTTTTCCAGAAAACACAAAATTAAGGTAGGCAACTTCTCTGTCAAAACAAAGAGTGTTAAGAAAGGACATGAAGCTGGTAACTTATGGAAAAAATTAATACCTAAACTAGTTTACGTACACCACAATCAGAACACACTAAACCACCATGCATCAGCAGGCCAAGCAAGATGCAGCTCTTTTTCACCATAATACTTGAGAAAAGCAAGAATTCATCTCCCATACACAACATCAAGTTGGCAATATTCCTTATGAGATGTTTCTTTAAAGTTTAGGAGTTATCCTTAAGAACTGCAGATAGACTTTCATTTTAGATATATTCATTTATTTTTGTATATCATGACTGGTTGCAAATGGCATCATGCCCATTTCAACTCCACCCACACTGCATACATTCCCCCTCACTC
Source organism: Thryothorus ludovicianus (assembly GCA_013397245.1). Taxonomy (NCBI): domain Eukaryota; kingdom Metazoa; phylum Chordata; class Aves; order Passeriformes; family Certhiidae; genus Thryothorus; species Thryothorus ludovicianus. The sequence continues at coordinate 198,479 of VZTB01014851.1, read as the reverse complement.
CTTTCAGCGAGAGTCTTACAGACAAAAGAAAACTGTCCAACAGGATGCTACAACTGAATTGAGGGCTGGAGGAAAAAGTAACACAAAGATTTCTGACAGTGCAGAATGAAAGAGCATGCACATCTCAGGTCTCCTGAAGACTTTTGCTATTAGAACTTTATTTTTCCTTCTGTGGAAACAAATACAAGAAAAGAAAAGCTAGATGTAAACAAATGATGCTGAAAGCCTTAAGACAAAAGTGAGAAGGTTTTATATAAGAAAAGAACCTAAAAAAAAAAATAATTAAGAATTGTGAATGAAAGCAAGCCAGATAAGGTAAACGTATACTTGAAGCAAGGAAATATAAATTCTATAGTAGTTCCCAACTTCTTAATACTGAATAATAAATGACAGAGACAATAGTTCAACAGAACTTAAGGATATTTGGATCAACAACAAAATTTCATACAGGAGTAGATTGTCTTCAAAATTTTCCTTAAAAGATAATGCCATGGTGTAAGAGATTGACTAAGAAGCTTCTTTAACCTTGCTGCATTTAAGAAGTGAGATTCTGCCCTATACACATTTCAGCAGATGTATCTCATACATAAGTACTTTATACAAAAGTATAGCTAAGTAAGTGAGCTGCTATTAACATTTGAAAATTAAGTACTTTTGCAAATTACATTAGTTTTCAACCATGTTAATGACATTATTCTAAGAAATAAAACTACTGGTATCTATTTGGCATACCATTTCAGATTATTTTACAGGAGTACACATTTTCAACATAAGAGAAAGTAGCCAAGCAAGATTTTATACTACCTTAAAGGACAGTAAAGAAATAAAGACAGCAAATAATAAATTAGAGGTAGAAAGACTTTCCTCATTTGATGGGAACTCTCCCCCTGCCAGATGGACCTGATGCTATGTGTTCATTTTTCTCTAGCACTACTTGATAATGACAAAGCTTTTGACTTCTGTTCATTCCTCTACAGGCTGCAAACAGACTACAAACTGGAGAACTATGCTCAGCTTCTTAATTACAACTGGGATGCCTGCTGGGATCCTTCATCTGTCTAAATATGTTTATGGATGCATTTACTCTGCATTCATTTTCCTCCCTCTAATTTAATCCAAGGCATTCACCAATTTATTTTAGTTCACATGTCTGTGCATATTGGGCACAGAAAAATCCAAATCAGAGGGAGCTCCTGCCTAACCAACATCTCTACAAATCCCCTGAAATATATTTAACACAATATGCAGTTTTCATCTGTATGAAACAAATTGGTAACAGTCTGCTGAGGTGGAAACTAGAAGCCAAATTCATAGTTTGTAAAGATAGTTCAGGTTCTGTCTGTAATTGTCTGTCTACAGTATTTTGCAAGCAACAGTCATAAGGAAAACTGTAGCATCACAGTGAGACAGTGTGTATTGTAGAGATCTGTTTATCCCCAGCCATCAAAGACTAAGGTACAGCTCCAATTAACACTGATGTACTGTTTCTCTAACACATCAGGCCAATAGTACCTCCAAATAAAAATAAGACAAATTTCAGAATCAAGGGAACACCCTTTTCCTCCAACAGAGGCACATACAACTGCTGTTACACATTGCACATGGCTCCCTACACAGCACGGTGTGGGCACAATAAATGCCCAAGGGCTGACAGTGCTGCACAGCACCACACAATCATTTGGTTGCTTCAAGTCCTAAACAAGCCCAACAGGTTCTGTGCAGTTGGTAAATTCTCCATTGTAACAGAAGTGTCTGTGTGCATATGGACATGCAGAACTTGCTTTAAAAGTAAATTCTAGCAAACTAGCATGTGCTAAACTACTGACACCATTCTTCTGGTCTTCCCATCCTACTTCATCAGTTGCCTGGTCTACTTTAATATTTAATATTTTATTGAAAAAAACTAGAAGAAATTCACATTTCTAATTGTCCACAAGGTACTTTATTCTAGTTTTACTTAGGCTCTGACAGGAAAGCTCTACCCTAATGTCTTTTATAAAATATATGAACACATACAGAAGGATGAAAGGAAACAGCCACACATCACCACCAGTGGAGTTTAAAACAAGGAAAGGTATCTCAACTGGCAAAACTCAGCACAATCCCTTAATAACAGAAGGGGATATGATACTGCTGTTCTAGCTGACAGGATTTGGGGTTTTTTACAGGAAAGAGAAACAATTTGAAAAAATGATTCATAGCCATAATTACAACAGATGGAGAAGAAGTAACATTTGGAGCTTACTCACAGTACTGTCAGACTTGAACCTAAGGTGCTGAGGGGTCAACAATATGCTTGTTATTTTTACAGTCTCAAGACTGATGTGTACCTTGTAACCAGACTACCTACAATATATTTTAGAGCTCAAAAACAGCCTTCCATTACTGGACCGTTTATAAAATATAGCAATGACAGCTGAATATATGCTTGCTGCAATAAATAAAAAGCATCAAACAGATAATGACCAAGAAAGTATTGAAATTAAAAGAACAGTCACTACAAACTAAGTTTTAGCATCAAGTTATCAGGTAGTGTCATTTTAGCAAAGGAAGATGAATAATTTTAGGCAGTCAAATGAATAGTTAAAGCATCTGTTACCATCTACAAAACCTTTATCTTGCCCTTTTGCCTTGTTGCTAAATGAAATTATATTGCCCTGTAACTTCAGGGCAGGTCACTATACTTAAACAACGGCACAACAGTAATTTTATTTCTGAATGTCTTACCTTTAAACAAACCAATAGTCACACATTTGTTTTGTATGTACTTTTTCTCCCCCATTCCTACAATCTTCCAATTATTTTGTATTTTAAAAAAGAAACAACAATCATCTATGAGGGCTGTCTCTCTAACAGAACAATATTTTTGAGATTAAACACTAATGGTAAGCATCCAAACACACGTTTTAAAGAGACTTGGTTTCCTTGTACAGTGAACACTTACAACCTTTTTACAACTTACATGCCAAGAAAGCTATGTTACAGGAAATCTTGCTGGACAGACCACTGTTTCACTCAAGTATTATTCTCTGTGAAATACATCCTGCTGCTTGAAATTCCCAAACTCACAACACCCATTAGTCAAACACAGCAAAGTACCACTTAAGCATTCAGGAAACCAGTGATGTTTACTTTGAGGTTCACCTTCAAATGAATAAAGAATCCATATACCATTTATACTGGTTATCTTTGTTATGAAACATTTTTAGATTTAGCCCACTGGGCATGTTGAAATGATAAATCATGTTTGGCTGTACAGAAAAAACCTCACTCAGATTCAAATACCCACAAGGAAAATAGCATCTACCTAAAGCTGCACAACATTTTAGCCATTCCTTTATGTTTCACTACTAGGCTGATTCTGCTTTAATATCTGCAAATTCCACATCTTTGACAAGTAAATATACACACACGCTTTGTTTCCCACTCCTTTATTTATTCTTCTCAAACCTTTCACTCAGCCAGTCTGTCTTGAATATGAAAGACTAAGGGCACTTGACAAAATACTAAAATATTCTCCTTTGTAATGAAAAAGTGGCAGGGTGAGGGCGAATATGTAATGCTATTTAGTTATTGTTCTTAAAACTCTCATTGGTGTTTGCATTTCAAAACAAGAATATATGATACCTCAAAATTAAAAAAAGCATTCCCATGGGCTTTCATTCCTTCTCCATTTGCTAGCTAATATCCAACTAGATTTACAAACAAAATGTTGTTATTCCATTATATGCTACAGAGGAGTGACCTGCATCTCTCTGCCTCCTCTGACCGTGCAACCACAGTTTCAATCTGTGTCAGGATGCAAATGAAAGCTTCATCTACTGTATGAAGACCTTTCAGATGAGGCTTTAAAAATTTAACTTTCCTCTACTGACTGGACAACAATCTCACAGCATTTCTAATGAAAGCAGCAGAAGGTGCCCAAATCATTGGCTGTATTTTTGTGTGCACTATTTGACTGCCATCTCACCTTAGAGATGTGACTGCACTACTGTAACTGGACAGTATGTGTATAAGCTGGCCCATATATGCACAGCTAAGATCAAAGGGGTGGAGAAAATCCACTTCCTTTTACCACTTAGCTTCAACAAGTTACTAGCATTCATAATCTAGTGAAAAGAAGCACCTGTTCAACTGCATCTTTCATTAGCAGAAAAGTTGCCCCTTTAATGACCCTGAGCCTGATAAAGCCAGCATGACAGAAACAAGCATGACTTGGTTGACAGAGACAGCAGTTCTACTGCTGAAGCTCAGTGCAAATGCACCCAAGGACACTATACAATTCTTACATGAAGAAAAAACAGGACTTCCTTTCCAAAAATCACACAGACAATTTGTTCCCCATCAAAATAACATCACTAGTGATAAATACCACCTTACAAAGTGAAAGTGTACTGTGGGACCTGAGCTAACACATTTTGTTGAATGGCACAGGATTCATTGCAGAGTGGCCAGAGCAAGCAAAAGCAAAGAACAGGAATCCATGTTAACAGCATCAGACAGAACCAGGGCTGGCAAAGAGCACAAGGACAAGGCAAAAAACAATCCTTCCAGGTAGCTGTATCATTGATCAGGCAAATTATCACAGAAAAATCAGAAGCACAATCTCCTTCACTTGAAGAGAAAGAAAAGAATGATTGGCTGCCAAATAGAGATCACAAGTACAGCATGTATGCATTAGCATTTTTGTGCACTGAACTGTATCAGAAGCTCCAAAAGTTTTCTGCTTGTTTATAAAATATAAAAGGGTATATAGCCACTCAGAGACAAGAAAAGCTTAATAGCAACATAGCTTAGATGAATTCTAAAATAGCCAACTTCTAGAAGCAAAGTTCAAATCTTGGTAATGTCAATATAAAGTTTTATTTTTCTAAAGCAGATAGACCAGGTTCCTATACAATTTTCCATATTTGCCCAGCAGCTTTTTGGCAGAATTTTTTTTTTGGATAAGACTTCAAAAACTTAAAGTCTTATTTGGTTTATGTTAATATTAATGTTTTCATGACTTTTCTTCAAGAAATGATGGTTGGCCTGATGCCTTGACTTAAACTGCCATTCGCTTTCTAAAGCTTGTAGTTTCTTTCCATCAAGGAGGACTTGCACAACAGCCATAGACTACACTAATCAAAACCTGCTAGAAAAATAAAGAATATTCATCAGTAATACAGTCCCAGTAGACTTCTAGCATGCTTCAACGTTCAAGTTGCAGATACACTGTGAAAAATGTACATGCAAATTCTCTTGTAATTACAAAAACAACATGATGATAATCTGAGGCATAGAACATATTCACATAGGAAAGGGGAATTCAGATGCCAAGGTAAGAGTATAAAAAAGGATTTTTCAAATAAGAACTAAAATTGGCTAGTTCATCCAGCAAGGCAGAGAAGTGCAGGAAGCAGTTGGCAACAGCAACAAAGACAGCTCTTCCAATAAATCAGAAGTCACATGGAAAGAGTGGGACTAATTCACAGTGAAGGAGATAATCTATGAAGATGCCTGAGGCAGATTTCTAAAACAATTCTCAACTACATCCTAAAATGAACGTGAAGTTAGTGAAGATATTTGAGGATAAAGAAAGTGATTGGGAGAAAAGAGGAGAGAATGGAGGAAAAGAGCATAGGAAAGATGGAAAGATTCCCAGTAGAAAATAGGAAGTAAGAGTGACAGCCAAAACCTTTCCCAACAAAATAAAAAACAGAAAGCATAAACCATATTCTACATCAGTCTACAGGCTGAGAAGGAGAGGAATTAATTAATATACTGTGGTAGGTTGTTGATTCAAATCTTAAAATTTAAATCCAGTTACCAGATCAAAGCAAGACTAATTAAAACAAAAATCAAGTACAGGGTGTGCAATTCCTCTCCTTAATTACTCCAACGTAAACCTCAGGGCTTCACTAAATACTTCACATTAGCTCACTTCTTCCACAGCTGAGCTGTTCCAAAGGCAGCAGCAAAGGGATGGTTGCCTGGAATTAAACTGAAATGCCTCTAAGTTCCAGTATAGTCTTTGTAAGTGGATGTGGGTTTTCTCCAACTGGCAAAGCAAAAAGGCACCTCCTGCTGCTAGGAAGACTCAATCAAAGAGGAAAAAGCTGGCTTCTTGGAAGGAAAAAAAACATGACTAGCTGCTAAAAGGATTTTACTTTCTAACCTTAATGGAGCATCCTGCATTAGGGACACATGCATCTACATGATCAGAGGGCTTGTCCTAACTATGAAATGAAGACACCATGCTAGCTATAATAATTTACATGCTCAAATAAAATTCCCTACACTTTTCTGTTTATTTTTATATTTCTGTCCAGTACACATCCACAAAACCTGTGAGAAAGAGCAGTACAGAGAGATGAAACTCACTGGCAAATACTCAAGGCAATAAACCAAGACATAAGCTCCTTGCAAAGTCACACTGTTCAAACTCAGTGCCAGGTAACATCTACCTAAAACACAGTGGTTTGTTCCAAATGTAGTGACAAATCACGTAACACTGGTGGAACATACCTTAACGTCTATACCAAGTGCACTCAGGTCCAGGTGTAAAAGCAATCCCATGGAGGTGGGAATAACCCTGACTCTTTTCCCCAGCATGTTTTTAACATTCTTTACAGGAGCTTTATCTGCTTCTACAATGCACAGAAACTCTGATTGGGCAGGGCCAGCCTGACTGACAGCTCATCTGGTGTTGACTACTGAGGGGGCTTTGGCTAAATGTGTACCCCAGTGCTTGAAGGCCACCCACTGCTCTTAGTATAGTCTTTAACAGTCCACTAGCTCATTCCATCTTTCAGAGACTGGTGCATGATAGGGAAAGTGTCATACCCACTCAAGGCCATGTTCTTTGGCCCAAGTGTCTATGAAGTGGTTTTGGGGTTCATTGATCCAAATCTTACTGAAGTATCATATTGCCCTAACATTTGCTTTTAAAGGCCCATTATAGTATCCCATGTAGTGGCATGGGACACAAGATATGTTCCTAGCCATCCTGTGGCTGCTTCCACCATTACCAGCACGTGGCACTTGCCATGACAGGTTTGAGAGAGTGTGATAAAATCAATCTGCCAGGCATCCCCATACTTACATTTCAGCCATTATGAAACCAGAGAGGCTTTACCCACTTGGCCTGCATTCCCAAGTAACCCAACTCCAAGAAGGCACAGGCTTGGAGCACCAGGGGGCTGCCACAAGCCTCACTCCATCCATGGGCTGCAACTTTGATCACAAGGACTTGGGTCCCACAAGAGCATCACCAGGGAGGGTGATTCTGCACACCACATGTCCCATGCCCCATCACGGGGCAGGGATTTGGCACTGGCCTCACGGAGCCATGGCATGGTGCAGCTTCTGGAAGCCTTGGAGGCACCACTGGGGTCTCTATGTATTTTTAAAACATCAGTTAAATATAATAAAGTTAGAACTCTGTCCTCTAGTAAATAAACATCCATTTTTGGCTTTCAAACAGTTGTATAAACCCTAAAACCTGGAATTGGCAGAGTGATAAAACAACACAGGAAGACAACACAAATGAAGCTCATTTCTAGGTCAAGTCTGACAGCATTTTCATTAAAATAAGTACTATAAGAGCATCAGCAGAAAGGCCAAAGAATGAATCATGGAGTAAGTCTGACTAAACCTTCTTAACTCAGCAATAAACCTCAGTGCTGAATCATAGTGACAGGATATTATTGGAGAAGTCCATACTGCCACTCCAATTGAGGACTGTCAGTCCATTACCTAATGCTACTACTAAAAATGCTGAGAATCAACAAATGACCAAACAGTACTGTCAAAGGCAACATCACCAAACATAGTATAAAGCAAGCACTCTGGAATACCCTAAATCAAAAGCTGTCATTTTGATTAGCAAAACTACCAGCATATTCTTAGCCTTGGTTATCAAACTCAGCCACAGTAAGGAACATGGTATACAAACTGTTCTGATAATAAGACAATATTGTTAGACACCCACTTTGTTAGCAGATTTTTATCTTTCACCTACTATCAGAGGTCACATCACAAATGTTCTGTGGGAGTAAGCAAGACTAGAAAAAAATAAATAAAGAACTTCTACTAGAGAATAAGCTGAAAACAACAGATTACAAAACCAAACACTGGCAAAATGATTGAAGGAAACCTGGCACTATATATTTATGATTCAGATTGATTATGATTCTTGTCCAGTTTTCTTTATAAAACTTCAACAAACTCAAGGACTTGGAGATGGCCTGCTTGTACTGAAAAAGAATTTGTGCATGGTTTCCTTTTTTTCGTAAGACTATTTAACTGACAGCAAATCTTTGAAACTGTTCTTTCAAAGAAATGTGCCTATTGCTACAAACAGTTAAATCTGTAGCTGAGTTTGGCTTTCTTTCCTACATCATAAAATTAGTGACTCAAGTGCCATCTACTGTGTCTGCACTCAAGTGAAATGGAACACAGTGCCAAAAACATCATACAGAAATAACTTATCAATTTTATGCCAAATTTGATATCATATCTTCAAGCATTGTCTTCCATGCAGATTAACATACACACTATGCTCAGAAGACAGTCACCTTTGTGGTAGGAAATTCAAGTTAATATAATAGTCTAAAGCAGATCTTCATATTGTCAATTCAATTAAGAACAGAACAAAGTAAACAAAAACACAATAAAGAATTAGCCTGGTTTTCCTCTCATCTTGATTATGCTCTTAAAACTTCCTGTTTTCTTTCACAAGATCAAGGAACTCAGATATGGGGGGAGTAAAAACTTACAGCAAACACCAGAGAAACAGCATTTGTCCAGAGTCTCCAGATAACTGTCATGAAAACAACACTGCATTTTGCTACACAAGGGCTTTAAATAGAAAACACACATTATCTCAAAAATCCCCGGATTAGCAAATCTTTTATTTTAAGCGTACTGCTTTATTAGGGGAGAATTCCAACAGTTCCCTTGGGAAAAAGCTTCTTATAGAAGGAAAACTTAAATAAAATATTACTGGAAAAAATATAGTTTGGAGTTATTCACACAATACACAGCTTTGACTATCTCCTACAACGTCTTCTATTTCATGATGTACAGAACTTAGCATCAAAATTGCTTTGCTTCAGCAGTCAAAATACTCAAGGCAGGTGTCCTTGCAATGCTACATAAAGTTTGCTGGTGGATTCCTCTCAGCTCTCAGTTATATCCTTTTCCATTACATTCTGTCAAAAAAGGGTTCATGGAAACATCCCCTTTTCTTCCCAAGCCCCTCAGCACACAAAGTTAAGACCTGGGGCTAGAATTGCCCCCATGTGTATTATCAACTGCAGGCCATGGGAGCAGTTCTGCTGGGATGTTAGTGGTAGGTTAGAAGGCAGGTTGGGAGGAGTAGCAAATCCTCATCTTATACTTGCATATTCTGCTACAAATGCAAACGTGTGGGAAGCAAATAAAACAAGGTCAGGGCTTCAGAGCTATAACCTCCTTCTGCAAACACAGCTCCCTTCATTTGTAGTAGATGGAAGAAGCAAATATAAAAAGAGTTTGCTCTAATGTTGCTCTTTCCAGAAGAGCTCCCTCTTCAGCTTCACTGGCACACAGAGAGAAATGATACACAATCCTTTAAAAACAAAATAGCCACTCTATCACTGTCACCACAGTGAACCACAAACACCCAAGTGTAGGTGTCCAATGGAATTCAACCCCAGAATGGATGAGAGGCTGCATTCAAATGCCATCTGTGTTCCAGAACTCCCTTAAATATCAACTTTTTTAAAGTTCAAACATATACATGGTTATCAAGTAACAGGGAAAATTCATCCAGACTAATAAAATATGAAAGGTTGCCTCCTACTTATTGGTTCCAAAATAAACATGACAATCAGCATGTGTGATTAAATTTTGCTTCCAAACTAAACACTGTGTCATGCACACAATTCAAGGTTTAAAATACCACAAATATTCTAAAGGGGTCACAAGGTACATAAAGGCAAACACAAGACCAATTTACAGCAGGAAATTTGGCAGAGAGGTACAAAGGGAGTGGTTGAGGGGAGGGGGTTGAAGGCATGCTGTTCTGCAAGAAAAGAAGTACAATATGGTGCACACCTGGTTCTCCTTCAGCCCTGATTACCACTGTAACTGGAAGCACACACAGCTAGAAGGAGGACCCTGCACAGATCTCAAAACCAAATTATTCTGATGTACGCCAATGTGTGTTTGTCAAAGCACCACGCTATGAATACTCAAGTGTTCAGTCTGAGCTGACAACAGCCCTTTTCCCTATCAGCTGTGTTTTGGATTTCACACTCATTGCCAGAGGGTTCACAGCTGGGAATTACATACAGGTCATGTGAAAACCTCTTGCTTTATAATAGTTCTGTTCTCAAGTCTCATTCTGCAATAGAGGGCAATATTTGAGAACATATTCCAGCTGCCTCATCTTCAGCTGAATTCACCTTACAAAGATAAACTACATACAGTGGCCAAGGCTATGCCAGCTCCCCTTTGCCCACTCCCCAAGCTGCAGAGCACTTGCCTAAAGCCCTGCACATTCTTCCATTTTCAGGCTCCTGCATAGTTCCAATAAGGTGACCTGAGCCTGACAAAAAAATTGTTGCAATGCTAGGTGTAATTTTACACTGGCAGCATATTTCCTCCCTGATCTGTACAACTTCAGTGTTTCGGGGAGAATCTTTTCATCATTCAGGCAACATGGCTCAATTTTGATTTCCAAGCCATTACCTTTCTCTTCTCTGAACTTCTGAGCATCACAGTCAGTTTGCAACCACAAAGATTGGTAAGAACAGAGAATGGTAGGGTTCACTATATATCTTCAGGGAGAAAAATACTCAGCTCGGTATCTGAACTTCTTGTTTCTGCCAAGCAACAGGCAGAAAGCCAACACAACTTTGTAAAGAGAAGTTCCTCTCCCTTTTGGGTGATGAAAAGGCACCACCTTGTGGATGTTGCTCTGTGTGAAAGGCTTCACCAACTGGCAGGTAAGATTCCAGTAGAGCCAATCCCCAATTCTGTCAATGGAAGCATCAAAGATTTGTATCATGAAAAAAACCACCACTGAGTAACAAATACCTGAGCATGTGTCAGGCACAATAACAAAGCACTCTGCCTAACTCAAGTGGGTAATTAAGGCTCTGTTGTGTTCAATCTCGAGGTGAATACTGGAGTTCTTCAGCTAAATCAACTACATAATATCTTAACAAGGGAAGGAATTTAACTATAACATACAAAAATAAGCTTCTCCACCACTCCACCTCTACTTATTACTCCCCAGCAAGCACTTGTTAGACACTTAAGGCAAGAATCTAAATTAACAATTGATTTGATTGTAGAAATAATATCAGTCTTCCATAAGCAATCACAGTCAAAAGCAAATTTAACCAGCCCTGTGCAACATACATACTCAATACCTCAGTCTGAAATAGACCACCCAAAATCACTACAGGACAGTACACTGGACATCCTAGTAAGAATATCATACAGTCATTGACCAAACAAGATTTGCCACAAATAATTCCCCATCCACAAGTCTTTACATAAAAGGTTCTTTTACTTGTGCATATCTAACTTGAGCCAGGGGAGATACCAGACAACACAGCTAAGAACACAATTCAAACAACTTCTAGTTCAATGTCCAGCTACTAGAATATGTTTTCCTATCTAAAGGCCATAAACATCTTCTGGAAAAGAACACAAAACTAAAGACAATGGGCTGGTGCAATACAAAATTAATAACACAATGCAATTCAGAATACCTATATATTTGGTATTCAGAAAATACAGAAAACAAAAAATGCCTGTGATTCATCTTTTAACAGGTTTTTAGCTCCTTCCTACATTATCTCTATATTCTACCAACATTGCCAGGGTATTCACGCATTTTTCATAGAATGAGCCACCAAAAAAATCCACACAAATAAAAAAATCTCTTGCAGTTCTTGAAAATGCTTCTAAGATTAGTATTTTAATGTAAATGCTAAGATTTCAATGTCCAAAAATTCGAAGAAAAAATGGATTGCAATGACTTCTAGAACAGGGAATAATTCTACCTAAGTTTTGATAACTCAAAAGCCAGTACCTACAGTTAATTCTATAATTAAAGAAACTTGTTGAAATTATCTCTTACAAATCACCTGCCACACCAATATTTTATTTTACCAATAGAGAAAGCACACCTGAAAAGAACAAGCACATTTAAGTATAATCTTAACCCATACAGCTGAAAAACATGTTGTCTAATTAGTGCTCTAAGTGAAGTGAGAGGAACAAATAAACCACAGCACAACATCCAATAGCACCAAAAATCCCCTGTACTGTTCCTGCAAAATGTTTGTGCAGGAACCACAAATAAAAGGAACCTAAATAGGACAGGTTTAACGTTGCAGAAGATCTCAAAAGACTGGAGAAATACTTGAAAGAAATAAAGGGCAGCGGAGAGATGGATTCAAGAATGCAGAAGCTGATACAAAGATAACTAAGTTTTTAAAAAAAGACAGCAACACAGTTGTTCTTTTCAAAAGGGTGTAGGAACTATGGCAGAATACAAGCAAACAAGTCAAAAAGCAAGGATATTGCATCCTGTCATCCCAGTGAAAAAGTTATTCAGGAAAAAAAATTAAATACCTCATAAGATAAAGTACCTCTTTATTTGTGTACAATTGCATATTTATGCATATAAAGAAGTCCACAGCACTGTCAGAAAATTATGAGTGCTATTTCACTTTCAACCACACACATGAAATATTAGTGAGTCTAAATCTGGGTGAGTACAGCCTGAGTTTTTCAGCCACACACATTTTGAACCTAAGTGGCCAGGACAATATGGTTGTGCTTATTTCAGAAAACTAAAAAATCCAAGAAATTCAGCCTTGACTAAATAGGCACTGTAAACCAACAGCTGTTGTAAAGCATGTGGGGAGCATCTCTTCAGCCTTGAACAGATAAAATGAAGAATGTAAAGAAGGGAGTGGAAAACAGAGGACTAGCAAGAAAATCACACAAAGGGGTTTGACTTTAATTTAGGCTGCCACTTGCTTCACCACTTACTTCATTTCCAAGAAAAACACACTCTTAATTGAAACTAGATTTAATTTTGAGACTTGTATGACAAGGTGGTAGATTCAAAGGTGTCTTTAGACACCTAAATTAGAGGGGATAAGAGGAAGGATAAACAATAAAACACATTCACC
>VZTB01014851.1:113111-185066 GCA_013397245.1 Thryothorus ludovicianus | reverse complement strand
AGGAGAGGAGAGGAGGACAGATGTTCTCAGCTGCTATATACAATAGATAAAGCTCCATGGTGATGACAGCAAAAACTCAAGACAAGTCTCAGTGTCAGTCTTCCTTTCCAATTGCTTTAAAATTTGTTGCAGGAAGGGGGAGGAGGGTCAGCTTTCTGCTTCCATTTAAGTATCATCACAAACTTTAAACTGCTTGCTCTACAAAACAACTTACAAGTATTTATTTTGTATATTATTTGTATTTAACAAAAACTCTGCTGTCTTGATTCTTCTGATAAAACTTTCCACATGCCTACACCAGGATAGTGGATCCAAAAAGGAATTTATTAACACCAAATGATGAAGCATATCAGCAGTGTGCACTTTACTAGATCACTCCCATTCAAAGGGATACAAATGACCACAAGCATTTGCTGTCTTACAGTGTATAAAAACCTGCAATTTAAACATAAATGCAATCTCCAGATTAAATGTCACACCAAAAGCAGGAAAGCTTAATGTCTCTGCTCATCAGTAACTCCCTGGTGTCTAAACTGGACAAAGGAATGTTTACAGGCAGAAATACTCTTCTTTACTAGACCAATCAACAGGCAGGTTTCCCCAAGCTCCTCTTCTAGATTTCTAGTGAGTTCTCCCTTTTCCTGACTGCATCAATTCAACTAATTAAAAAAACCCCAAATGTTCACACACTTACTATGGCTATTTTTTCCACTTTACCTCATCTGTTACAACTCTGAATTGGGAAGGAGATTTATTAAAAGCTGGAATAGTAGAAATACTCTGAGGTCACAGACTGTGTTAGTAGACAGATTACTGAAAAAACTCTAGCATTGATAAAAAAGATTTTAGCACCATAACTCCAGCGATAGTTTCTGATAGAAGGGCAGGACAGTAATTAAGTTTGTGCGTATTTTTTAGATTTCAGGAATATACCCTATATGACTTTTATCACTGATACCATAGCATCATGAACCAGGCATATTTGTCTGGTACCACAGAAATTTCATTTTCCTTGAGTTTCTCTTCACATTTGGCAAAATTTACGGAACAAATGTAAATTATGTTTTGCCTCAAAAAAAAAACCCCAACAAAACAAATTACTTGTATCATTCCTTAAACAACAGAATCTTAAATGTCAGTTATTGAGCTGCTAGAAAGAAGGCTATGCCATGAGAGTCGATGTTGTCTATCCTTCAGATAAACTGGGGTAAAGTGACAGATCATTCTTAATTACCAGCATTTCTTTGGACATGATCAGTATTTGAAGAAACATCACAGTTGCAAAAATCCAAACTCATGTAAATAATACAACTAGGTTTAATAGAATCAGTTGCAGTGTTTGTGTGACATGAATACGCTTTGGGCCTGGCTACAAATTCTTAGCTTTTCTGCTCTAAACTTCTGCTCTACAAGTACACCAGGGCTAGGTTTACATTTTTAAGCAGCACTTACCAACCAGGCTGCCTCGTTAATTCTAAAAAAGTTGGTGAAATGTAGAGTTCCAGCAGTTCACTCCAGTACCAACAAATTAAGTTGTGTGACTGCTGTACAGGCTTTCATTTCCTGGCTATTCACAGATCTCCTCTGTTTACTATCTCCTTATATTTGGAGGGTTCTATGAAAAAAAGGCAGTAGCCAAGTTGTTGTACCAATAATCCATGACATAATCACCACTATGCAGACCTTACCTCCTCCATCCCAAGACTCAGCTGCAGTGACTGAGAAGAAAGACTGCAGGCTTCTGCACAGATTGTTCAGCCTTGAGAGCAGAAACACTATTATTCCTAATCAATTATACCTTCAGAAGGAATGATTGCAAAGCCAACTGCAAAACAGCAGTGCTTTAGGGCTAATAGAGCTCAAAGTCAAAATGAGCATTAAAATAACTGAAGACATTATTTCAAACTAATCTATTGACAAACACTCCAAAACCAGAAACAAACAAAACACAAAGGCCACTGAAACACAATCTTAATAACAGATCAGTCTACTACCACTTAATGGTTGGAAATAAGTGGCCCTTGGCAGGAAAATACTTTTAAGATTTTGGGAATTAATGGACACCTAACTTGTTGGGTTGTATTTCAACAGCCAGCATCTTAGACTGGGAAGAGATCCAGTCAGAGGTGAATGATTGGACTGAATGCAGGTGGGACAGTCATGTATGCACAATGCAATTTTTTCCCTATCATTGTTTTTGAAAAGATGACAAATATTTTGTTATATCCTATCAGCAAAAACTATGTTATTCTAGGAGACAAAAAAAAATATTTAAATATACACAAGTATTATTACCTTATAATTGAAGAAATTACACATTTATGCTGACAGATTTTAACTGGCAGCAAAAAATGAAAGAAGCGTGCATCTATTATGATTTACAAATTGTTGTACTTGGAATTTGGCACCACTGTAAGTTTAAAAAAGCACCTGCACACACAGATGACCACACAAATACTTCTGGAACTTTGCATCTCCAAGTAACTAGTGTGAAACTATTTTGCTCTAGCAATAATCTGAACTGTTATTCTCCAGTAACTTCTCAGTATCAAGCACAAAGTACTTTGGCAATCTACATACATACTATTTTCTACATCAATAGCTATCTTTGCTGCAAACAAATTCATCTTCATCCACCTTTTAAAAGAAGGTATTAAAAAGCCCTACACATACTAACCATAGCCCCATTCATTTAAAATCAGACCTCACTACAGGGTCTATCTTCAGGTCAAATCAGCAGCTATAATTTGCACAAAATGTTCTAAAAATAGAATGACAAGATACAGAACTACAACAACTATGTAGAGAACCTCTAAAGAGATGAAACAAACCACTACTGCTTGAAACAATTGCTTCAAACAGTGCAGTCCAAACAAAAGAACAAGAAAAGTACCACACGCCAAGTTAAATCAAGATCACAGACTTTCACCTGAACTTGAACTTACAGTCTTGGACAATTTAGTAAGTTCTCAGTAAAATCTTCTCTTTCTAGCAGACAAAGAACAGGAGCTGGAGATAACTACATCACACAGACTCTTAAAGCAGCAGCTGCAAAAACTTGGCTATTAGTTTAGCCATAGCATACTGACAGATGGATATGAAACTATTAATAATGAAGGAATGCAAGCATGTTATGAACCGTACCAGCTATTTTGTGGATTGTTATACATACCATTCTGAATTTTAGCACAGGAAGAAATACTGGGGTTTGAAAATCCACTATTCAGCATAATTTCTGACCTCAGCTATAATTCATTATGCACGAATATCACAATTCCAAATACAGCATATTATCATGCATTTTAAAATCAGAATGTGCAGATTAAAACCAGGACACTGGTCTAATAGTGCACAAGAGCCTTAAGCAGTGTAGGATAGGTTGTATAAAACCAGGCATTCGTGCACCTTTAATCAAAGTACAAAGCATCATAATAATGGTATGTTACTAGAAAAGTTCCAAATTTAAAGAATATTTCAAGCTTTTTCCTTGCTCATCCTGAGTAATAATCCCTCTAGCATTTTTACTCATGCTACTCTTTTTACTGAAGATGCAATTTTACACTCAAAATCTGTGCTGCTGCCAGAAACCACACACTCCTGCCCCTCCTTTCTGCCTACATTAGTGCCTGTTCAGCAGCACAATTGCCCACTACATTTTTTCCCCTGGTTTGCTTTTTCAGCTGGCTTACATCCTTGTTCAGGCTCATAAGAAAGCACTAACCAGTGGAAATGTGACAGTGAAATTAATTACAAGGCAGGTAGAAAATAAAGTGTCTGCCACTTGTTGACCACCCTCTTGATTTTGGATTACTCACTCTTTCTGTAAGCAGGCTCAATTAACCTACTACCCATGTGTCACTTGTGATTTGCACAGATAATTTTTTCTGCTTGCAGCTTGTACCTGGTGTCTTCTTTCCTACAGACAACTTCAGAATGGCAGCTGCTAGCGATGCCTCTTTGTAACTCCCCTAAGCCAACTGAGAAAGGAGACACAGCAGCAACTGATGCTGCCAACCCCAAACAGAATCTCTCAGTAACTATTTCCTTTACTGTTGTCAGTCTGCTCCTTGAAAATATGATCAGCAGGAGCAGGATTCACAAAGTATTTCAGCAGCTACTCTTTGTTTCTAACAGCTCCATTTTAGGGACTTCACAGAAGCAGAACAAAACACATCTGCTCTAACACACAGCACTCTAGTTCTGTGCAGATGCTGTGTACCCAGAAACGCTGTACTCACTGCCCAGGTATGACTGTTGCCATTACTGTTCCAGAAGAGCTGTGGCATACAGCTCTTCCATGCAAACACAGGAAGTTATACAAGTCCAAAAGATGCCCATCTTAGACTTACAGAGAAAGACACATCACCCTACACTGAACTTGCACTTACCAAGCTGTAACTTGCTAGTATTGTTCATAAGCTTTACAGGAAAATAACTTCAGTTTGGTATTTCAAAGACTGCCAGTATCTGAAGCATTTTGTTTAAATTAATGTGCTTGAGAAGTAAAGTACCTAGAGCACCAGCATGTGCCTGGAGCCTTAAGCAAGCCCTCTTCTTCCCTAGGGGAGAGACTGATTAAGTTACAAAAAGCATCTAAGCAGGAAACACTTCTAAAGCAATTTTTCTTTCAAGAACTAAGTTTCAGTTGCATGAAAAAAAAAAAAACAACAGTTCATATATTAGAACTAATCTTGCTGATCAGGACATAAAAATGTAATACCATGGACTGCCAAGAATCCAGTCAAATCCTTGGATATTGTTGAATAGAAAAGCACTCTTTGCCTAGGTCAAAAGTAGGAGATAGGATAAATAGAAAAGTAACATATGGAAATCTGGAATCTAGAGACAAAGAAAGTTATTTTAATACTGGGGTGGGCAATACAGCTTTTCTAAACTGAAGTATCAAATGTTAGGATATTGAGTTGGAAAGGGATACTGTCATTACTAAAATTCAGATGTAGTCTCACCAAGAAAAACCAGCAGCTCATTCATTTCTGTCTAATCAAAACTTTGCAGAAAACTGTTCAACCCTCTTCAATAAAAACCTTGAAATCTCATTTTGTTTACTTACTATATTACAGCAGAAATGCTATATTCTCAAATGAGATATAGCTATGCATTTTAGAGAGAGGTAACATGAAAGTTTTGATGAGGTTTCTGAGATCATATAGACTCTCAAAGGAATCTGTAATTGAAATGGCTCTCCCTTCTGTTTGATACTGACTTTCTGCCAAATGAATTAAAAGGCTATTAAAATGAAGGGTTTCTACTTTAAATAGAAACCTGGGGTGATAAAATCAACACATATAGTTGAAACTTCAGAGAACAATGATACAAAACATATTGATCTCAATAAAGAAGATGGAGTCTTGTAGAAAAGTCAGAATTAAGTTTCTCAGGAGACCTCATGTTATAGCTCAGATTCCAATTCCAAGCAAAACAAAGAACTCTAATGCACAAGAGCCTCAACAGCAAAAGAAAACGTGCAGACTGAAAAGCTTGCCCTGCAAATCTGGATACTTCTATTTTCAAGGCAGCACAGGATCATCAACCATCTAGCTGCAATAGTTTAGTCTGGCTGTCTGTTATTCCATGTGGAAGGAAGGAAATTTTGCAGACTGCAAAAGGCAGGTTCTGCAGTTAACAGCAGCAAGCAGACTGCATCACGAAGCTTCCAGACAAAACCTGATCAAAAGGCAGCCCCAGCAGCACACCTAGTTCCACATGACTGTAATACTCTCACAAAGCAGTCCTGTAGACACAAAGAGGGAAGTGTTACCATCATTTCTATTACCCCCAGTTTCCAAGAAAATAAAAACTTACTTTTGATCTCTGGATGCATTTGCATTATAAGAGACATATGCATTGCCCAATCATAATTTTGTTTTATCCCCATCCCTTTATGCCTCAGGGGGGCTGGTACAGTATTATATATATTGCAAAGCTGGTCCTCATTACCTGCAGAGTGGTGTTGCAGTATGTGCCAGCACTTGCAGAGGGACAACATACTCCAACACTGGATTCTGCATGTTAGCCAGACAGCCTTGTCTAGGAATCCACATCTGCAAGATTCCCAATCTCTAGCCCAAGCCCTCCCAGAATTCTTAATTAATAGAACTTACTAGAGTTTATTTTGCAACATAAATTTAAACAAAACTTTAATACTGTAGAAACAACCAACAAGCAATGCTTGCTAAAGATGATAAATTACAAGAGTGGGTTTGCATTTATTAAATTGAAAAATCTAATCAATAGTTGCTTTAAAAATATATAAGCTTTCAGTTTGTGTATTCATATGTAATTACATGGATCTTTAAAGATTTCATTTAAAAGATAAGACATCTCATGGACCAATTCAAAGTCAAAGGCTGTAATCAAAGCACAGATTCCTGCTAAGAATCCCAGAATTCCTTACTGAAGTGTTCACAGAGAGAAACAATCTCAACATCAGTACTGAAAATCTTGCAAAGCAAACATGTCAGCTTTAACATAATGAAACCTCTAAACGTTTGAGCTTTATATTTTTCTTATGTAGGAAGAATTAGGATCATAGTCTTAGGCTACTTCATACTATCCAATTCTAAGACTTTCATGCATATCAACACTGCTCGCTGACTAAGCAGGACAGCAGCCTGAAATGTCAGAGGTTGAAATCCAGCCCAGCTTCACCATTTCAGTGAAGGAGGAGGACAAGGCAGGGCTGTCTAAAGGAGAAGAAAATGGAGAAGTAGAGAAAAATAGTATCTTCTCATTAAACTACTCTCCTTTCTCAAAGAACTCCATAATATTTTCTTAAAATATCAGTGTGTACATGCTTACACACAATTCTTTCCTGGTCACTATAAACATTACTGGGTTCATTGACTGGGATGCTACTTTTTGTAAATGAACTTTAAAGGCACTTAGGCAAGGTTTAATCTTCTCTATCAGAAGTCTTTAGAAGTCACATGGCAGAAGGAAATCCATTCCCCTTAAGTTACATCAGCCAGTTCCACACTTCCTATTTCTGATGTGGTAGTTTCTGGGACCTCAGGAGTGTCAGCTGGAAAAGGCCTCAGCATTCTTACTCACATTCTTACCACAGCTTCTCTCACACTGGAGTGATGAGTAGGTTACCCACACCAGGAAATACTTGTTGAGTTTCAGTGGTATCTTTTGAAATGACCCTTTGTGGATCACATAATAAACACACACACAAACACATAGACAGAGTTTACACCTTCTAAAGCACTTTTCAATCAGGTCTGCCCAGTCCTTGCACTGTGTCTGTGTCTTCCTTTGCACTTTATGGACAAGTCTACAGACAAGGATTGGCTGAGCTGTTACCTTCCCTTCTGCAGGAATTAGCACACATTTTCAGATACAAAAGGAATTTACACTGCTCCAGAACATAAGATTTTTGAGATTCTATTAACTGAGGTAAAAGAAAAAGAGGCAGAAAAAATCTTTATCTACCCAGAGTATGCATTAGGTAGAGTGACAATGCAGTACAAAGGAACCATCAGGATAAACAATATTTAATGGCAAGAAAAAGTAGGCTTTAAGGGAAAAAAAAAACAAAAAAAGAGAACAAAGCACAAAGAGACAGTTGGAGACTCTAGTAATTTCTTATTTTAAGTCCCAAATTAACAAAAAATTAAAATAATTTCTAATAAATTTTAAAAAACAAACAAAAAAAACCAACATAGAAGAAACACACCAAGCAGAATCATTACTATTCTCCCAACTATATTCCTAATGGTACCTGCATAAAGATTCCTGCTAGAATCATTGTCTGGTTTCTGTCTTCCTGCCATTTTCCTTCTTCTCTATTACTTGATACTGTAACTTAGAAAAGGAGGAACAACTTACTGGTATTGAGAACTCCTCTGCCAAATACTTCAATACTGATGCTCCTCTAGTCAAAAAGTTACTTCTCTCTGCCAGATTGCCCTGGAGTTTTGTATCAAACTCCTTTCTGACAACTGAAGCAACAGAGTCAATTATTATAAGCTTAACTTTCTTTGAAATAATTTCTTCTTCCAAAGACATAATCCTAAAAAAAAAAAAAAAAAAGTCACCGATAGCATTATTTATACAATAGAACCATCTTATAACACTGAAATTTTAAAAATAAAGATTCCTTTCATAAGCTTAAAATCAGTCCCTCTGTTTCCCTCTTCACACACCACCTCCATTAACATCTGCAAGGATCAAAGAGATCTGAAAAGGAATCTGAAGCTCAGTGGGCCCAAGGCAGGACCTCTCCACAAGAGAGTTTTGGAATACCTCTAGCTAGCAACAACATGCTAGCTAGAGCTCCTGAATGGCAGACAGCAAGTAAAGTGGGCCTTGAAACTGTACCTCACTGTAGTCTTCCAGTACTTCAGGGGATTTATAAGTACGAGGGAGAGTGACTTTTTACATAGGCAGATAGTGACAGGACAAGGGGAAATGGTTTTAAAGTAAAAGAAGAGAGATTTAGATTAGAAGTCAGGAAGAAATACTTTACTCAGTGGGTAGTGAGGCACTGGCACAGGTGCCCAGAGATACTGTGGATGCCCCATTCCTGAAAAATGTTCAGTGCCAAGTTGGATGGGGCCCTGAACAACCTGACCAAGTGGGTGCTATCCCTGCCTATGATGGGAGGTTTGGAACTAGATGATCTTTAAGCTCTTTTCCTACTCAAACCATTCCATGTTTCTTCAATATGCTACTAGCTGTTCTCTGATAAAGCTGTATTAGAAGAAAAAACTATTCTGATAATAATTCTCTCACTAACATAAAACACACAACATAATGCTAAAATATAGCAATTAATTTTCATTGCAACATATGTTCACAAATTAATGTAAGGTAACAACATGACAATGCAACACTGTACTCAGGCTGGTGACTGCTAAACAACTCCTCCCTCCTACTGCTTGAGGAATCCCCATCTTCCTGGAAGTAAACTGCTCTGGAGGAACAAACTTTTATTTAATGGAACATGTAACTCTTACACTATGGTTTCTCCCCAATCCAAGAGAATACCTGTCTCATGAACATTCCCCTTTAAAGGCTTACAAGGATCAGATCACATAGAAATTGTCTATCAGAAATTCAAAAGCATTAAGTGGATTAGTCACATGCTATGAAATGAAAAGAGTAATGTCAATCTTTCTGTAGCAGTGTTACTTTGTTGGAGATCCTACTTGGTATCTACATGGAAAGACCTCAAATAAATTAATTACTCTTCATAAAACCTTGATACCAAAAAAAAAAAAAATTGTGACAGACAATCCAGTCAAATTGTCTTTTCTTAAACTCTGGAAAAGAATACCTCTTCAGTACACTGCAACAGGTCAGCTCTCGGTACAGGTGGATGCTACGGGTCATGCAGAGCAGCTTTTCTTCTGAGTCAAAATATGCAGGGAATCTGTTTGCTGCTATCTCAATCAACCTATTAAAAAAAACCAAAGAAATAAAAAAAAAAACAGAAGGCATAATACTGCAAAAAGAATAATGCAAGGTAATAAGGCATCAAGTATTCAGAAAGCAAACACAGCAAAGCTCTGAACCATAAGCAGATACCAACTAAGACTGGAAATCTTTTTAAAAGAAAAAGCAAACTTTATCAATCAGAGCAAAACAGTGGAATTCAGAACAGTTAGGTTCTCTTTCCAGTGATGCTGAGTCAGTGGTACACTAGGGAAAGACATTATGTGTCTGTATGCAAAGAAAGGGCATATCTCCTCTAGGAGGAAAATTTACTTACTGAGTTCTTCAAGTTTTATACCAGAGATTCCACTCAATAACCAAGCATTTTCCTATTCTAATTATTTTATCTAAATATTAATTTAATTTAAATAAAACTACTCTCCAACTCTAATCATCTTCCTTTTCACCTTTATCTTGCAATGAAATCATGGAGTGGGCTTTCTGTCACCACAGATATTTAAGAAGCTGGTAAGAAACAGAAAAGCCATTAGAAGATTCAACCAACATAGAAGCAGGACAGCAAAGGACAGAGCCCAGTTCAAGTACTTGTGCAAGCAGTACATGCATGGAAAATATGCCTGGCAAAGTAAAAATCTTTTCACAGACAATCTCTTCTTAAAGACATGAACATTGTCATTTGGATGGGAGACTTTCACTGAAACAGCTTCTAGTTTACCTACTTATAAAAAGGGCTCATATACTCTTATTAAAATATACTTGTTAGAACACAGGAAAAAAAACCCCAAAAAAGTAAAAGCACTGTGTCACAAAGTGACAGAGGCTCCAGCTGCCAAGGCATCTACAATTGAACATCCATTCATTCAGACACCACAGCTGTAAACAGCATGACATGATGTAAATGAAAGACTGAACAGTAGAAGGGGCTCCTTTACTGAGAGAATTGAATGTGGGGTTCCATGGCTAAATGTTCTCCACTACCTTATCAGCAAACTCACAATCTGTCAAAACCTTGGTTTACAATTGCTAAGCATATCTCTGGTTATTATCAGAGTAGACTAAGGAAACATATCAGATAACAGGTGATAACACCAAAGAAGTCAGAAGAAGCTGGATATTTATTAATTGTTGTCAAAATACTGTCATATGCACAAATTATGACTTGGAAAAAAAATCTCTGACACAGACGTAAAACTAAACAGTTTTCAATTAAATTACATTGTATACATAAAATCATTGAGGAAATTATATAGTATGCATTTTGAAATGCTGACTGGCTATAAATTCCTCAGAAATCACTGGGAAGAAGTTCTACTCCTGTGACCACAAGGCAATTTTACCTAGGTCCTTAAAGAGAAGATCCAATTATTTCACTCTGAAACTTGTCGTTACAATCTGCACAGAAATTTTTTTCCACAACAAAGATTTTAATTTTTAGTAACAAAAAATACTTAATTGTTTATATTTAAAGCAGACATATCCCACCATCTGTAGCTTGAGAAGAGTGGCATCTAGTGGATTACACTTGTGGACACACTTTATCTCTCTTTAAATTTAGGCCACTTTCAATAAAACACAAAGTTAAAGCAATTTTAGGGAAAACAAATTTAAAGTCAGTTTAGAATGAGAACTCAAGAGATTTTTAGGCAACATCCTGTTCAAAGTAGTGTCAGCTATGAAGCTGGAACAAGTTACTTGAGTCTTTATCTATTTCAGAAGCCTTGGAGGCAGCACCAGCCCTCTGAGCAAAGCTTTTTCACCACAAAGGCAGTTAGGAATTGTAAAGCCTCTCCATATATCAGCCCAGAAATGAAGCTCATTGTATGCCTGCTGTCCCCCAGCACACACCCCTGTGCCACCTCTCAGGCTCCTCCTCCACTCTACTGCTAGATGGCCCCAACGCCTTCCCAACACTCCACTGAGCAAGTCCTTGGTCTCTCCACAAATGGCAAATGCTCCAGCTCCCAGCCCCCTTGGGAAAAGGGGATATGCACCTCCCTGGCCCTGATGGTTCAGCTCCTTAGAGACTGCAACACAGAAAGTATAAGATATAGGCAGTCTGATTAAACTGTGTTTATCATTTGCAACTGAGCAATACTAAACATGATTTAATACATAAATATTCTCATCCTTAATAATAATATTATTTTTGCCATGTTTCCTTTCTATATCTTAATCTATTTTCAGCAGTTTCAGTTTCATTTGCATCTGCTTTCCTATTCTTTAGCACTCATTTCTAAGTGATAAGTCTTAACTCACTCTTTAGGTCCTACCTTTTTTTACTATTTACATTTCAGGGACCTGAAATAAAACTTAAGTGGTGTGTAAGGAGGAAGTGCTGTATTTTGCAGAGCCATTGCTTGAAGCTTTTTTCTTTGATATAGTATACTTCAAATTTTTGTGACATTAACTGGACAAAAAGCAGGATTAGAAATCCCACCTTCTCATTCATGATAACTTGCAATGAATAATCAATGAAAATACATTTACTTTGATACTCCAGATTCATGTCATGGCTATAACTACTAAATAATCTGGAATATATAAATTATTTCATTGAACCTCTTTCAGCCCATTGCTCTACACAAACAAGGATGAGGCTACTGTACTTCTTGTCCTTCCCCAGACCCTTAATAACTTAAACTTGCTCATTCCAAACAACAGGGACAAAGGAATAGAAATCTCAAAATCATCAAAGCCACAAAGTTAGCAAAGTAAGTAAAATAAATTAGAACTATATTTAATGAAAAACTGCAGGATTATTTCAACAGTTAATCAGACAGGTAGCATGGGAAGAGGGGCAACCAACAGGTGTAACTCTCAAGCAATCCAGCACAGGGTGTCTCCTGTCCATAGTACTGCATAGCTGCTAAGGATATAGGAGATGCAAGGTTAATGCAGAAGGGAATCAGAAATGCAAGAGGTTGCAAGGTCCAACAGAAATAGGATGGAAATCTGAAGGAAAACTGGCAACATGAGTCCCACTGTTCACTGGAAAACCTCCATTGCCTTTGTAGTCAAAATGCTGGGCCTTTACATCCTCTAATTAATATCCTGTTAACATCCACAAACCAAACTGCAAAGCAAGATTTCAGGTAAAGGACTGATAAGACCATTTAAAAATTAAAGATCCTGCCATCCACCTTGTCATATCAGAATTGGAATCTGCAACCTCATATAAATTAGGAAGGTGAGCAAAACATTTTATTAAATTAATTTCATTGTCTGTGGAGTAACTGCATGTGCCAAAGGAATGTTTAATAATTACCAAGAGTATTTAAAAATGCACAATTACTGCTCAGAAAATAATTGAAGGTTCCAGGATAAAAGGTGCTAAGAAGTTGTGTGTATTTTAGAATTTTGCATCTTACCTTTCAGCACTGAATGCAGACTCTGTGTCGATGTATATAACAGCCCCATCTAGTCCTCCCATGCTTACTGGCAGTGTAGCCAGAACACTCAACATAATACAAAATTGAGTTTTGCCACAACCTGGTGGGCTAGTTATCTGCAACAAAAAACATTAGCAACATAACATTTATTTCACCACAATTCTACTTTTATCTAAGTCCCATCAGCCAGTGTTCCCCCAATTCTGCTCTTTCAGTTACCAAAGCAGATGACAGCCATGAAAAGACAGAACACAGCCCACAAAGACCAACTTGCAGTTATTCTTGGAATTGTACCTTGCAGACAAATTCATCCCCTGAATAAAAAAGCTTTTCAGACAGAGCATAATGCATAATGCTTATACTTTATTTCTCTGACATCATAATTACCCTTCAAATTTGAGGTCCTCTACTCTCCCCCTCACCTCCCAAGATCTTTCCTAGAGACACTTAACTATCATCCATCTGTCCCTGTGCTACCTTCTAAAATAGAACAGAATTAAAAGATTCACAGTTAACATTCACATGTCATCAATGGCTTTTAGAGCTGAAAATTGAGTCCAGAGCTAACAAGCTCACAGACATAAACATCTCCTCATAAATCATCATTACCTTGGTTAAACCAGGTCTCTCCTAGAAATCACAAGGATAATTGCTTATATCCTATAAAGACTGAATGTTCAACATGAACCACATATATACACAAGACAGATTTTATCTGCCCCAGAGACTTCACTCTGCACTATGCAGTGTGTGTTTTTTCATTGGTGTTAACTCCCTATTACATATTCCAACACCAACACCATTCAGTGATCCAAACCAGTTTCCCAATTCTAAGCTTCCACCTGTGCTCACTGAAAGCCCCTGTGGTGAAGCAGCACTCAAAGAGAGCACACTCAGCTTGTATGAAAAGGTTCCAGTACGATTTTGAAGAGAAAAACCACCAGGATCCAAAGAACACATTGTTTGATGAGACCATCAGTTTCTGACAGCAATATTTTAGAGATGGATCTGCTCTTTATCCACTGCAGATCTTCCAGAGATTGTGCCTGAATGGTGGGCTCTGTGTTCAGAAAACTGCAAGTACATTACAACTACAGCGGGTCTTTAAATACAGTATCACAATATCATGTTGTCACTGCTTCTGGGAAGGGAGACAATGAAATCCAAAATACGAGGGACAAAAACCAGTAAAAACAAAGTGACTTTAGACAGTGGGAACAGGGAAACATAAGAAACATTTTTATGCTAGTAGCAACAAAGTAATAATGCAAGGTGTAAAAGCATGCTTCTCCAGGGAAGCTGAACTGTAAAACAAAGCACGGTGTCTCAAAACACCTAGTACTGCCAGAACAAAGGCCTAAATACAGAGCTATTGTTTTAAATTTAAAAACAAATTTTACAAGACAGACAGTCAAAATCAAACTGATTTTTGAGACTACATGCACAATAGTTTGGTTTCAAATAGAAACACTCTTTCACCATAAGATACAATAGTATTGCTCCAGTTTTGTTTTAAGCAGTAGCAGCATGACTTGAAGAACAGAAAATTTACAGGGAAACAATGAAGAATCATATTAGTTACAGTTACCAGCTGGTTAAAATCCCTTTAAACACCTTTGTCTTTAAACAAACCCTGAAAGTCAAGCTATATCAACCAATCTACTTGAAGCTTTAATGCAAAAGAAGCATGAAATGATTTTTGTTTAGAAGGATGCACTCTATTCAGTGAATTACAGATCAGGAATCAATCATATTTATGCAATTATCTGTTCCCCAGCCAGTATACTTAAATGACAAACTATCATATCAGCAATATCTGCTACAATTTAATATGAAGCCAAAGCATATATAAAAAGTGCAGAGGCAATACACATTCCTTAGACTGCAATAGCAAATGAATCTCACCAGTTGTTTCTTGTTAAAAAGAAGACTTGAAATGAATGAGGGGAGGGCATCAATCCAGTTTGTTAACTTAAAATATCTGGACAGCTGTGAGGATACTTCATAAAAACATTTGTAGTTTCAGCCTTGCCTGAGAGGTGCACAGAAACCAACATTCATTGCAGTGGCTGACACAGAAGCTAATTCAGCAGAGATGCTAAAAAAATCTCCAAGGATATGAGCATCATATCAGAGAAAATGAGGGAACCTTGCAGTACAAGGAAGCAAGCCAATGGAGCAAGAAAGCATTTCTATTCCCAAAAACAATACTTCATGTTTAATCTGAATTCCTTTAAAGGGCCTTAAAATAGGCTTTTAAATAATCCACAGTGAACAATTTTACTAAACTACAACATTTTACTGTAGTTACCACTGGTTCAGCAAGTGTTTAGAACAACTTGAAATTCCTCTAACAAATTTAAATTCAATGTCCGCAAAATATTTGTTTAGTTTGTTTTTCACTCTACATTTGCTCTGAAGAAAAAAATCACACAGATAGAAATGTGAAGACCACAACAGTTTTTAAAAGTATATTTTACTAGGCAGAGATAAATTATTCTTCAATAACTTATATACTATTTTCTCTGGCACATCTGTAGGGTTTGGATGAAACCACAAGAAGCTAATTCTTCATCTACCAGAAGACTAAACTCTTCAATATTCAAAAAAGGAACTATTTTAATTTTTCCTCATAAAACTTGGCCAAAAGCTCTGACCACAGAATTTCAGCTATGATTTAGTCTCCAATTTAAAACCTAATAGTGCCTTGGAAAAAAAGTGGTCTGAGACAGTGCAATGCAAATCAAATCCCTCTGGCACTCAGAAAGGAAGAAGATTTGGCTGTAGAAGACACCACCACAAGTCTTAATCCTGATCAGGTACTCAAATTCCAAGTTTCCAGCCACCCTCACTGCTGGGTAAAGTAACAGAAAGACAATGATTTAGCCCTACCAGTCAGGAAGTAAATTCTGCATCCAGCATACTTTTGAAGAGAACTTCTCTCAGACTTAATTCAAAAATGCCAAAAGACAATCTACTTGTTGGCTATGCTCCAGTGAATTGTAAAAAAGAGCAAATTAAAATTGTTAAATTGTAAAATCACTCAAATAAGGAAAAAAAAGAAAACTAGCTGTTCACAAGCTGCAGTAGAGCATAAAGGCAGCACAAGCACAGCATCAAAGCAGCAGCAGCAGCAACAAATTGTTAGCTTTCTACTAAAATTTCATCTAGGAATCCTGATGAACACTTAGAGTGCTGCCAACCTTTTAAACTACTTCATATCTCAAGACTCTTGCAAAAAGGCTTTTTAAAATCCCTAGAACCAGGCTTTAAAATGAAAGAAAATCAGTTTCTCTATTAAGGTTATCTGCCTTTTCATTTGCTCAAAAACCCCTATTATGTGCCCTAAATGCTTTCCACACTTAAGCAATATAGTATTTTATTTTTTCTTAGACACATCTAATCTTTTAAGTTATTCTTCACATTTCTGGATCCTACCTAGTTATCCCTATATTATTTCTGACTAAGTAGTTATGTATCAGTCATCAATCAAGGGCTAGGTGCAGGTGGAAGGATGCAAACCTTGCAGTTCTGGTCTCATCCACTACATGTCCTGCACACATGTCAACATCTCCCTCCCTTGGTGAGATCCCCCATTGTAGAGAACTGCACCAGGCAGGTCCTCTCATTTTTAACCAAAATATCTTAGAATACAAAAATATTCACATTCAGAAGCTTTTTTTCAAAAGAAAACTTAAAAGTGCAATATTACCTTTCCTGATTCTGGGCTTCTCATTTACATCCAGATAAAAGTTTGGCCTATATTTCAATATATTCATTGCCTCCCAACTAACTTTAAATACAAAGATACACAGAGAATATGACTATTCTTAAAATACAGTTTATCAACAGTTACTCATGATTTCTTATATTTAAAGGTTAAATATACAGTGAAAACACTGAAGGGGAATATTAAAATTGAGTATTGTGATAATCAACCACGCTAAGAAGTGTACAAAATTTATACTTCTGGAAAATTAAGCACTTACATTAACTTCCTGTAGAGCAGTATTTTATATCATCTCAGGAAAATTGTATTTAACATCCATACTTTGAGATCAACTGCTTGCAGAGCTTACTTTTAAGTAAAATTTAAAACAAGACAAAACCAACATAAAACTTAAAGGTCAGTTAAACTCCCCTAAAATTCCCAGCATGTTAATGATGCTTTTCCCCAGATCTCCCTCTGGAGCAATGCCAAGAACATGGCAATCAGCACACCTGAATTCTATTACTGCTCTAGAGCCATTCTACCTGGTCTTCAGGCAAGAACACATCTGACAGACTGCAGTGATTGATGAATGACAGCTCCCTTTAGGATTAAGAACAAAGACAAATATTTATGATATTGATATAAGCAGACTTGTAAATTAACCATGAGGCTTTTAGGACCCAAAAGGATTGCATCCACTTGTTTTTTTAGCAGAAAAAAAAAAAATCATATTCATTATTCCAAATACTTAGGCACCACTGCTGAGCCAGTCACAAGTTCAAAGACAAATTAACCTATCACAGAAAAGACACATCTCCATCCTACTTCTTTCTCCTGCCTCTGCAGCAGTGGCTCTGAATTTCAGCTAAGGAAGCACAATTCAGAAGTTTAAGCATGTGAACAGCCATTCTGTGACTCCAGTGAGGAATGATTAGTGGACCACACAGAACTCCTGGAAAGTTAGACTGTAGCTGCAAGCAAGCATCATTTCTTTCCAAACACAGACTGTGCAATTTTATCAGTTGACCACATGAACCATAATCCATAAGAAAAGACAAAGTCCGGCCACTGCTCTGCTGAAAAAAGTAGTATTTTTAGGAACCAAAAGCTCATCTCCTGTTGAAGGCACTAAGCTCAACAGCAGCACAGTTACAATCTCAGGACCACACATACATACATTTCCTACTGTATAGGAACAGCTCTTCTTCAAAGAAACAGAATTTAGCAAGTTGTTTCTCCCAGAATTTAAAGACTTGCAGTATTACTTTAAGTTCTTCTAATCTAAATTTCTTATAGTAAATTGGCAACAAAGCTAGGTCTAGATATGAAGAAAATATTAATTCTGACAGCTCAATTTAAGTTCATGGATGCATTCTTAAACATCTTCATGGTAACCTGAATGGTATATATTCCATTGTCTACAAAAAGAAATCCTCAGAATCTTTAAAAACTAATAGACCCTCATTACATAAGAGATCCTAGAGCAAAAACTGTTTAGTCTCAACTCAGTGTTGCTTGAACTCTAGAATGTTTTAAATCACTGTTAGATTTCATAAGTCATTTCTATCAGAGATCAAAATCAATCCATTTTGATTACAGGGTGCAAAGAAAACTTTTCTTCATAGTAAGATTTTGACCACTTTTCACTTTTACTTCTTAAGGGTGACAATTTGCCAGAGTAGACATAGAAAAGCACTTGGCAAGGACTGTTCTCATCTAAAAATTTTTGTGTATTTTGTGTTTGAAGCACCTGACACAAGACAGACCAACCCATCTGTGACTTTTGATTTCTAGGAGAATGCTCAACTAAAGTAAAATATATTAAACAAGTTACCTCTGTGAGGGATCCACAAGGCACTCCACCATGCAGGACTCTATCCAAACCATGAAGCGTGGTGGATAAAAAAGCTGAAGAAGGATTGACAGACTTTCTTAGTTTCATTTCATAAGCCTACAAAAAGAGGGGAAAATAGCAAAAGAAAACAAGCAAGTCAGAAAATGCTTTTTTAAAATGGAACTAAGAAAATTGTATTTGCTTTCAACAAGCTGGTATGACTTAACACTTGACAATGAGAGAAGTATTGTTATACTCGGCTATAGTCTGCCCCTAGCTCATCACCCTTGCTTGTATTTATATTCCATTTATAGCTCACAGAGTAAATTTAACTCTTTTTTCTCTCTCTCACCACAATATTAAATACTAAGCCCTAAATCATGATATGACAAAAGTTGTCTCTGCTGCTATTCAACAAGGTTTGCTGGCAACCTGTAAAACTCCCTGATCAATTTTCATTACCAAATTGCTAGCTTTATATACATTCAGTAAAAGGCATACTAATTCTTCTATTACTAACTTTATTGCAGCATATTAGTGAATTCTAAGTTTCACAGAATTATTCTTGTAATTACTATGCCAATTACACATATTAAACTTGATCATGGATTATTTTTGTAAGGAATAAAAAGGGGGATGCATTGACTGAGGTCAGAATAGTGTGTATCCTCTCTTCTAAAAGAATCTTTTCATATGAATTCAAAAAGTAAAAGGAAATGCTGCCACTGCATTACAGCTGACATGTTTCCTCCTTGCACCCTCCCCAGTTAGGCTACTGTAGCCTAAGGCATACTACAACTCATTTACATGGGTGGGAAAAGTCCTCAAGAAATTATTTTCAGGATCACTTCAATTCTTGGCATCACTTTTATATCTAAACCAAATTTATACCAAAATTCTTATTATTTGCTTGTAATGACAAAATTTTTATTTTCTTAGCTGCAGGATACAAACTAGAAGCAATTTTTACGTGCTGGATTGGCAGAGAGTATGGCTTATTTCCCTACTGCACTCAGAGTTAATGCTGCAAGCCTGAACAATCTCAAGGGGCAAACACCTAATGTAACTGCATCGACCTAAAGTGACCAGAGACCTACACTTAAAAATAAAAACATTATTTGTTGTTGTGCAATAAAACTGAGACACCTCAAGCCTCTCAGCTAAAAAGATGAACGACAATGTTAAGCTTTTTCATAGATGTTGCATCAACAACAGTACCAACAGAAGCATACTTACTGTCTGCATCCTGGGAGCACAAGCTCGGCTGACTTTACAAAGAAGCTTCTGCACCTCATAGTAGCTCTGTCCCGTCACTTTCATTAGCTCCAGGAGGGAAAGACATAAGAAGTCCTGAAAGATTACAGAGCAATTCAGAGAGCACAACCTGGAAATCCAGGCTGGGGACTAAACTGATGCAATCTGTCCAAAATTAGTACATATTCTGCAGATTTAGCAACTCTCCCTTCAGATACTTTTACACATTGATGAGATCCCCTCTCAGCTATCTCTTCTTGAAGCTGGAAAGGCCCAGCTCTCTCATCCTTTCCTCTTAAGAGGCATGTTTCATTCCCCTCTTCACCTTTACTGCCCTTCACTGGACCAGCTCCAGGAGCTCCCTGTCTCTCTTGTGCTGAGGAGCCCAGAACTGGTCACAGCACTGCAGGTCAGGCCTCACCAGGGCTGAGCAGAGGGGCAGGATCCCCTCCCTTGACCTGCTGGCCATGCTCCTCCTAATGCAGCTCAGGATCCCTTTGGTCTTCTTGGCCACCAGGGCACTGCTGGCTCAGGTACAGTTTGTCCACCAGCACACCCAGGTCCTTCTCCACAGAGCTGCTTCTGCAACTTCCCTACCTCCACAGGGATAGTAAATACATAAAAGTTTAAATGTTTTAGTTAGACATCTATTATTTAAAAGCTTTATTTTTACAAGGCAGCAGGCCAGATAGCCAGAAATGCTCCCGACTTTATAGAAAGTAAAGCTCCCTGTTTAATTAAACTGTCAAAAAGTGAACTTGATATGCATTAAAATAACAGTCACACGCACACAAAACAAAAAAAACCAAAAAAACCAAAAAACTCAAACCCACAAAAAAAAACAAATCCATACCCAAAAAACCCCCCTACAATCCACAAAAAAATCACCCCCCACAAACAATATAACTCTTTCACCTGACAGGTAGTGATCTGATAGCGACTCAGCCTTTCACACATTTCCTGAGACAACTGTGCTCTTCTTAGTTTCTTAGCAGCCATGCTTCCCAATCTACAGAGTAGACCAAAAAAATGTTTGAAAGATGATTAGAATATGACTGTGTCAACAATTCCACTAACTCCTTTCTAAAGAACAGGGAGGTGTGCACACATACATGGCGCAATGCAATATGGATTCCACATATAAGTCTGTGTCACATTAAATTATATTACCAGTCTGAATGCAGGCTTGTTAAATTACATTGCATATTTGACCGTGTATGAGAACATAGCAGTAAAAACAGAAGTGTCATGATATGTCTGGGTCATAAGAAAGCTAAAAATTGCAGTAATGAGCTGAACAAGATCTCCTCATGCTATACTGCACTGGCAAGAAATAATTATTTTTGGATGCCTGAACATGAATTGTAGAGCAACCACAGTAACCATCCAACCCTAGAATATAACACTGCTAGAATGGGTGACCCACTGACACTGACATCTACTGCTCAAAACGCCACGGGATGCTTACAACCCAAAGCACACACACAGGTATGCTTGACCATGTCGCTGTTTCACACTTATTTGGGCAACATTCCTAGTATTAATTCATACAGACATGTAGGCAAAACAAAGGTTTTTATAACGTACTAAGTGCAAATATCGTAAACGTTTGCCATAACACAAAACTGCTACAACTTTGCAGATGCACCAGCCTCCGTATCTTCACAGAATGGAAACTTTATTGCCCTCTCTACAAAATTCTCCTTAAACAGGAAGGAACCCCAGAGTTTCAGGCTCCCTCCGCCTCCCGCCGGATCAGCCTGGGACACGTGGATGAGCCCGCAGCCGGAGACCGAGCCCGGCCCGCTCTCACTCTCGGCAGCGAAAACCGCGGGCACCAGAAAACCCGCTCCCGCCGCAAAGCAGCCTCACCCCGCGGGCGGGGTCTCCTGCCGCAAACCAGCCCCAGCCCCAGGCCGGGGGTGTCGGGCCGGACCGGGCCGGCCCCTCCCGGGAGCGGAACCGCGCACCCCGGAGCGCTGCACAGGCTGCCCGCGGCGGGCGCCAGGGGCGGGGCACCGGGCCAGGTCTGCGCTCGCGATTGGCTGCGCTGCCGCCAATCACCGCGCAGCGCTGACGGCCGGCGGCGCGCGGGGCATTCTGGGAGCGGTAGTTCCCGGGAGCGTGTGCCCGTGATGGCGGCGGCGCTGCCCCCGCTCCGTCAGGAGACTGCTCGCCTTTGCGGAGACAGAGGGCACGAGGGGCTGTGCAGTGTTCCTTCCCCCCCGTGAACTTGACTGCTCCCCCAGAGGCAGGAGTCTTGCACGGCGCTCTTGTGCTGTAATGTAGAAATTCCTTCCATCCTCTGCACAAAAGGGTCTACAAAATCATGGCATGGTCTAGCATGGAGAGTGCCATGCACGCAGTCAGTTGGTAAAGAATATTGGAATGATGTCCTTGTCTTCATATTTAGGGCCCACAGACACCTGGTCTGCTGCTAGCTGTGAGAGAAATGCCCCATAATGTGAATCAGGGAATCAGGTAGGTTGGAAAAGAGCTCTGTGGTCATCGACTCTACCCTGTGACCGAACACCGCCTTGGCTCTAAGCGCCACATCCAGTCTGTCCTTAAACAACTGCAGGGACAGTGACTCCACCACCTCCCGGGGCAGCTCATTCCAATGCCCAATCACTGTGAAGAAATTCCTCCTAGCATCCTACCTAAACCTCCCCTCGCGCAGTTTAACTCTTTATGTCCTCTTGTCCTGTTGGTTACCCAGGAGAGGACGCCACACCCCAGCTACAGCCTCTTTTCACATACCCGTGGAGAGTGATAAGGCCCCAGCCTCCTTTTTGCCAGGCTAAAAAACCCCAGCTCCCTCACCTGCTCCTCGCTGAACTCAAGAACATTCACCAGCTTTGCTGCCCTTCTCTGGACATTGTCCAGTACCTCAATGTACTTCCTGAATTGAGGGATTCATTACTGGACCCGGTACTTGAGATGTGGTTCCACCAATGCCAAATACAGGAGAATCACTTCCCTAGTCCTGCTAGCCACACTATTCCTGATATAGGGAATTTCTGAATGTGACAAGGAGAAGCAGTCATCAAACAAGACTGACATTAATGTTTATGGGGTGGGTTTTCCAACTCACTCTAGGTTATACTAGAAAGTATTAAACTTAGTACTGTGTGTAAGTTATCTGCATAATTCTTACAGTACTAAAAAATAACCCAAGTGAAGAAAAAATGGGCCACACTACCTCGGACATCTAACTAAGAAACTGCACAGTGGGAACTGCATGGCTGGGCTTTTGTCTGTTCTGGAAAACAAACACCACAGCAAAGCTGCAAACTACAGAACACTTGAGCCACTCTTCCAAATGACTGAACAGCAGAAGCAGCAAGAAGATATCATAAAATGTCCAACAACCGCAGTTTCAAAAAGGGTCACGGAAATAATGTTTCTTTCATACCTTGAAGGGAGCTTACATGCTCAAAGAAGTCCAGAGGATTTAGGAAGCTGGGCAGGAAGTAAGCAGCCCGTACAAAAGCAGCTCAGAGCTGTAGTGAACAGGGAGAGATGGCATGGAGGAAGAGCTCCTCCTAGTGTAGTCGGCCTTTAAAAGGTGACTTGAAAAATGTGAGTCACATTTGAGAAAAGCTGTCTAAGGAAAGGGAAAAGATGCCTGTTGCTGCAGTTAAGCTTCAATGTAAAAAGGAGGACATGACCATAGTATAACTTGTCGTGAACTACTGTTTCTTCCTCAGTACAGGGGTAGCAGAAGTCCAACCTTCCACCAGAGGAAAGAGGAGCCTTGCCTTGATGTCTTTTCTTTCCTCTCACAAATGCATCAGGGCATTTCACCTCCAGGCCAACAGGCTTCCTTTCCACTTTCTACACAAACAAAATACCTGTATTAAACCAGAGAACTGTTTTGGGACTTTGAGCAAGGAAAGAAAATGCTACCAGCCAAGTACTTTAGAAAATTTGTGAGCAAAATCAATACATCCAGGTGCCTCTCCTGCAAGTTCTTTGAATCTCATTTCTCAGAGGCTGTTGCCCAGTCTGCTTCTCAGATATGCAGATACACCTTTAAACCTACTGTCAAATAATTGTGCATGATCTTCTCCCTGTAACTCGAGGGAGAGAACATTCAGAGGATAACCAGAGATGTGTTCACATATGCTTAGTCACTGTCAGTGTTCTCAAGCAGCAACACAGCAGGCAGCATCACAGCTTCCATATGTTTGCCTAGGATTGCAGTTGCAGGGAATCAGGGCACTCTGCAGACAGCTCTGCTCCGTGACCTTGGTCAAGCCCCTTGACAACAGGGTGTCTGTTTTCCATCTTGGCTTTGTTTTTGCCTATTTAGTCTGCAAACAGAGGAAGTAGTGCTGGTCCAATAGATTCATGTGTCAGGCATGATACAGCAGAGAACTGTGCTAGTCTAAGCTTTTTGCTGCTTCTGGAACTTGTAATAAGAAAGGATAAATAAAGCTATGAGATTATTACTTTATAAGAACTGAGTTTCACGACGTTAACATAAGAAGGTCATTTAAACTGGCAACACTGGAGCAAGAGTCACAGAAAGGCAGAAGTAAAACTGCAACAACAAACAAGGTCTCACAGAATCAAAAGAATCTAACATCAAGCACACCAATTAACATAAAAAAGAGAATGGTGATTAGCTGTCTAAGGGGCAAGCAGAAAGGGATAGAGTCTGATTTGAAGAACACATGATGAAATACTTAGCAGTTCCTACCCAAATAAATACTCAGTAGTTAATTATTCTGCAAGTCCCTAGAATTGAAGAGATAATGGTAAAATGTTTCCTTTCTGGAAGAGATTCCACAGAAAAGTTTCCTCCTCAAACTGAAGACAGCCTTTTGTGAGCATTTTCAGAGAATAGTTTGCATTCTGGAACATTTCAGATGATTCATATAATTACTAACACAGTGTCAGCTCATTGATACAGGTTTACTGATACAGATACTACAATCCTCAGACTTATTACTATTTTCCAACTATCAATTCTTGCCTTAATATTATCAGTGTTCCCCTACTTCTGTGAAAATGTCTCCCCAAAAGAGTCTACTCCAGGAGAATACAGCAACAATTCTGACTCACAAGGGTAATCCAGATATTCAGAGCAATTCCCCACCTTATGCTTGCTGACTAGTATCTAATTAGTCTAATATATTCTTATTCCTTGGGGTTACCTACTTCATGCCTACCACATTCTTTAATAGAAATAAATGAGCCATGAGCTCTGGAGACTGCAAAACAGTTATAGAACAGCACATACTTTCCTGGGATTAAGGTCCCAAGAGTTTGCTCAATAACAAAGGAACCTCCAATGAATTATTCTATCTGTGCCTGTCTCCCCAAAGGAGCTGGAGATTTACTTCCAATCCTTTAAAGTTTCCCCATCTCAAAAAAAAAAAAAAAAGAAATTTGAAAGATCTCATAAGGAGGCCTGCACTCTGGTTGAAAACACTTTATTTTTCATGCTGTCCACATCAGCACAGCTTTAGAAAAGCTACTTCAACTTGAGATTTTGCCAGATGCATCTGCTCCAGGCACGGGGTGGGAGGAAAGGAAACCACTTTTCTGTTGTTTCTAGAAGCTGCTCAGCACTGTTGCCATTGGCATAATAAACAAATCAAGAACAATTGATGTGTGAAAAAGTAACCCATCTTTTCATTTTTACTTATTCTTCCCCTCCCACCCCAGTCATCTGAACTGTCCATGGACCAGATAAATGCTTCTCCCCAAGCAATTAATCTTTTTCCTCCTGCTCAGGAAGGATTAAACCAAATCAATTATGAATCCTCCTCAGGCATTAGTGAAGACCTGTCTGACCACAAACCTTTACACCCAGGAAAAGAAGATTTTTTTTCCTCAGGACAGGCAGAAGGCATCTCTCTGTTTTCTGCCTATTCACACATACTGCTTTCAATCTACAATTATCTATAACCTCCAAAACTATTTCAGAAATATTCTGCAGCAATTTAGAGTTTTCTTGAAAGGGAGTATCTGTACCTCTTACTCTTTTTACAGAAAAGCAGTCTGGCCACATTCACTGAATTGCAGGCAGAAGGGCAGCCACACTAGCATGTTACAGCTTTGAAAATCTCATCTGCATTTGCTTTCTGCCCAAACTAAAACAAACAAATTGAGAGACTTCAGGGATTATTCCACTTTTAGCCTGTACTCATCTAAGAAGATTACCCACCAAGATCAACTTCCTACTTCATTTAGCTTTTTCTGGTTAAAGAGACAGGAGGAATCATTTAAGTCTCTGGAGTTTTTGTATTTCCCTGTTAAGTTTCTGTTAGATGAGAAGGCCGTGAACTGATATAGCAGCAACCTAATCGTCTATGTGAAGTTATTGTTACAGAACAGATCTTAACCAAATTAACCCTACAAAAAATAAACCTGACATCCTCCCATCTTTCACCTGTGCCTTACCAGCACCCCCTTTTTTACTGCCTTGTCCTGACCTTCTGTTTACTGAAGTTGCTGTGGCTGTTCCAGTAGTGATGTCTGCAATCACCAGGCCTTTCCACTCTCAACACAGATTTTCCTGCAGCTTTTCCTGAGATGCTGAGCTAGACAAAGAAGAGAGAAATATCACAGCAGGGGGCCTTTAGGAGCATTGTGATCCTGCACAGCATCTAGCCTCTACTGAGAAGCTGCAATTAGACTAGAAAAATCAAAGTACCTCACAGAGACCAGTAGTGAAAGTGCACTGTGTACCCCCTGTCATCACACTCAGACACCATGAAATCAGCACTGGTGGTGCCTGGTTTTAGCAATTAGGGTAGGACATCTGTTGCTTTCAGGTACAGCCTTCGCTCCATCTGTAGAATTCTTCAGTGGAGAAAAGAGACAACAGGAACCAGTGGACTCAGCTGAGAGATGAGCTTTTTGCTCAGACTACACCAGCAGAGAAGAGTACATCTCAGACACTCATCTCTGCAGTTGCCAGAAAAGGGGGAAAAGGAGCCTTCACTTTGTGATCTTACAGATTGACTGCTCTGATAACCCAACAGCTGATCTCAACCCAGTAGCTCTTCTTTCAAACAACGAACATACAAACCAGAAAGCAAACAAAGCCTGGAGCATCTCATTGCTTTAATTGTTTTGGTCTGGGCCTTTTGGCTTTTGCATGGTTTTCATTCTACTTATTTTTAAAGCCATGAATGAGATCCCTATGGCTGGAACTACAAAGCAAACTGCCCCACACATTGTCACAATTCTCCCCTAGATGTTGCTGAAGTGTTTCCAAAGGTGGCCAGGTGGCCTGGAAGACAGAACACACCACCAAACCTGGGCAGAGCAAGCAGAAGAATGTCTCCACTGCCACAGTATTTGTGCTTTACAGTTTTCTGCTTGCCTGTGAAAGAATGAGACATCTTCATGCCCTGCAATTGGATGTTACTCATGCTCACACACACCTACAAGGAACTCAGCAGTCTCAAACAAGATCAAAACAGAGACCCAGAGTCCCGTGTCTTAGCAGTATTGGAGAACAGATGGAAGACATCTCTTAGTGGATAATTACAGAAGATTTAACCACAGAGGAAAGAGACCAGGTTAATTCTGTGGTGATTATTTTTTTACCTTGAAGCATGGCACTTCTTATCCATTTTACAGAGATGAGCTCACAGCAATAATATATGCAAATATCACCCCACTACTGTAGTACTGCAAACTCAATTACCATAGAGACTGTCCAGGCAAGCATGTTTGTCACTCAGTGGTTGGGTACAATGCTACAGTTATGATCACATTATCCTCACCCTACAATGACTGCCCATGACAAATTGATTTTACAGGTCCATAGCTGTTTTTTAAAGAAATCATTGCAGCAAATTGTATTAAATTAATTATGCAGCCTATACTTAATTGAAGTAAAATAGGACATTTGTACAGCAAGAAGCTGAATGCATGATTAGATGTTTTGCCTAGCCAGGATCTTATTAATTGTCTAATAACTGAACTTTTGTTTCAGTGGTCTTTAAGACAGAGGCATATAAATCTGCATGAAGTATCAGAGTCCAACCCAGTTTGGTCACTGAAGGAATATTTTCCTGGGCGTCAGTTTTCACACCAAAGCGGGAAAGGGCATGAAATGAGAACACTCTCAGCCTTGCAAAATAAAATGCACCATAAGGAAAGGTGCCACTGAGTTGACAGAAGATAGAGACATCCTGCACTCATCACTGGCTTTCATCAGCTGTGCTGTCATGGCATCAGTAGGGACAGGTGTATCCTGGGCTGTGTGACTCAACAGCCGTATGGTACCAAAAGTTTCATTCAACTGGCTCTCATTCAGCTTCCACTGGGAGCTGCGTGTTTCCTTGACCTCGCAGTGGGAGCTCACCAAGTCACATACAAAGGCCAAATGATTTTTTTAAAGCCTCTGATTTGAGCTGGCTTCATTTTAGGGCTTCCAGCTTGAAATACTTTCATCCCCAGGAGTGCACACTGACATACTTATAACTGGAGCCATCTGAAGAGAATCAGAAGAGAAATGTCCCAGACTGGTACTACTTGAGTCACTCTGAATCTACGATCACTTTTCAAATATCTAGGCTTGAATGGTAAGATCAGGAATATAGACAAGTAATCACAGCTGGGGAATGGGCAGATGAGCAAGATGACTTGTTTGTCTTAACTCTTAGTGTTCTGTTTAAAATATGTCAGTATTTAAATATATCACCCGACTTCCTTCTTACTTTGGTGAGGATTCAGAATGAGGTCAGTGAAGTGAATAAAGTTACAGTAAATCAGACTAAGAACAGAAGCAGAGGTTTGGGTATTAAAAACACGGACCATAAACACACAGTTTTGATTGTTTCTTTCTCTCTGCTTTTAATCTCTCTGGGACAAAAAGAAGCTGGGACAATGAATGAATGTCAGATGTGAAGAAAATCTTTGAGCTTTCAATTTCCCATTATAAACCAGGACTAGAATAGTAAAAAGCAGCAGAGGTCAGAAATGAGATAGAGTAAAAGAAAAAGCAGCATTCACCCTCTTATTCCAGGGATAATTGTTTCAGTCTGCTGTGTATGAAAAGAGACACTGGGAGAGAAAATCCAGGAAGAGCAGAATGTTTTACAGGGCAAAAAAGGGATACTGTTAATTGTACTAGACCTTTGTAGGATTCACTCTGAGGTTTTGTAGCTGCAATTCTGTCATCCTACACCATAGTCTTGTACCTAAACCACAGAGCGAGTGCCTAGGCCCTGCTTTGCTATTTGGGAAGAGTCAGAAGATGAAGAACAATTCTGGAGACATCTAGAAGCTGGCTTCTGTCTCCATCCCAGTGTACCCAAGAAGGGCAGATGTTTGGTTTCTGTTAGATTAAGCTTTTGGCTGGAGATTAAGCTTTGCTGTGGGTTAGCTGCTGATCCTAACTGGATAACTTGCCTCTCTATCTGCCAAAAATGCCCAGAGTAACATACAGGCTCTTTTTGTGCAGTCTGTCAACAATCAAAATAAACACATAATATCAAAACTATGTATTTTAAATTAAATAAAAAAAAAATTTAAAAGGTTGGTATGGGCAGGAAGTCTCAGTCTTTCCTCCCCATTGCTAATTTCCTCTGCTTACAAGTGCCTCCATTCCTCCTTTTGCCTGTTCAAGACTTGAAGAAAAGAGGAAATTGCTGACACCAATTCAGCCACAAAAATGTGGATATTGAGGGAATCCAAGAAGAGCAAGACTTTTTTCTTATACACCAAGGTAGGAAGACTGATGATTTGGTAAAATGGAAATTTATTATCTACATTCCACCTCAGAAATACTTCCTGACATTTACCATTTCTGGCACTATTAAGCTCTGTGCATGAGGGTGGGGGAACATAGTGGGGCATTTCATGTTTTTAGGCCAGCAGCACTGCAAAGCCATACTGATGCCCCATATGGCTTTGCAGGTTTTGGAGGGTACTTGCTAAAACCAGTTCCTTTCTCTTGTGCAGATTTCAGCACTTGAGGTAAATCCCAGTTTCCTTGGTTAATGTCCTTTCCTTACTAAAACATGGAAATTTGAAGCAGCTTTATCTGAGGCATGATTTAGTAATAAGTAAGGTCCACGTTCCCTTTGGTTCTTATCCAGTGTTACTGATTTCACTATTCAGTGAGCATAAAACATTCCCTCTGTGATTTAGTGGCATTTTACACAGAGCCTGCAATCATGATACACAGAATAACAAAGAAATGAGTCCAGACAAAGGACACTACCTTTTCCTTTTTTTCAGGAATTGTAGGAAGGCCCATGTGTGTGCTGGTGCACACTTTTGTCTTGCAAGTGACTGGGCTGCACAGACACTCCTTGTTGGGAGTATTTGGCTCCAGCACCTGCCAGAACCTGGGTGAGAACCACCTGCCTGTGCAGGGCCAGGCTGGTCCCAGAGGCTACTGAGCAGCCTGGCTATGAGCTGGCACCCTGGAGTGCCTGTAGCTGCATTTGAGTTGTACAGACACTTAGAGGTATTTCAGGATTGGATTTTAGAGGGGCTGGTGTCAAAGTCTGGATTGCTAAATCTCATGTCACTTCTTATTCTATCAGGGCTTGCTCAGTTTTAATCCTTCAATATACAAAGCAGATAAATTAACAGTCATGTTGGGAGTAGGAGGAGGGAGCTTCTTTGTAAAATCTCATTAAAACCTCTCTGTCTTGTCTGTGTGTACAGTGAGAACCCCATGAGGGCTTTCATTGCATCTTTGGACATAATTGTCTCCCTTGCCTGCTCTTCTGAGCTGGCCAGCTAATTATTTCCTTGGCCAAGATATCTACATTTCAAAAACACCATACTGTGACAAAGTGCCCATTTCTGCCTGTCTTTACAGAAGCAGACAGTTTTCCCACACAAAAATAACTTTTTAACAGTTCAGTAAGTTACTGTTGCTCCTCTGCTCAGGCTCAGCCCCAATACTTGAGC
This sequence comes from Thryothorus ludovicianus, assembly GCA_013397245.1. Lineage (NCBI taxonomy): Eukaryota > Metazoa > Chordata > Aves > Passeriformes > Certhiidae > Thryothorus > Thryothorus ludovicianus. The sequence continues at coordinate 154,561 of VZTB01014851.1, read as the reverse complement.
TGCAAGGTAGAGCCACAATGGGGATATTTCATCAGTGCTATTGTTATAATAAAAGCTATCCCTGATAGAGCTGTAGGTAAAATATCTCTTGGGAGCAGCATTTCCTGCTGACTCCATATAGAGGGCTTGGCAGAATGCCCTTTGCTTTTCAGATATTTTTTGCTGGTAACAGAAAAATCCTCCTGCAGGGCTGTAGAGCCTGCCCCCTAAAGCCCTTGACCCTGAGTGTGTAATCTCCCTGGAGACCCAATGCACACGAAGAAATATAATCTTCTTGAAGCATCTGCTGTCTGTGTTGTGTTAAAATATGACTGGGATGCAACTGTCAAATCTCCAGCTCACTCACTGCAGAATCTTTACAGGGCTATAAAAAACGCAATCTCTCTCTATTGCTTTAAGAAGGGATATTTTATCATGGCTGCAGCCTGAGAGGTTTCTGTATCCAACAGACATTTCCCATGCTTTTGTGTCCTGGGAAGGTAATAGCACACACCAGATGGGGAACGGAGCCGTTTCGCGAGGTCACGGTCACGGCATCACGTGCAAATCCTTTGCCCACTGGGACCTCGTGGCGCACGAGCTGTGCTGGGGAAGCCAGGGACAGCTTCCCTGCTTGCACACTGACAATTGGCAAGGAGGCCTGGGAGGACAGTCCTGGCAAATGGATCAGTCTGACAGATCAGCTTTCCTGCTGGGCCTGAAAGGGAAGGAGAGATGTTTCTTTTCATACAAAACACAGAGAAAAGGGGTGTCTCCTGCTTTTTAGATTTCTTTATATATTTTTCTGAGCCAGTTGAGGACTTGGTCTCTGCTCTGAAAACATAGTGTAGGGAGCAGAAAAGAGTGCTTTAAATGCAGAGCTATCAAGGAAAGAAAAATCAATATGACTTGCCAATGATACTCAGATCTGCTCTTGTTTCAGTTTTCTTTATTTCTCTTCAACACTGTAAACTCATATCCTTGACATCTGCCCTGCCTTTGCTCTCAGTCTCAGTTTTCCCTTCCCCCACTTCTCCCTTTAATGCTGGTGTCCTCATTTCCCCTTTTGTACATATGACCCTTTCACTATGCAGGGATTAGTATCTCAGTCTTAAATATGTGAAATAGATACGCAGATGATTTAATTTGCTGGGTTTTGTAGGGCTAGAGACAGACTGGCAATAGGAGAAGGGTATGTTCTAGTAGGTCAGCTGAAGAAAACATTTTGGGTACAGGATGAGTAATGTGAAACACCAGCAACAGTCCAGGAGGGAGATCTCAGGGGGCAGGGAGAAGATAGTAAAACATAAAGGCTAGGAAAATACAGAAGAGTGGAAGACAAAGTCAAAGATGTTTCTATTTCTCCCATTTGTTATGTATCTTTCAGGGAGAAAGGACAAAAGTGGGATACATGAGAAGAAAAATGGGACCAGAAATCCACCCTGTCTGCAGTGGTTCGAGTTGTTGGTAATTAATTCAGAGAGATGCCAGAGGAGCCAAGAATAATGCTGGTCAAGTGAGATGGTGGCAAGCTAGGAGGGAGGCAGAGGTCTGGGACATGGGGAGGAGATGGCAGTAAAAGCTGCATAACTGGATGGGGGTGCCCAGGCTGGGGACACAGCTGATCTGAACAGGGATTCCTGAGGAGGGAGAGAGTGGCTGTAAGGAGGTGACAACAAAGAGCTGGAGATAACAATGCTGTGAAGCCCCAGCCAATAAAAAATTGTCAAGTGGCAAGGATTAAGTCACCAGATCCAAAACAGGAAATAGAGATGGACACTACAGCCCTGACAGACACTAAGACCTTGCCAGGAGGCAGCTAGTGAGGCAGAGAGCAAGGACAGGATGGGCAATGGAAGATAAAGCAGAGAAATAAGGTTAAATGAACCATACATGACAGCAGTCAAGGCCAGGCTCACTGCTGGCTTTGCCAGCAGCCATAAGGTTGCAGGCAGCCTTGCTGGGACAGTGCAACACCACAAGCTTCATGCTGGGTGCATGCCCAGAGGTCAGTGGCCAGGACAACTGCAGCCTGTGCTGTTGTTTGGAGATTTTTGTGCTACTTTCAGCAGTCATGCAGCACAAAGCCCCACCGTAAGCACATTGCTGGGGGCCATGCTGCCCTTACTGTGAGATCAAAGGACAGCTGTGCTTTGTCATCACACTTGTCAACCAAAGTATCATTATCATTACCATGCTAACTCCAATCAGCCCCTGCTGAAGAGTCAGTTCACCATCCAGAGACATTAAAAAGCTGTTTTGCTAGAGAATGCCAGCATTTGGCTAAGGTGCTAGCATCTGGCTAAGGAGGACACCTGTGTGTCACCTGAAGAGGAGTCACACAGAGGAGACTCCTTAGTGTGCCACAAGCCATGCTCCACTCTGGTGTTGCTGGCATGCTCAAATCATTATCAGGGATTTGCCTTCCTGTGTGACAGACAGGGCTGGATGGAAAGGGACAACACAGGTACCTCTTGGACATTTTGGTCAAGCTCTTTTGTTGGTGGAACAGAGCAGGTATATTTACTCTTATGCTTGAAAGTTTCAAGAAACTTTTTTTAATGCTCACTCTGATAACTTAGCACTTACAGATCTTGTCTGGGACATGCTTACATCAATGTGACAAAAAAACCACAAGGCCTTGCCTGGACAGATTGCAATGTGACTGAGATTGGAGACATCAGACAGATCCAGTGGCCAAAAGATGGAGCAGGAGCAGAACAAGATGTCTAGGACCAACATTGCAGCCTGGGTGGGAGTACTTTTGGTTGACGCCTCAGCTGAGAAAGAGAAGTGGACGGATGGGTTTGACTCAGCAGGGTATGCACTGCTCTCCTGAGCAGTAATAGAGTGAACACAGACTGGAAGCCAAACTCTATCAAAGGAACCAGAAGGTGCTCAAGTGATAACTCTGCTTTTTTTAAAGATGAAGCAGTATAGTATGGTATGTTTGACTTAATCTGATTTGAACCCCGTATGTAAAACGTGTTTGAAAAACCTAGGCCTAGCCTCCCTCTCTGAGCTGACTGCTCATCGATTAGAGGCTTTCATCTCCCAACACATCTAACTGAGGCCATACCAAAGCACACAGACATGCAGCTTGCAAGGTCTTAACCTTCTTCATATGTGGGCTTTATTTTGGATATTCTGTGGATTTCATCTGCTCAAGAAAGTGGCAGTGAGTGGATAGCTAAACAGGGGATGGCTCTTCTTTGCTGGTAGAAGCTACAATGCAGCATGTAAGCCATCAGCTGTGTTTGTGCATCTAAATACACTCACTGTGTGTATGAACATTTATGTGAAGGATGAGGTGAAATTATATATTAGTCTACATTCACTGAAACTCAAAGACATTGACCAGAGAAGCTTTTTGCTGAATTAAGTCTTGAAAACCTATTGTATACCGCTGTGTGAAAGGTGGAACAAACACACTGAGCAAGAATTGCATACTTCCTGCTGTACTTGTACCTGAAGGCATGTGTGTAAAATGTTTTCTGCTGTTCAAAGCACTGACAACTGCAACTGCTGTGGGCTTCAATGGAAGGTACAGCTCATCAGTAAATATTTAACACAGCATTTTTGTTCAATTGCCAAAGGTGGGGTTCAGACTTCGGGTAGGGGGTGTTGGCTACCTGTCACTGCAGCATGGGCTTGCAGTGGAGCTAAAGCATGGAAAAGGACAGGATACCCTAAAGGAGCTGCTGGAGAAAGAGGAGCAGTAGGAAGAGCTGCAGTATCAGATGAGTGGTCTAACAGAAACAGCATCACAGATAAGCTCTGCAGTAACTGCAACACGAGCCGAGAGAGCAGATGGTCACCTCCGTTTAGCCTTTAACATAGCTTGTTGCCCCTAGCAATATTTACCCAAAAGTACTCTACTGATGGAGATGGGATTATGCAGACAGAGGGAATCAGTCCTATTTTATACAAGATACAGGGCTGCCTATCGTCTCTGACAGTCCCTTCATGTGCTGGCTTTGACCAGGGCAGACAGAGCATGTCGTGATATGCACCATTTCTGGGACAGCTTCACATAGTGGAAACCAGGTAGCACTTCCCCAGTTGCCAAATTTGCTGGAACATTATTAACTCACTCCAAAAATCTGGAAACTTGGTTAAGAGGTAAAGTGTTAAACTCCCTCTTCTCTTTCTGAAATGACCTTTTGAGAATTGTCAAGACATTTTCATCAGCTCCTGATCAGTGCTATTTGGGGTTAATTCTGACCCACTTCAGTAGTTCTTCAGAAGCAAGAATTATTTCCTTAGTTTGTGAAAAGCACTTCAAAGATCCTTCAGTGAAATGTGAAAATACTATTATTCTCATTCTCAAATACTAAGGTAAAGAATCACATTAAAATAGCAATATAGAAATGTTGCAAAGGTGATTAACTACAATGGAAAGCAACATTCTTCACTGGAAAGTGTCCCATATTTGAAAGGCCAGACATCCCTATATGCATATTTCACCTGTTTAATAAATGTTGTCTCAACTGCACACTTATGTATTTTTCTTAAAGAGAAAATTGCTTTTATTTCCTTCTCTTTCTTCTGCATTATGGCATTAAAGCAGGACATCATGCCAAACAACAGTATAAACAAACAGCATCACCAGATACTTAAGGGTCTTTAGCTCCTAAATTGGCTAAAGCATAAATACAAACTGACGTCAAACATTTGGGATTACCATTTAAAAATTGCTGTTTTCTGAGACACTAATGAAAGCCATTCATATGAGAAAATTCAGTGTCTACAGTAGGAGGAACAAGCTGCCCAGACTCCAGAGTAAGGAGTCAAAGAAATGGTCTGCTTCTCTTAGAATAAAAAACCTGACAATTTGCTTTAGACCTATGAGAAGCACCAGATACAAAGAATATGAAGAGATTATTTAAATGTGTCTAACTCTTGAAGATTTGTGAGTGTCACCACCAGTCCTTGCTCTGCCACCATTATCAGCAGTGTTTTTATCACCTCCTTTTCTCATCACAGTCCTTGTACAGTGGAAGCCCATCCTGGCTGTGCACTGGAGCTGCACAGCACACCCCGTGCAATGCAGAGTGCAGTTGTGTGATGATACTGACCTGCCCCAGAGCTGTAAAATGTCACCTTCCACGTTTGATCTTCAGGGTCTCAATTAAACAGCTGAAATCTTAAATAAGTAAGATAAGAAGCAGTGATGAAGTTTATATAGGATCTCTGTCTTTCTCCCTCCTAAGCATGGAATTAAAAGTACATTTTGTAAGGCAAAACAAATTCCTGAGTAGATGTTGGTACTAATTCAGGTCCTGAAGTGGTATAGCCAAATGGCAGCACACTCTGAGGTGTGTCAATTCTGCTTCTCAGCATGATTAACTCAGCAGGATGGAGCAAAGCACTATATATGGCTTTTAGGACCTATATCAGCTTAATGAGCATTACCTTGCACATCCCAAGGTGACGTATTTTTCCACCAAGTTCTATGCTGGGAATTGCCTAGAGATAAAGAGGAGCTTTTGAATGCTCCTTGTAGTTCAGAGTAAGTTCAAGCAATCATACACTTTGGGGCAAGCAAACATTTGCGTTTCCACAAGTAGTGAAGATTTCAGTGGGAAAGCACAACTTTGTATATGAAGATGTGGTGCCTTTGGACACAAACTAACCAGTGCATCCCCAGCCCCAGCCTAGGACTTCTGTCAAAACAGCACCTTTTCCTTCTTCATCTGTGCTAGTTGCCCAGGGGCCAAAAGCAGAGCAGGTACTGGGGGCACCACCTGCTTCTGTAACTTCCTGTCTTGCTCACAAAGCCATTTGACCAGTGGTTCAAACTCTTGATGGAGCAAATCCTTGCCATCCTAGAAGATGTAAGCTACTCCACATGGTACAAATTCACTACAAGGTCTGTGGAAGCCTTGCTTGTGATGAGCCTGAAGTCCAGAGCTTATAGCTCATAAAATCAAAGGTCCTGTGTCCAAGTGGAGACAGATCTGTGTTAGCATAAAACCTTGAGTGGTGACAAGGCCCCTGAGCAGCTGCAGAGCTTGCTCCATTCTCTGGGACAGAAGGTGGAAGGAAGGGAATGTCCCTTCTCCAGCAGTTGGCTCAGAACACTCCAGGAGCAAGAAAAGACAGGTTCAAAGGGAGGCCATTTGCCAAAAAAGGACAATGCTCATCTGTTCTCACCAGCTCTGTGACCCATAGCTGCCAAAGCTGCTGGGTACAGTGATACACATTACTAACAGCTTCTGGTTTGGTAAGGGGCCATATAAGAAGAAAAATTTCCTTCTGCAACAGGAGATGGACCACAGATTTGGTAGCTGCCAATGTGCAGGAAGGAAGGGGAAGGGAGTATTCTCCCCCTCAGATGGTTCAGCTGCATTTTGCATGCAGAAGTGAGGAAAAGAGATCAGGTCTGCAAACCTCCCCCTTGAATACAGGGCATATTGCATGTATTCAGGGCCTAGGATAAACTAAAATAGAAAAACATTTGTTTCAGTTCACATCTTGGTTGTGGCTCATGTTTTATTTACAGAAAGGGCAGAAGTTTCCATGACTGAAGAAATCCCCTTTCTTTTTCTGCAGGTTTTAGAAAACCAATGAGCAGTACAGCAATGCCACTGAACTCAGGACTTCAGTCACCTGCTTTCTAATTCTCAAAGCAGCTAAAGCCTTGCAGTCTTTTTTTACCTTTTATAGTCACAGGACTAGTCAAGCAAAATCTTGATTGGATTATTCTGCTTTAATTACAAAACACTCAGACCAAAGGCATAATAGTACCTGGTACATATGTACACATTTCTCTCAATTATAACACAAAAGACCAAAATGCCATCTGGTCCTGCTGTAGATCAAACATTCCCCTCTGGCAAGATCTTTGGAGTATGAACAGATACCACAGTAATGCCTGAACTGCCTCTTGTGTGATGGACACCAGACTCTGTATTTATTTATCACATACTTTGAGATCCTTTAGAGTGGACTGTACATGAGATAAGCAAGAGAACAGAAGCAAAACTGGAACCTTGGGGAGTCCATATCCCACCACCCCCTGGAAAAGAAAGGCAGAGATCAGGGTAACTTTCTCTTTGCTGCAGTTAGGACAAGGTAGATAAATCACAAGGTTTTTTTATTGCTGGTGAACTCAAAACAGGCAACTTTAATCTACTGAGGAAGATACACATACAAACAAATGTTAGGCCTTGTGCGTTTTTTTTCTTCTTAATGTAAATGTCTCTTCAACTTCAGTCCAGCTCCTGAGCTCCCACTGAGCTGCCACTGAGATCCTGGTAACATGCTCTGGGCAGTTCTGCAAGATGTTACAAGAAGCATCACAGGTATTAAAAAGGGAGAGTATGCAGTAAAGACAAAGCTCTGACAGCAGCCATGTTGCTCAGAAAGGAGAAGTCTGGCTAGTCCAGCTGCATTAGGTATGTGGTATTATACATAATTAAATGATTTAAGAATTTTCCAGGTCCTTTTCTGTTTCTGGTGTGCAAGCTGCAAGTAAAGTGCACTTCTGGGTATAAATTACCACTCTATGAAGATGCAATAGCTGGGCGATACACGTCAGACACCAGTGGAAAGCAGACTACAACAGCTGTTTCAATGACACAGGCAATAAGAATAATGCCCTAGGATACTAGATGCTGCTGGGAAACCCTTCCATATTTTGGGCAGTTAAATATTACATCACTCAGCAAAACACAAATTAAGTGTCATTTATATGGGACCTTCTTAAGTATAGACAATAACAGACATGACTGCAATTGCACACCAGGCTAGTTCTGTGGACAGCCAGTCCTCCACAATACATTGCTAACTCCTTTTAACCTTTTCAAAGAGTTTTTTAACAGCTAAGGAGAAAGCAAGAATCCTTAGGATCTTTCTATAAAGCTGAGGGTTTTATATGATGTGGGGGTGGTGTAGGAGGCAGCACAACATCACATTTAAGTTATGCTGTGAGAGGACAACCCAGCTTTAGACATAGCATTTGATGATTGTGACATAACCAGGGCCAAAATGGTGGGATTCCAACTCTCATCTGCACCTTGCAATTCTTGTTCTGCTCTAGTAGAGCTCATCTACATTATCCCACACAAAAAGCTCTTTTTTCTCCTCCATGTACAGTTTCAGGTGACTATTTTGCCTGGGTCTATATTCCTAAGACCAAACTACATACTGTTCCTCTGATTTCATAACACTGGCATCACAGCATCAAAAGAACTATCTGTTCAGTGTTTGTTCTCTTTTAATTTAATGAACTATAAAAAGGGAACTCTAAATACCCACCCAAGCAGTCTCAGTGATTCAGGATACATTGCATACCCAGGGCAGATTTGATTAACTTCTCGCCACCACTGTTTTCATGTGTCCATTGCCAGCAATGGGTGCCATGTAAAAAGGGGAAGGAATAAAATAATTGCTCTCTGTGTAATGCAAAAAAGGATTAACACTGCTGTGTAAGAGCAGAACCAATTCTACTCACATGGCCAACAGTGCTTTTCCTCTCAGGAATGACTGCACCAGGGCAAGGAGCAGGTTCATAGCAGAGCACCCCCTACCAAAGGCAAGGGACATACACAGAAATGGCCCAACTATTTCCAAAATAAGAGTGGAATCCTACAACAGATCTGCATTTCAAGCCAAATTATCCCTGGTACCACTCTGCTGACTGTTGTGGAAGAACAAGAAAAATTAATCTGGCCTTATGGGACAACTCTGGCAAACCTTCCCCATAAATCAGTTCAGGAGTGAGACATCTGGAAGCTCCATGTTTCTTGCTAACTTCAAAGGCCAAGAGTTGACAGAGTGAATTGCAAACTTGTGGCTGCCACTATCAAACATCCTCCCTGCACCACAACTGTTCTTGTTCTCCACAAGTGTTACCAATAGGTTAAATTTCAAACTGTCCCTGGTGCAGGTAGGTCTACAGTGAAGCCACAGCAGGCCCTCCTGCTCCACTCTCTACTGCTGCTCTCACACCCTAACTCAGTCTCATTCGGGCAGAGTATGAAGTGCGTGCTTTTCAGAGATGGGTGTTTTGGGTTTTGTTCTTTTTTTTCTTTTAGTAAATGTATCAGGTAGCATGGTATATCTTTTGCTGCCTCCAATTACTGTCACAACAATATGGTTATGGTTATTTAAAGCAGAATTTGAGAAGAAAAAGCAAATCCACTTGATACATTGAGCAGAACACTAGGCAGAACTGAGCCAAGGTCTGCCAGTGCTGAAGGAACATGGAAGTCAGTGCCAGAGAACCAAATCCTGGGTCATCCTTAGCCACATGAAGGTTTTGACCTTCAAATACAATGGGCTGCAGCCAGACTAAGTCATTGACATCACCAGAAACAGAGGAATCCCTGGAAAGCAAGGCAGAAAAGTCTTGTGGGCTATATAGTCTCTACAAGTTTTGCACGGCTGAGATGTGAGGTGGAATCTGCAGCAAGATCTGCTTTGGGGGGGACAAAGGAGATGGGAAGACTTGCACTATTTCTTGCGCCTTTTGCCAAGATTCAGATAGCACAGGTTATGGTAAAATTCACTTGGCAAAAAAGGCCTTTATTAGAAAAAAAAAAAAAAAGAAGAAAAAAAAATTCTAGTGAGTATCAGGAGTATCAGGACTGCGATTTCAAAAAGTACAAGATCTGTATAAATTCAGCAAGATGTCCAGCACCAGATTATTTCATGGTGCAACAAAGAACCTGGGGAGAGGCCAATGGGACCTGGTGAAGGGAACACCCTCTACCTCCCCAGCAGACTGCCAGTCTTAGGTACTTCTCTCAACAACAGATGGATTTTGCTTGTTCCTGCAGCATCTCAGGTCCCACGGGAGGTATTGGTTGCAAGCAAGCACCTGAATATTGCCTAATGAAGTAAGCCAATCACTAACTCAGCTGGCGTGTCCATGCCCATCCACTGATTAGGTGGGGTTTTTTTGGATGCATTTCCACCGTAGCATTTCTTTTTTCTTCGTTTTCCACTTTAAAGTGTAAGCAAAAGGACTGCTTTCATCAGTAATAAGTTAAAATCAGAAACGACCTAACTAACAAGTAACTGATATTGGTCCTTGGAGCCCAAAGAGTAAAATCCATAGAAAATCTATTGGTTCCATTTTTTCTGGTATATCCCATGCACATCCCCATTAGAAAAATGGGGTTTATGAATCTTATACAGCAAGGAGCAGTACCTCAGAGCCAGAGCTGACTGTCCATGGTAGAGGTCTGGGCTCTCTCAGATTGCTAAGTGTGGCTCTAAGTCACTGCTCAATCCGTCTTCACGTGGCCGTTGGCCAAGGCCACGGGCGCGGTGGGGGCCCCGGGCTCGGCAGTCTCATCAAATCGTAAGCGCAGGGTGTTTCTGATCACCAGCTGCTCCATGATGAAAGAAGCACAAAACCATGGGATGGCATACTCCAGGGTGATCAGGCCCATGAAGTCAAAATCAAACTGGGAATAGTCCCATGGACAGGCATTGAATTGGCGTAGGATGAGGCCAGTGGTGAACTCCCAGAGGTATGTCCACAGTGTGTAAATGAAGCAGCGCACTAAAATGTTACACTTGTCTTTGAGATACAGATACATCTTCTCCACAATGAGGATGGAGGTGCCATAGATGAAGAGTGCCCACACACTGGTAACACCTGGGAACTTCCAGTTGAAGTTGACCACAAACTCCCAGGCAGCTGTGAACATCACCTCACAGAAATAGCCGTGGATGGCGTAGAGGTACCATCGTGAGAAAGCGGTCAGAGGTTCTGCCGCAGCCATTCTTCTGCACTCACCCCAGCAGCACTCTGAAAGGAAGAGGGAGAGAGGGAGAGACGAGTCAACCAGGATGTCACAAGTCCTTATCCCCTAGATGGCAACAGACAAACCTGTAACAAAGGATAAAACTGACAAAAAAGTGACTCTTATTTTCACCGCAACAGATTTTAAGTCCTCGGGAAAGGTGGCACCTTAGAGAGATCCATGACTCAGGATAGGTCTGAATAACATATACTGCTCTGCCTGAAAAATGGAATGCTGCTGGTACTACATTGGCAATGAGGAGGGAGTTGATACGTACAAGGGCTTTGCCAGGAGCAAGGTTGCCAAAGAATTTACTGGTTGCAAGTCAGCAGAAAAATATAAGCGCAAGGAGCACACATCATCTGTTTGCTCATTTCAAGAAACAGCACTACACCTTACTTTTCTGATAGTACTGTGGAATAGATTAGTTGAACACAGCATTGTAAAACTGGGCCTTTCCAGCTGCTGCCTACTCTCTATACCCAAAATGTTTACTGTAGTCTAAAACTGAGCTAAAGCAAGGGAACTGGAGGAGAAAATTTGGAGATTTTATACTTTAAGTCATCATACCTTGCACTCATTATTCAGCTGAACTTTTATTTTGCCTGTTGAAGAACTCATCCATTGTATGGCTAGCATTTGTAAAATAATTTTCTTATGGTGTCAGACTTCCTGATACCAAGTCAAAAAGCACAAGTGAGCCACTGAAGTCCATTCAGATTTGACTTCAGGACAGCAAAGCACAAAGGAGGAGAATAAAAAGGAACAGCTGAGCCTAGAGAGGGGTATTTAGTCATGATAAATAGGAAACCAGAACAAACTCTCATTGTCTATACAGGAAGAAATTGGTGAAGAGTTTTTGAAAAGGCACAATTTGCTTATCACTGAGCTGTTTCAGCACAATTATCTTTTACACTTTCTGTAAAGATTCACAAGTCTGCCATGCTACAGTCAGTGACACAAGGTGATTATAAGCACAATTTTACTGAAGCCTTGCAGATTTGTATCACAGGATGAATTTGTCTTCTTTCATTCTTAGAAACTTACTCTTTCAAGTTGAGTTTCTCTGGACTCTTCACCAAGCACTATTTAACTTGCTCTGCACTTGGCAATTCCATGGGACAATGTGCTAGGGAAAGGACCACACTAACTTTATGTACAGTCATTCCGTGCCATCTGGAAAGAGGCTGTTCCTGCCCTGCCCTGTAAACACAGTGCCTCTCTGAACAAAGTACTAATGGGCAACTGATAGGAGATAAGAAAAACTTCTATAAGGAGAAACAGAACTATAATAATAAACATGAAGAAGATATGCACAAAAGAATATTGAAAGTGAAAAGGACAGAGTTGTATCCATAATTCACACTTCTCTTAACCAGACATACAAACAACCAAAGCCTTGACAGTTCCTATGATTTGGGTGCTTGAACAAAGACCCATTTTCTAATGGCAGAATCCATTCCATACAGGACCCTGTGCCTTCATTACATGCTACACAGAAAGGTCAACAGCACATAGTGAGCTTGTAGGTGAAAGAATAAAGAATCATTAGAGATTGCCTCATGTCTCCTAACAATTCAATCCCAAGAAACCCTGCAAGATAGCAGAGGAGGTGGCACATGAGAAATATGCAGGAAGTGTATATCCACACAGTCTGTAAGAAGCTAATGCACAAGGGCACTGCAAATCAAGGAGAGTTTGGCAATGGGATGTTACTTGGTTAGTTTGCCAACACAGTTGATAAGTTTAGGACTCTGAATTCTCATATCATTACTCTATTCTGACATAATTTCAGGAACAAGTCAAAAATCAGAGGTACAGCAGTAAGGGAAAGCAGTAAGAAGCTGTCATGATTTAAACCCATACAGCCACTTGCTCATTGCTCTCCAGTGGGATAGGAAGAAGAATCGGGGGAGGGGAGAAGTAAAACTCATGGGTTGAGTTTAACAATTGAAACAAAGTAAAATGTAATAATAATGTAATTAGCTCAGTTGGATAGAGCATGATGCTAATAATGTCAAGGTTGTGGGTTTGATCCCTGTATGGGCCATTCAATTAAGAGTTGGACTTGATGATCCTTGTAGGTCTCTTCCACCTCAGAATATTCTGTGATGCTTCTATAATATGTAATGTCATTATCTAGAGAAGAAAATTGTAAAGATTCTACTAAGTTGCCATGGGATTGTATGGTTTTCCTCTTTTTCTATAAGCCTAACTTTTTCACCTGTGATCCTTAGTCCTTGCACTTCTCATGCTTTACATAAAATATATTTGAACTGTTAGCTGGGAGCACCCTTGGATCAAATCTCTAGAGGGTCCTTCCCTCTCCCTCTCCATTTTCATTCCAAGGATCACTTCACCAATTATTTCCGTTGCCTTATACCTCCCTACAAAAGCCAAAGACTCATAGAAACACTCATAGAAACATATCCAACAAGCCACGTCCTGTTCTATCCCACACTATTTTCTTTGTGCAATGAACATTTCTCTTTCCTGGTTCCATACCACAAACTTAATAAAAATCTATTTATTTCCTGTTTCTTTTTTACTGATTGCAAAATATTCAGTTACTACACTAGAAGTGTAATAACTGAATTTAGATCAGGTCTCGGACATCTACAGTACAAGCTAACCCACTGCAAAGACCACTGTTGAGTTCTTTTGATTCACATGGCTTTCACCACAACTGCAAAGAGACAAACATCAATGCACTAGCACTGTCTTGGTATTTGCCTTCTCTACTGTCATGTCTCCAGTGGGCCCAGCCTCGATGGAAAGTTCCTCTTTACCAGATGCTTGCAAGAGTCCTGACAGACTTCCTGCTGATTAGGAGCATCCCAAGATAGGGCAGATGCCAATCTGTGGTTGCCCAAACGTAACTGGTTCCACTGTCCTAGACACTAAGCAAATCCACAAGTCACAGCTTCTCCTGGAAAATATTTAATCCAAAATAAAACAAAACGTACACAGTAAGACAGAAAGGGAATGGAGGATACATTTAGGGGGGCTATCACAAGCCACAGCACATCACTGCATAAGCAGGGGACTGTACAGTTTAATGGTTACAAATCACTTGAGCATTTACAGAACAATTAAAACTGCAGCTTTTCCCAAGCATCTTATTTCCCAGCCACACCAAATTATTTAGTGTCTGGTAAGCAATACTGCACAAGAAGGTCTCAAGAGGGACATAAAGGAGAAAAGTGTTGTTTTATTCGGCAGCAATTCACAATAAAAGAATCAAGCTGAAAAGCATGACATTAGTGGGAGAAGCATCCAAACAGAAGGCCAAGACTGGATTCAGTACAAAATGCAGAATTGTGAAAAGTCTTAAGTAGATAATTGAACTTGGTGATGCAAAACCTTTAATGGAGTGATAGTAATGACCAAAAGGCTCTGAACGTATGGGAGCTATTCAGTCTCCTCAGGAAAACAAATGACACTCATCACTGAGGCACTTACAATGGGATGGGCAGCAGCTTCCTGAAAATCAGAAACACAGCTGCCAGCTATGCAATTGTCTCAGCAGAGAGCAAACAATGCGTGGAGACTGCTCATGGATGACCATGCTTGCACTGAGGCAGCTCGCACTGTGCTGTTTTGGGGAAAATAGAGAACTTCTAAATTCAAAGTTTTGAAAATGTTTTCCATCATCAGCAAATTATATTTCAAATAGTTCCTCTAATACAAAGTTATTAGGAAACCTGAGCTAGGCCAGCACAATATTTTTTCTTCTTTCTCTAGCAAGACCTTCTTTTCCAGCTTACTGAGGGGAAAAAAAGGCAAGTCTGTGGAAACCACACTTGGACCTCCAAGGAACACTCAGTCCTTTCCCTGAATGCCCTGCCTGTGTGCATAACTCTGCTGGCAACAAAGGAGCCAAGAGCCCATTCCACCTACAGGAAACGAGCACAGACCTAACAGGGGAAAGTATATGAAGGACTGAGCTTCTCTAGAGAAATCTGGTTGCAGCAACAAGTTCACTGAGGACACAAAGGTGGGAGGAGTGGTCGATACCCCCTAGGGCTGCATAGCTCCTCAGAAGGATCTCAACAGGTTGGAGAGATGGGCAGAGAAGAACTGCCTGAAATTCAAGACAAATGCAGGGTCCTGTGCCTGAGGAAGAGTAACTCCATGTAAGGACAAGAGACAATGGGCAGAAACTGATGCAGGAAGTTCCACCTGAATATAAGGAAGACTTTCTTTACTCTGGGTGATGAAGCATTGGACAGGTTGCCCAGAGAGGTTGCAGAGTCTCCCTCACTGGAGATATTCAAGAATTGTCTGGATGCAATGCTGTGCCATGTGTTCCAGGATGACCCTGCTCGAGCAGGGAGGTGGGACCAAATCACCCACTGTGGTCTCTTTCAACATGACCCACTCTGTGATCAGGGCAGGACTTTGACTTATGGCTGCAAAAACGCACCAAGATTACACCTTAATATTTTACCATTTCAGCTCCGAAATGGATATTAAAAATCTCCTAGGTTGAGGTAAGATACAGATAAAACTGATGCACCAGGCCAAGTAAGGAGAAAGGACTTACAGACTGCCCCACTTCATGACCCCATTGTGCAAGAGGAGCACTTCCATGCTCACATTTGTTTTTGCAGGTGATGCAGCCTTGGCAGGCAAGAGGGAAGTGATCAGAAGATGGACTGATGGTAGACCAAGAAATAAGGGTAGATTTGTCTCACACAGGCACTGCAGGAGAGACCTCAGTGGATGTTGTATTCATGCCTGATTAAGTTCTTGAGCACTGTCTGCCTCATTTTTTTTCAAAGCTCTCATTTGCAGTGGCTTTCTGCCCATTTCCCCACTACCAAGCCAAACTGTGCTTAAAAAAAAGTTCTTACATATTGTCTTTATTCCCTTTAATCCAGCACAATTATTTAGATGCTCTGGATGAGTGTAATGAGACCTCCTAAAGAAACTCTGAATTAACTCTGAAATGCTAATAAAAGAAAAACACAAACAAAAACCTCCATGAGACAATTCCCCTAATGAATTCTGAGTCTATGAATTCTGTCAGCTCACTGATCCACCACAGGTGAACTTGAACTACTGCAGCATGTTTCATACCCTTACTGCCCACTTATTTCTGCTAGTTAAAAAGTTACAGCACAGTATTATTTTACAGATTCATACATACTAATATTTAGTTCTATAACATGCATGTTCATATTTTTAAGAAACGCCTTAGGGATCTATAACCCTATGTTATATATCACAATTACTCCTAAATTTGGAAAACTGCAAAGGAGATACATAGACAGTAGGATACTTTAGTCTCCCCAAACAACAGGACCATGAGCAGCAGACCAAGCTGAAATAAAGGGTACTTTCCTCTCCCTGCCCATGAGCTGTACTGCTGATGTCCTCCTTCCTCAGATCCTTATTATCCAAACAGTACTTATGTAAAAATAACTGTTTCTCATGACTTTTTAATTACTTTCACTGGCACATCATTGTAGCTACTGTGTTCTTCCTTCAGACCGGGAGAATCAGATGTGTATCTGCTCGTCTGCTTTAGCAAGGGTTACAGTGGATACAAGAACGTGTTGGTGAAAATTGACATGCATTTTTGGGCAATACCTGTTTAACTGTAATTCTTCTTATTTTGCGTTTTCCCTGTGAACAAACACCTAACAAGCATACCTTTTGCAACCATGGACAACAGTCAATGAATATGCTGCAAATCTGGCTTCAACATTTTCACAGAGACCTCAGACATCAATAGAAGAAATGGTTTACAGAACACTAGATGTGTACAGAACACTAGGTACTAGATTTGGCCTCAAGACATGAGTTCATCAGTGTTTAAAGATTTATACAGTGAAGTCTTAGTGGTACTTATGTGCTGAAGTCATAACTCTGAGGAGATATTCATCCTTCAGGTAACTGAGAGACTCAATTAAATGTGGCTCAGAAAATGGGATTTCATCTGTACTGAAGTGTGGAAGGGCTCCAGCAGATCGATTAATCAAGGCCAGCAATGAAGTTAAAAGCATGCCACAGACATCTCCAAATACAGACTCTCAGTGCTTCCAGGAAGGATCTGGAGCCCTTGGATTTTGGTCAGTTCTGAGTCATCTGTTTTTGCTGCTTCTTTGTTTGGACTCTACCTCCATCAGGATGCACACTGTCTCCCTTCCACATACTGCAGGGTCACAAAGCACAGACTATTTCTTATCTGTGTTTTCCCCTCATTTTTGTCTCTAGCTCCTTTCCCATAGAAGGCGCATCATTTCCCTGCACTCCTTGTTTCCTTGTTCCCTTGCCCAGTTCATTCTGTACCAGCCTCTGATCCCTGTCTATCTTTCAAATCTGGTCCAAAGAGAATTGAGAAACAGTAAAAAAGAATGACGACAAAAGGAGATTAAATTAATCCAATTAGCAGGCTAACCCAAAGGGATGGGAAGTGTAGCTCTTAGCGGTAATGCCTGTGTGTGGGCTGCCCAGAAGGTACCATTTCACAACAGAAAGGAGAAAGGTAGGATTTTCTTGGGTAGGAGTGTAGAGGGAGGATGGCTTCTCAGAGGACAAATAGAAAATATGAAGACATTGTTTAAAGAATAGTGTTCTGACTAAGGTGATCTCATGAATGGCAGTAGAAGTGCAAGAAGTGGAGACTTTCCATGTCCTGCTGCACACACAGCAGGAAATGTTACATTACCTGAACACATCTTAGACCACAGTGACCACTCCAACTTGAGAACAGATTAAGGCAGTAGCTCTTCACTTACAGCGACCAAGAGGAATGTTTCTTTTGTACCTGACAGAAGTTAAGATCCCCCAGGAGTCATGCAAATAGCAGACTTGAAAGACACTATGAAAAATGACTGAATCCAAACTTGACATCTGCAAGTATTAAGCCCACATCTCCCCAGAATCTCCTTCAGGTAAGGTCATGTTCTTCTCCAAGCCTATTGCCATAAGGTTCTTGTGCCTTACCTGCTGCCCTTCCCTGTTTGGAAAAGCTGCCCTGAGTTCCCAACATTTGCTGGTACTATGGTTCTCCAAACAAGCAAATGACCAGCAAGAGCCTAAGTGCCCCTGATGTGGCTCCAGAACAAAGCAGAGACTTGGAAGCCAGGACTCTTCTATAGGAGCAGGCAAAGCTTCCCACCAACACTGAGGAGGAGGGAGTCAGCATTATGGAAAGTCTGTCTCCAAGGAGATGGCACGACCAGGGGCACAATCTGCTCTGAGAATCTGTATCAGGCATCCTTCAGTTTTGGGTGCTTAGTTGCTGGATTCACCATTATCTTCACCTGGATAGTTGACTTCTTTCTCTGCAGCGAGAACACACCTGAGTTCCTAAAACCCAGTTTCAAACAGTGACACAGGTTCACACCCCATGACTTCAGGCCTAGGTATGAGCCCTTACAGCTCCCTGAGGGGCAGCTGCCTGACTCGTAAGCTCCTGCGAGCCGGGCCCCTTCACATCAAACCGTGCATTCAAGTACAGTGGCAATCAAAACTCATGTGTGTTCTCAAAAGCTTGAGCTTAACACATGATATCTGCTGACTGAAGAAAATCTGACATTCAAAGAATATAATGCGCATCATGCCTTGCTGCAACCCAAACCAGTGTGACGAATGGAGGGAGAGAATTTGTCCTGAAACACAAGAGTTTGCAAGATTTTGTCCTTTCCACTGTCACTACACAGCCAACACCTGTAAAGAAAAGACAACATTATGGCAAGACATCATGTGTCACCCACCTTAGGTGGTTTCTTACAGCTTTTTGGAAGTTCAGACAGTTCATTTTTGAAAAAGTGCTGTTTTTCTCTTCCCAGCAAATGTCTCATCTTTTCAAAGCAAAATGGAAAGCAAATAAACCATTCTGCTTCAACCTACAATAAAAAACTGATCCACCCACAAAGGTCAGTATTAGTAACAAATAAATAAGCTTAGCCCAGCACTTCTGAACAATCTTTAGTAATAAGCCAGAAACAGGATGAAATGGATGAAAGGCAGATTTGGAGGAAAAAAAAAAAAAAAGACAAAAAAATTCAAACATTTTTCACATTGAAAATAAAGCTTGAAAAATACTATAATCAAGTTGTTAAAGTATCTAAAATCCTAGCTTGCTAACATACTGACACAATCCAAGTCACTTAAATCTGTATCACTGACAGATCTAAAATAGTCTTTCCTCATTTGCTACAGGTAAAGGTCAAAGCATCATTTCATAAAAATAGCTGCTTCTTTCAGGGAAATTTCTGTTGAATAAACACAACTGTAAAGAATTGTTTCCTTCTCCTTTTATTACTCTTCACTGGTGCACAAACCTTTAAAAATTCCCAGAATTCAACTAATAGTAGGTAAATGGATAGTTTAAGTACCTGCAGTTAGCAACTACAGTAACTCTTCATCTAGAAGGAAGAGAACTGCTGCAGTTCATAAAGAAATGTAACATCTTGGTCTAAGCTGAGTTAGGTTGAAACCCTGCAAGCAGAAGGTACTGCATAAAGTCAGATGAAACAGGAGGGAGCACACTTTTAAGCACCTTCAAGTTTGTGGCCCAAGATTGTCATACAAAGAGTTTCCTTCTCTCTTTCCTCTTTTGGAAATCTCTTGGTGGCAATTCTACATCAAATAATTTTTTCTTCTCAATATACAGTTTTTTCCTTCCTTAACATTAAGCTATTTCTAAAATGTCAAAGAATCAGGTCTCCCAAGGGCTATCTGCTACTCACTAGGCTGCAACTCCTCATGTTTCCTCCCAGCACTCCTGGTATAAAACTTGAGCCGTCTCAGAGCACTAAATTATCCTTTTTCACTGAAGGAATCCCTGTGGAGCCTCCAAGATTACCTCATCTACCTCATCTTCTTAATTTCACACAGGCATCAGAGGTAGAAACATTCAGAAAAGGAAGGGTAGAAGAGGATAAATCTCAGAATTCTACTGATCATCTCGTCATGTCCAGAAAGATCCTCAAGTAGGCAACCATGCCAACAACTCGGAAAGGCAGCTCCTCTAAGCAGTTTCCCAGAGTTTTTCCCACTAGTGCCCACCAAATATACCCATACCATGGGTATTAATCATGCAACCACTGGTTTGAAAAGTACGTAATCAATAGTAATCAGGAAATACATTGTATGCATAAATCAATTAGTGATGAGTTTTTTACTTTATTGTTCAGATTTATTTCAATTCAGCACCACTTAGGTAAATTTGTCTTCACAGACTTGTCAAATCTCTCTGTTCTGAACAACAGGTCAACAAAATCTTGAGTTTTAGGGCCCAGTTCTTATACAGAAAATATATCCCCGCAGTGTGTTGGGTACTTCTATTCCTATTTACATCTTTGCAAAAGAAGGCTGACATTTTTAGCACTGTTATTACCTAGAGGTATCAGGAAGCTTATTATTCAAGTTACAATCACAAAGACACCATCTTCATGTTTTATGCACACCTGTCATTTTTCTCTTCTGTAAACCTGAAGCATGAGATTCACCATGAACCTCTAATGCTTAGGCGTTTACTACTCCCCTTCAAGTCATTAATTTGATTAAGTGCTGTGTGTCCCAAGAAGAGCTTTCCCACAGGGAAATGAGACTGATACTCAATCTTCTGAAAGGTGGAAAGTTGCACACTCAGGAGCTCTTTTAAAAAAAAAGGAATAGCTCAACTTTTGTGCCCCATGCAGAACTGGTATTTGCCAGGCTGGTTTATTTCTCCCTGTCATTCAAGAAAGCTCTTCAGCCACCAATTTCTTCACTCAGCACTGGTCCATGAGCTATTGCTGTTGCATCCTATAGCTCCCTCCTTTTCCAATCAGCCAACTTATGAAGGTATTGTTCCAGCAGTGTTTCCCAGGACTATTCTTCCAACTGAGACGTGCTCCCAGCTGTGGCTTCATTCACTCCAGCTCATGACCCAGGGAGCTGCATTATAAGGATGTCTCCTCAGAACAGACCTGATGCCACTTAGGCTCTTTTCCTACTGTTTCTGAGTTTCTTATTGCCTCTCTCCTATATCACAGAACAATGGATTGTTCTGTAGTTTGGACTGGACCATAGATATCTGCTTTAATGAAGGCAAATCAGCCTGCTGTGTCTACATAAATTTGAATTCTATTCACAGCTGTATAAATATATAAAGAAAAGAGATGCCATTTATTTGCTGATTTGTCCTCTTTTCCCCTCTACTTGAAGAGGATGGATCTTTTTCCTTATAACTGCCTCTTCTGACAGTGTTCATTTTTGTGCTGAGGTGAGCTTTTACAAACACTACAAACACTACTATTGGATTTATGATACCTTCAACCTGCCAATCATTTATCACAGCTTCACAAAATGTGCTCACTTCAGCCTTAACAAAGCCCCTCTGAAAATAGATCCACTTAATATTATGATTATACTCTTCTTCCACATTTCCTTTTGTGACTGCAGTATGTCCAAATGACCATGTCCTATTGAACAGTCTCCCCAATAAAACCAACAGATTCACTGCTCCAATACTGGAAAGAATTTTCAAAATTTGTTTGTATTTATTAGTCAATGTAAGGGTAACGCTTTGGGTTCCTTAAGACAAAAAAGTCTGTATGTATGTGCACAGGGCTGCTTCAGAATATTCTAAATGCCTGAAGCCTAGAAATTTACCTTTCATAGTATAGCAAGACCAGATCATGAAATAAAGCAATACCATAGCTTCAGACTGCTTTACAGATCTATCAAATTATGAGATCCAATCTCAGCCTTCTCAAAAATTCTAAACCATCTCCTGTGAATAGCAGCTAACATGCATCTGCTTCAGGATTCATAGAATGTAACTGCATCATGTTAATACCACCTATTTCTAAACACCTGAAAAAGGAATTAAGTTTCCAGCTTAGAAAATAAAATCCTTCAGAATTGCAAGCTCTAATCCTGAACTCAGCAAGGATGTAAAAATACTACTCACCTCTGCACTCAACTGTCAGTCTGCACAGAAGACATTTTCCACTCTCAGCTGCAGAAAGATGGTACAGTTGCAAAAGGTCAAAGCACAATGATAACAGGGGACTTGAATTTTGAGTCCACACAAGCAGCTACTGCAGTAGAATACAGAGCAATTTTCTTGCTTGTGTATTTGTATTTATTCTGTTTTACATGCTTCAAAAAAGAAAATGTTCCAAAACACACACAGCTTTTTCCTTATACATATTCATTTAATTCCCAGTGACTGACAAAACATCCTCATAATAGAAACATAGGCAGTAATTGGCAAAGATCCTTGGCCATCCCAGAAGAGAGACAAGATAACAATGTATTCTTTTACTTGCCTCTGGAAGATGCTCTTTCCAAAATAGATAACTCACGCTGATGCATAATGCAGAAAGTTCATGTTCTCACTATCAGAGTTTCTGCTTCATTTACAAAAACACTGATGTTTCTCTGGACAATTCAGACAGTACTTTTCACTGACCCTGAACTCCCTGTACTCCTGAGGGTCATGCAGGTGCCTTAGGAACGTGGAGATACAAGCGTGAAGAAGGAGGAGTTGGTAGCCCAGTGTCTCCATCCAGCTGGATTGTGATGTGCACAATCCTTCCCCATTGCAGGCTTCACAAGAAAATGCTCATGCCAGGAAGAATTAGCTACTGCAGATCCAGACTATGTTTTCAGTAACTTTGATCTTACTACTTTGGTCAGATTAGAGGCAGAAAACATGATACTCAAGTTCAAACAACTTCAAGCCCAAAGATGGCCTGAGTATCTGTAATTTACTGGCCCACTTCTACCTCCCTCTCAATATCAACTGACTCAGTAAAACCTATCATCTCTCCTTAGAAAAGGAAATACTGAGCTGAACAGACTTCACCTGGTTTCCAGAAGAGGCTTATTTTTGATGTCTCATGGCAGCCTAGTAGCTGAATGTTATGAAACACAGGACACCCTCAGCTGAAACACTGGAAGAGCCATTTACACCAGACAAAAGCATGTAAGAGGAAATAATAAAACCACAACTTCCCAGCCATGCGGTTCAGTTCGACCTCAACACCTCCTGTAGTTTCTCTTTTTGCCAAGTACCGCGCTTCCACTAATTTCTGTCAGTTTGTCAGAGGAAGTTTATTGCACTCTGCACCTGGTTGGAAAGACTCAGTTTCCCCATGGGGCCTAGCAGGCATAACCAGAAAAGAAAACAACTACTGCTGTGTCATCTGCAGCATGGAGGCAAACCTGCCATCCTGGAATCTCATCCACAGGCAGCAGAGGCTTTTCAATGGATGGATAATTCAACTGGCTTCCTTCCATTGAACTGTAACCTGCGGCTTTACCTAGCCACCATGTAATTGTGCTTTTGTATGTAGACAGAGGGGACAAGAATAAGAGAATCTCAGAATAGTTTGGGTTGGGAGAGACCACAAAGATCATCCAGTTACAACCAGCCTGCCATGGGCAGGGACACCTTCCTCTGGACCAGGTTCCTCAGGGCCCCATCAACCTGGTCTTGAACACTTCCAGGGAAGGAGCATCCACCAGTTTTCTGGGCAGCCTGTTCCAGTGCCTCACCACCCCTCACAGTACAAAAGTTCTTCCTAATATCCACTCTAAAGTTTAAAGCCACCACTCCTTGGCCTAACACTAAATGCCCTCACAAAAATTCCCTCTCCCACTCTCTTGAAGCCCTCTTTAGGTACTAGAAGGTGCTCTAAGGTTTCCTTCTTAGAAACTCTTGTTGCCCCAGCTGTCCTAGCCTGTCCCCACAGGATAGGTGCTCCATCCCTCTAATCAACTTGGTGGCCTTTCCCTGGACTCATTCTAGCAGGTCCATGTCCTTCCTATGCTGGGGACCCCAGAGCTGGATGCAGCACTCCAAGCAGCATCTTACAAGGGCAGAGGTGCCAGTACAGACCTCTGAGGAACACCATTTGTTCCTTGACATCCATTGGGACCACAACCCTACGGATGCAACAGTCCAAACAATTCCTTATCCACTGAACAGTCTACCCATCAAATCCATGTCTTGCAAATTTAGAGAGAAAGATGTTGTGGGGGACCATGTCAAAGACTTTACAGAAATCCAAATAAATGACGCTTGCACCCTTCCACTGATGGAGTCACTCCATCACAGAAGGCCACTGGGTTGATGAAGCAGAACTTGCCCTTGATGAAGCTATGCTGGCTGTCTTGAATCACACAAGTGTGTCTTACCCCATTAATGACTGGCCACAGAGTTCCCAGACTGGGAGGGCTTTCCCGGGGTCACACTCTTTTCTGCCCAGATCTTCATTTGTGATGCCCTTAATACCCAACTTAGGTTTTCAGCTTTCATTCTACCATCTCAAGAAAAGTTAAAGATACACTCTAAAAATCTGGTTGTTATTTTAGGAAGCACTGTTATTTAGCAGTTGTTATTTAAGCAGTGAGGAACTGATCCCTCCTTTGAGCAGACACTGAGCTCTCACCGACTGAAACACACTTCTGACAGTGACTTGCTTGTTCACATCCAGTAACCTGTGTTGCACTATTACTGCACTATGATACAATTCTAACAAATTTATTATTTGCATGAGATGGTTTTACTAGATTTTTAATTTAATATAAACATTTCATACACACATGCATACAGAGGTCCAAATTAATGAATGAATTTCAGACATTTAACAAAGGTACCTCACAAGCTTTGTTTCTCTACAGGCTCCCATTTGTAGTTACCAGAGTCTGTGAAGGCAGCTGGAGATGGGCACATTCTGAAGACAAAAGTGGAGTTTGATCATTTCTGATGCTATCTTTCCTGCATCTTTCCAGTACCTACTTAGAGGTGTGTAAAGCATGCTCAACACTGATTTATTCACCTCTGTGAAATAGTTGAGGTTACATAGGGTTAAATTTTAGCTCTTATCAAACAAGATTTTTTTTCTTTATCTTGCTTTCCGTCTGAGCAACAATAGGCACCTCATGCCTCTGGGCAAAATGCCAATTTAACAAAGATGCCAGTTCTCATCTGTGTGTTTGGGACTGTCTTGTATTAAGACTAGAAAAGAATTCCTCAGTTTTAAGTAAAATGGCTTGATACTGCTCACACTGGACACCAAAAATAACCCTCTTCAAAAGCCCCGAACCTTAAATTCATTTTAAACCATCTTTAAAATCTGCTCAACAAACAGAGCATTAGGTGACCCATAGCAAATAGAACCAGAGAGGCACCATATGTTTTCTTGTCCATGTTTATGTAAGATGCTTAAGAGTTGTCATTTTCATGCCTGAATTGTGCATCCACTATTGGCAGTCCTGGAGACACACACTGTGGTCAGCTATCCATTCCTTTTTAGATGTACATAAACCTGCAGCATACCAGGACTTCTATGACAGTCACTGGATATTAAGCAATACACTGTTGGTAGAATGAGAAAGAACGTAAATTTTTGTCTCCTGCTAACCTAAATATCACTCCATAATATAACTAGTCCTGACATATGCAACAACAAACTCATCACATTACACATTGACCAAACAGCACTATCTGCACAACAGTTCATAGCAATGCCAAGGTGTTCAAAGTGTTAACGTTTTCAAGTGTACTTGTTTTGCATAGGCTTGTACTAACTTAGAAGTGAGATTACACTGGCAGCTAAGCAACTTGCTTCACTGTATCTTCACTGTCTCTGAGAGCTCCCACAGCTGTAAAGATATGCAAAGTTAACTTAAGTATTACATATGCAAAGTGAACTTTTAAATGATGCCTCAGCCAAGGCAATGCTGCATGCATGGCACACAGATAAAAGTTCTAGCAGTGTACATCTGTGCCTGAAAAGAAACAGAGAGTGACTTTTGCCATCTCATGCTGATAGTGGTTCTCCTGGGTATTTCCTATGCCTAAGTCACTCTTCTGTGTCTCCTGCACTTAGATACTCTGGCAGCACAGTCCAGGATGCAAAGTTTTGCACTGCACCTACAACATTGACAGATCTTCTTTCCTCCCGCTGAGTTTACAACAACCAGTATATAAAAAAAAGAATAAGGAACATCTTTCTATGCATGGAAGCATCCCCCATTCAGCAGCCTTCCCTCACATTTTCCCTAGTACAGCCACAGCATGTAAAAAGTTCCAAGAGTCTCGCTAAGAACAGACTGGACATTAGAGGATACTGAAAAAAAGCTGCTCTTCTACAGAGCCTCATGAAGGCTCAGCAGTCAAAAAGCAGGGGATGTTAGAGATCCACTCCAACTTTCATCTTGGGAGTAAAATATCCACTAGACTACAGTAGATCTCCCAAAGCATTTCTAAAAGGCATTGATACTGATAAGTAATACAAAGAATAAAAATTTTCAGTTCCCCCAAAGTTGCTAGATAGAACTTAAAGACTAACTACCAGAAAAAAGATAAAAGGATGCAAAAGTGTCACATAGTATGATAAATGTAGCTGGAACCAGTGGATAAACAGAAAATTAGGAATATATTAAGGGTTTTGGCAAGTTATGTAACAAGAAGCTACATGCATGCCCAAAGAAAAGTTCAAGGAACAGTCATATTGGGACACTCAGTAACTACAACCAGAGATCCTTCTAGTTGACCCTCCAGGACCATAAAAGGTCTTCCAGTAGGAGGCAGATGAATGCAAACTAGTTCTAGGGAAAGTGATGCTTATGTATTAGTTAGGAAGTGCTTTGTAATGAATGTGTATAATCATGATGGAATAAATACCCTGTGGTAAAATTTCATGATATACATTCAATTAGAGGAGATATCCTCTGAAAGCATCCAGCACTGTAATAAAGAATGCCTGCTTTCTCATATTTCAATTTGTGTTAGAAAGTTTATTTTCTGTCTGATTTTGGTATCACTACAAGGAAGTGAAGCAAGTAGAAGACAGGACTCCGATGGAGAAGCAAAAGGACCTTTGTAAGTCAGTGCCAAGGTGGCTACGTACATGGGGTTGAGCAGCTGGGCAGCCTCATGAAGCAATATGCAAACTGGTGCAAGTCTTGTAATGAGCTACACTGGCCCTAAGAGAGGCACACAGTGCAGTGAACTAACACAGGACTGATGAAACCTCTGCTTTATTACTATGTTTGCCATGATCTGCAATGTGACCTTGCACATGTCACTCCACCTCTCCATGCCTCTGACTGCCATCTGGCTGATTAGGCTAAGCTATTTGGTGTGAGGGCTGTGTCTAATTATAGGTTGGTCCTGCAGGTAACACAAATAGTTACCTATACTGACAAAAGCCATCAGGAAAACTGAAATGCAAAGAGCAACTGCATTCAGTGACTTGCAGAAGTGCCAAATTGAAGTGCAGTCAAAAGGGCTGCAGAACTAGGCAGCTCTTAGCACCAGTCTCATTTGCTCAGTCATCTGTGTCACATGGATTCCCAAGTTTACCAAAATATTTCTTTCAGGGCACCTGAAAGTGCATCTTTAAGCCAGATACAAGCATTTGTATTTAACAGCATATTCAATAAGCTTCTCTGTACAGCACTTAAGAGTGAGTAATTAAAGGAAATATTTCTGCAGTAGAGTTTCTCATTAGCAACCTAATTAGCCTTCTGAAAATAATTAACATTCCTTTCTATAAAGGGAACAGATGATCCATTACATCCATTAGACAAGCAAAACAAATGCTGAAGGTAAGGAAGATTTGTTCAGGGAGACAGCAAGAAAGCAATCAGCAGCAGTACAGGTAAAAAAGGAAAAAACAAGGTACAAATGCCTGTGAACCATGAAGACTGGACAATGCAAGTGCGTGTGCAGGACTAGTATGTGCATAACTGCCTGATGTGTATATGCAACATTCACATCAAGCATTTTCCTTCCCCTGCCTCTTGGACTCACTGGTAAACTCATCACTGAGACACTGAAAAATTCCACCTCCAACTTGTTTAGAAAGCCAGATTTCATCAACCATTCACAGTCAGAAACAGCTCTCTCCACATGCAAAAATTCTCTAAGGGTCACATATTTTGACTATTAAAATGATCTCAAAATGCCCATTAAAATAAAGCATGATTTGATGACAGATAAAGGGAGAAGTGAGTTGATGCCTGTGAACAGCATGAAGCTCACCTGTGAAGTTTCACAGGGTGTGCTTGACCAGTTAGCATGCCCCAGAAAAGTTACGTATACGTTTCCTAACCAGTGCATGCTTGAAATCAGTGTGGCTGCAGAGCCACAGGCACCAGTGTTATGGGATGTGTGTGTACATACAGGTGACAGAAAGCAAAGGACAGAGGTCAGTATATCACTGCCTGCTGCAGCAAGAACTGTGGTATCAATACAGTTGGATGGACTGTTCCAATGCAGAACAGATAAAGGAGAAATGAGCTGAGCTTCTAAACTTCCACATATTCAGGTAACATAGTAAACATAACTCATGAAAATGCAGCTGCATTTTCACTCATTTCCATGTTTGATACCTACTTACATTTCCCTGACAGGAAAGCTCAACACTCATAGCCTTCAAGTGCGATTGCAGTGAGGGCAAAGCTCAGCTGCACAAAAGCCTCGATAGCTACATCACTATGGAAACCACAAATCCATTGTATGCTCTGTCTGTCTACTTCTTTCACTGATGAAAAACAAACAAAGAAATGGTATGCTCCCAGTTTATCACCTTTTCACTTTGGTCATGACCATAGGATGACAAACACATTTTACCTTCTTCAGAAGCAACCCTTCCTTGCTTGACAGCTCTCTTTGTGAAACTTACCCAATCTCTCAACCCAGCAGGGTAGTCATTCCCCTCAGAATGCTTCCACCACTGTTTTTAGTGAGGACTCTTCAAACACCATCTGGGATTTTATCTTAGCCTCCACAGTTTCCCTCAGTATCTGGACTAGGACAGCTCCAAAGGTGATTCACTCTAGGGCATATCTAGCTGGCTGACATAATGAGAAGCTGAAAACTTTTGTGAACACAAGTTACAGAGCCTTGTTTTGACAGAAGTAATATTACCTTCCTTTCCAAGACACTTTTTAAGAACATTTGAAGTGGTCTCAAAATGCAGTAGGGCACATTATAAGACTGCTGTAAATGCAAAAGTTGAACTTCTGCTTTAAAAAGACCATAATTTCTACAGCTGTTGCTAGTTAGAGGTAGCTTTTCCCACACTAAAAATCAGAATACATCTCAGCAAAAGCCTAATAGCCAAGACCAACTCTGAGAGATATAGAAGGGAAATGGGGGAAAATGCTCAAAAATTTGCAATATGGTATGGACAGTACAGCCTGGGTATGCAAAATGGCTGAAGAAATCTTCATACCAGCCAGTGGGAAGAAAAAAGCAAGAAGATAGTTAAAAGCCCTCAGCATCCAAGTATGTGCATGGTACGCTGAAGAACAGCCTCTGAACAAACCTTCAGCAACACCTTCTCTCACAGTGGGCACTTCTTACCTGAGCCCACAGCAGTTCATGGAAGAGTTGGAGGAGAACTGAGCCTCTCCAGCTCTGTAAGTCTTCAGTGCCAGCTGACAATCATTACATAGACAAATGCCTACTAGTAAATGAGTTGCAAAAAACTATGTGTCACAGATGTTCCCAAACAGCAATTTAAATACACTTATCTCCTCTAGAGCACCCTGCATGTACAGAAAGATCCTGCCCGTGCTCAGGGAACTTTTAACAGAGGACACCTTGGCTTCTCAGCAAGACAGAGCTAGGAATAAACTGACACAGTCTAAGTTCTCCTACAAAAACCAAACCAATGCTACACAAAGGACATGGCTTCCCCATCTCCCTTTTGCAAAATGGGCTAGAGCAGCTAGGGCTTCCATCTTGCTCCTAACTCATTGCTCTCACAGACAATTCCAAGCTGGCATCAGCAGAAGTGTCCCAAGTTTATTGGTGTTACAAGTTTTCCTACCAACAGCCCACAGGACGATAAGAGGTTACTTTTGTGTCCTCAAGGATGTCACAACACTGCCCAAGCCAGTTTAATGAAGGACAAGTTCAAGAGTAGTGATCACATTCTGCAGGGTCTTGTCCCCATGGCTTTGAAAGCAGATCTGTCTGCACCTCCAACAGACAGCATCCATTAACAGCCTGAGTGGATGGAACCTACAGGAGGCATTGGAGGAATTATTATTTCATAGTCTTATTCTGATGCCAATGAACCTATTTTTTCTTGTGCCCATACAGTGCTTGGTTTTTGTTTTAACAGTAATAGGAGACTTCTGCACTACATTTGATGGCTCTTGAGGACAGGCAAGAAGCAGCATTTGCTCTACTCACAGCAATACCACACACCAGAGCACTTGCCAGACACAGCTTTCTATAGAAATATTCATGGCTGCATCACTGACATAACAGCTGGACTCATACAAAGCTCAGTCCACCACCAGCTGCCTTCTCAGGAAGCTGCTGACACTTGCTTTGTTATAACATTGCAGCATTAGTCTGGACTTTGCCACTCAATAGATGACACTTGGTGACCAACTAAAGCTGTGTAATCAGCTACACAATGGGCAGCAAAATCACAGCTGGAGCTCTAGGCAGGAGCTGACCCTGTTTGTCCACACTGTTAGCATTGCCACAATTAAGTTTACTGCTTTCCTTCAGCAGCTGACTGGGTCTGTTCCCCAGTCTCAGAGAGGATCAGAGGTCTATCAGCAAGAATATCCAGAGGAGTGGGACAACAGAATAGCCCAACACAGGATCTCCTGGGCACTACAACTAGGAGAGGGTAATGAGACACCTGAGACAGGACAGATGTCACCTGAGGGATGATAGTGCTACATGTATCTGAAGTTTATACATGTGGTATCTACAAATTCAAACTGAGTTCCCAGATAGAAATAAAGTACTGTTAACAACCTACCCAGGACAGCTGATCCACAATAGGGAAAACAATATTGTAGCCTGAACCATGCCACATACTGCAGACACAAAGAGCATATCAAAAATGCTGCAAGGTCTGGAAATGGTTCTGGTCCCACAACGTCCACCCCACTAACCAGAATCAATATAAACTTTTGCTCTGGGATATAAATCACCCTTCCAAACTGATAGCATTTTACATGCACTCTCTGGAAGTGTAGCTAATCACCACAGCATACAGGCGAGTGGCAAGATGAGGCTAAGAAGATTAGTAGAGTAACACATTGGTGAATCAGGTGCAGAGACTGCACTGCTTGTTAGGGCCAGGAATAGATTCCTCATCATCCAACTCACACCTGTGCTTTCACGGGAGAGAGGAACCCTCTGCTCTTTACCTACTGCTCTGGTTTAGCTCAGAGATGCTGCTCCACTGTCCTGATTGTTTTAACTGCCTAAGGCTATCAGAGTGTGAGGTTTTAAAGAGACAACATTGAAAAGTTTGGCTGTATAAATTATGAGCAGTCAGAATGACGTGACTCACAGCAGACAGAAATCAAGGGTGATGTGTGCAAATGGCAATCTTACATCTCCAGAAAACAAAAACAACTTGAGGTTTAAACTAATGGAAATAACTTTGCACTCTTCATATTTAAATTTCAAAAGTCCCATCTACAATGCAGGCAGCTCTGCATTCAGACAGCTGCTCTGTTTTTCTGGTCTACAAGTGCAGTCTCACCAGTTTTAGCCTCCAGACCTTACCTTTTCCGGGGAGGGATCCTGGAGCTCTCCCACTCTTTGGCCAGCTCCTAATTCACAACATCCGCAGGTAGACCAGGGTGCCTCCAGCAATGCCAAGGGGTTTCAGATGCCAGTCGTTTTCAGCCCAGGTGTGTGTGACCAACAGCTAATACAGCAACCAGACAGCTTTCCTAAACCAAAGAAATACATTTTAATCTTAATTCAGCACAATACAAGAGAGGTCTTAAACACTGAACAAGCTATGTGTATTGGTAGCTTAGCTCCAATACACTGGGCCCTGGAAGACCTGACTTCTTCAGAGTCCCACACAAGAGCTGTACCTGGCCCTTGCCCAGGGTGGCACCCTGACAGCTGCCTCTCCTCGGGTGAGGCTCTGCACTGTCCTTCTGGATCTCAGCCACAGCAAACACACAGAGCAACCTCACTGGAGTCAGTGACCAAAGGTTCACTGCTACCATCTCAGCTGAGGTCTCAGTTAACCCTTGGAGAGTCTGCCAGAAATTGCTTTACCTCTATTTTCCCCATCCATGTCTCAATATTTAATTAAGCTTCACTGCTGACATCTTTCCACTCCCACCCTATCTCTCCTAACATTGCCTCCTTATCTTCAATCATCACACTTTTCTTCTCTCTTCCCCATTCCAGGACTGAATGTGGACTTCATGTAAGCAGGCCCCTGCCACTGCCACCTACCCAGCACCCCAACCTGTTCCTGGGGTCCCTGCTCCAGTGATCTCACTGCCTTCCACCTCCATGCTGGGCTCAGCACAGCTGCATGAGCCAAGTAAGTGGAACCCATGAGCTGGGGCTCTCCTTCCCTTCAAATGCTGACATTTAGGATGTCACATCCCCGATTTTCACACAACTCACGCCTTGAGGTGACAGCTTCAACACACAAGTATCCAACACCTTATTTACAACAGCCTCAGAGATCTTCCAACCCAAGGATTTGTCTATACATAGCACTCTTCTGAATTAATTGCATATGAAGAAGTTAAAGCAAGGACATTTATGTGTCAGACTGTGTAACAAAAGTTCTTTACGTTATCCTAATGAATCTCATCATTTTTGAGCACCAAAACCCAAGAGGAATTTGACAGACATGTTCTCCTTAATAAACAAAACAAACGTACACAGTTTTTATTTAGATAACACTGAACTACAAAACCACTCCAATTAAAAATGCAGATTAAATAATTAATCCTTCCCCCAAAAAAATCTTCCCAACGAGATTAATGGAGCAATGAATAGCATAAACCCACTAATTAAATCAATGTAATATGGGTATTATAAAGACACATCTAGCACCTTCTGCCTATGCACTGAAGGTTGCATCTACTTTGGAGTCTCTCTTATCATGAGAAATAGTTATTTTACTAGCTAGATATTTGTATATCAGACTGGGAAAAAAACTTGTTTGTTGTCTTGCTTTGGTATAAATTGTTGTCACATCAATGTTCCTAAAAATTATTTGCATGTAATCCATTTTCCTTATATGCATTTTGCCATGGTTGGATATTTGCCACAGATTTCTACTGAACTATTTATTAGACATATGCAAACAAAATTTCAAAAGGCATTTCCTTAGAATCACAAGAACACTAAGAATGCTTTTTATGTAGTCAGATGTCCTTGTCTATAATTTGATATGTAAAAGACTGAGGAAAAAAAATCATACGAAATAAGTAACTGCAACACACTCCCAACTCCTAAAATGCAGAAACACAAACATTACAAAAGGCTTCAAGCCAACGTAACTTTAGCACAACACAGTCCTGTTTGGTCCATCCCTTTCCCTGGCACCGGGGCTCAGGCCACCCATGGGCTTCACCTGGAGCCAGACCAAGGAACTCATCAGCCCTCTGCATGAGACCCCATGCTACCCTAAAGCCTGCTAGTTATCAGCTGTATCATCACCTCTCTGATTTGGCTCACAGCACACAGCCCAGCAGGAAGAAGTTCCCTTTTCACAAAACACTTCATTACTTTGAGTTCAAAGTGCTCGAGAAACCATACCTTTGGTTAGAAATGTATCTACACCTGAAAGAAAACCTCCACTGAAGAAAATCTTCATTAGTAAAGACTATGTTGTAATACACGTGAGCAGAACAGTAAAGCTGAAGAGAAAGATTTGACCTTAAGGCTCACATGATTAATACAAAGCTTAAGCTGTTCAGAAAAGGGGATTTGTTTTTAGTTTTGTGTATAAATGGACTCTCTGTCTCAAAATACTAATGATTAAAAATGTGTAGTGTTTGTAGTTATGGAAAATCTCACAAAAAAACAGTTAGTGTGAACGTCCACCTGCATATACAAAAATAGTTAAAAAACTAATATCTCAGACTTCCCAAAACAGCACTTCCTGCTCTGACTGTTCCTCTGACAGACACTAACATTCCTGGTGTCAGCAGGCTGGGGACTGCACATGAGCATAATCTAGCAGTACTGCTCATCAAATGAGAATACAAAGAAAAGCAAAAAAAAAGGAGAGCAAATTCCTGACTAGAATTAGTTGTGCATTCCTTCAACTGCCTATTTTAGTATTTACATCCCTTCATTATTTCTACAGTTCTCTACAAAGCAAGCTCAGGTCCATGCAACTAACCGTTGATAAATTGTGTAACATTAAAATCAAGTCACAACATTGCTCCGTGAGTTATCTGGGATTCTCCTGGGAAGAAAGTGCCAAATTTGGAAACAGAAAGTGAGTATGTGTCTTCTCAGTAACTCCCCCTGTTTTGGCAGGACTTACACAGAGGATGATGCAGATTTCCCTTTTAACTGAAGTCCCACCATGTCTTGATGAGGACTTCTGAACCTGTTCCTACAGGACTGAAATACTGCAGAGGGACATGTAGGACACAGTCCCTCATCTCCTGAAATGCAAATGCCTTTTGCTCCTTCTGGAACAGCAAAAAAATAATTGGAAAACCAACTCTGTAAACAACTTGCAGTTACCCAAGGAAAACAAGTGATTTCAAGGTTATGTGCATCCTTTCCCAGATATATCTAGGTCCCCTATCTGGACTGAAAACTTCTCTCAAAGCCCTGAGAAGCACATTAGATCTCTGAATTTTCAGATTTCTTCTAAAAGCCATGCCGTCACTCAACAGCTGAAGAGGCTTGGGCAGATGCCTGCATCCCCACACAACTACAGTTTGTGAAAATGCTTCTGTGGCTATTTATTGCCAAAACCAAAAATGCATTTAAATAACTTCCAAGAGTCTTTATTTTTTGCTGTTGTTATCTTGCAATATCTTTGAAAAATAAATTAAAATCAGATTTCAAACAAACACACACAACTGAATTACCTCATGTTATCTTTCATTATTAGACTATCACTTTTTTCTCTGTGTACACTCATCCCTGCTTATGTTCCTTCCATTCTGCTTCTGCTAAGGCAATGAAAATGAACCAGCTGGATTTACATTCATATTTTCATAAATTATCATGGCTCTCAATATTTTTGGGCCAAGGAGCCACTGTGAGTGTTTTGATACTTCTCACAGCTTGCTATGTATTCCTGTCATCTACCTTTTAACATAAATCTCTCTGCCATTTTCTTTATTTTCACGGTCTCAAGTATGAGCTCTGACCTATTTGTTGTAAGCTGTTGAACCATCAAACACTCCCAGACCCATCGCAGGGAATGGTTATTTTCTCATATATGGTCACATACTGTTCATTATCTTTGAGAGCTCATCTAACATCGTTATTGATGATTTCAGGTTTGGTGAGTACTTTTCCCTAAAACTGGGGTCAAATCTGACCTCACAATATGGCAGATTAAGCAGGGGATGAGTTAAAAAGGAGCAACTCTTACAAAACTCCACCTACACTTTCTTTATGAAGAAGTACAGAACCCATGTTATACCGTGAAAGCACACTCACTGGCTTTTTGGTAATTGAAGGCAGGGTACTGTTGCCTGGCAACTTATCTGATTACCATTTTTTCAAGTATCACATGCACACTTAGATATGTTGCATAATAATGTCTCGCTTTTATGCAGCCTAACCCAACAGGAAAAAAAAAAGAGGGGGATGAGGGCAGGAAAGCTACCAAAATTCATGTCTTTTTTTTCTGCAAAAAAAGGTACAAGATAGTAGCTCAAAACCAGGTTGAAACATTAGTATTCCTGAATTTTATTCCTGCTTTTCCTGGCTTGCTGAATGTGCTTATACAAGCATTTTACTTTATCTACTTGTCTGCAAAATGACACTAATAATACCAGCCTCACAGAGACACACTGAAAATTCATTAAGAACAGAGAGATTCTCAAATGAAAAATGCAGTGGAAGTGCTGGTGTTAGCACTTACAGCTATTTAGTACTCCAAACGTTGCTAAGCCATGGTCCTTAAGCATAGCAAATGTTCATCATTGTCATGACATTGTCCAGTCCTTGTTTCTCAAACAAAGGAAACTACATTTCTCACATCAGAATGGAACGCTTTCCCACTTTCTATGTTCGATAAGTAGCTGGGGAAAAGAAAAAATAAAACAGAAAACCTACTCCCTCTGCCCCACACACAAGGCAGCATACCCCAACTTGGAGTAACTATCTAAGAGAAAGACTTGGATTCTAGAAGTTGACCTTTTGTACATCCACAATTTAAGAAGGCAACATAATATAACATAATTAATTGCCTTCTTTCTATATGCACCTTAGTATTCAACTGCATAGGAAATGGCTTAGCTACCCAGGGCACTCCTAATATCATGCTAACCTCTGTGGGCTCAAGTGGCTGAGGCTGATGGTTTGGAAAGTATCTCATCTCCATGATAAAGTATTAAGCAGCAAAGGAAAACCAAAAGCAACAGCAGTCAAGCTCAATATTTCTAAGGAATCATTACATTACCTTCACAGCAGCTCTTCTCTCCCTAGTAAGACATTCAAGCATTTTTATAAACTGTGCCATGCATCCTGAAGCTCCTGTACAAGTCCACTTCCACTTAAAAGCTTAATGGTGAGGCGTGCCTCGGAAAGAAGTGTTGGATCAAAATAAACCAAATCACATGGTATCTACCATACCACTAGGGGAAACTACAGACATCTTAAAAATGCCAGAAATTACAAAAATAAATAGCTCTTCTTCTAGAACATACTGGAAGCATCCTTACCATAAGCCTCTGCTGTCACAAAATACAAAGAAAAGACATGGCTCAAAGTGTCCCATGGGTTAAGCAAGTCTGGCTTTGCTAGGTCAGTTAGCAGGAGAGGAAATAGCCAAACTACCGCTATCATCAGCAACACTCCACCACAAGCAGAGAGGAATGACTACCTAGAGCTCTGCACAGACACAGCCTCAGCCAAGATTTCTCAGTCCAGATTAGGCTGGTAGAGCCAAATGAATTGGATCATCATCTGTGCATGTATTCTGGATGAAAGAAATAAAAACAAAACAGACTCCCCATCCCCAGAAGGCATTTGGCAGTACACACAGCACTATGCCAGAGCTACCAATACTAAAGAGAGAGCTCCCCCCTTCAGAAGTACTTCATCATGCTCCCAGCAGAATCATGAAAACAGGACAGAGAGGTGCTCCACAGAAGTTCTTCATATAGGCTATGTACGATAAATGGCACACCTGAGAGCAAAGATCCAGCAAGGAAGACATCAAACAGCAGCTTCACCACGCTATGATATCCACACTCACCTAGTGACTACTAATGCTTGGTTCTTATGCAAGAAAAGCAAGACAGCATTTGTGGTAGGGAAGATTCCCTCAGTCATTTAATCCAGCTTTGACAGAAGCATGTGAGGGCGGGGGAGTTTTGAAATAAGGTTGTGGTGAACTCTTGTGCACTGACACCAACAAGAATCCAGGACAAAAGAAAGGGTAACATAAAACACTTCCCTCTTTTATGCAATGATTAGACACCTCTGACCTAGTCACAGATAGGTATGCTCATTCAGATATGCCTACAAACAAATCTCTAAAGCAGTCCAGCTTTTATTTCAGCTCTGAGGACATGTTAAGGAGCAGCATGCACCTGCAAAGCCTTTTACACTCATTTTAGCTGGACTGCAAGGTGCATAAGCTCTGGCTCACAGTAGACATTATTGGGTGTATCATTTACAACTAGGAATGTAGTGCTCTAACTAACCAGAAAGAGAGCGTTGTTCTGAATTGGCACAGATGTTGGTAATCTGCTCCTGCAGAGCCAAAGCCTTTGCCCAGTCTGGCTTTCTTTCAAGACTTTTTGTAGTTGCCTGCACAGCCACCTTACCAAGGAACTCAGGAACCATCTGGATACTCCTGCCTCACATATCACAACACAAATGTGAAAAGCAGACCAGTTCATTTCTGACGTACAAGGCTAACTTTCAATTTGCTCCCTCACTCAGTCTGTACTCAGCCTGCAGAGCTAAAGCAAGCAGCATGGTTAGGTGATAAAGTCACCAGAGAACATTAAAACACACACAGGAAGCAGATCTGCAAAGGGATTGTTTACAAACCTGAAAAAGCAAGCCACAAGCAGTTAATACCTTCTGTGTTGGAAAACATTAGCTAACTAGATGATCAAACTTCTTTCAAAAGAAGTAAGGAAATATACCACACTTCACCTTTCATATCAAGCAATTTTTGTTTTGAAACAGAACTCCCACTAGTATTGTCCAATTTCATTTCTTTCGTTCCAGAAACAGCCCAGGAACACCACTGGACACTGCCTCATCTGCAGCTACACAGGAACACACAGGACAGAAGTGACCACAAATAAGTTTGCTCAGGTGCCATTTTCCCATCTGCCGGACATGGCTCTGGCATCTGAAAGCTTAACAAGGTACTGCAACTGCTATGGAGGTAGGAAATGCTTCCCACAAAAGGATAGTGAGTGGGAATAAAGGCTTTTCCTATCTCCTGCTGGCAAACAATTTCTTTAAGTAATTGACCCATTTTCTAGAGAATAATTAGCCCTAAGGAATGAAGCATTGCTGCCCTTTAATTAGCCTGTTGTTACCTCTCCTCTTACCATGTAATAGCAGGCTGTCTGAGACTGAAAGAAGAAACAAAATTACACAACTTAATTTCATTTTCTTAAACACAGCATTTGTTGAAGGCAACCCAGAAACAAAAAATCCTAAGGTACAATTTGCAACAATAAAATTTTCCATTACTTCTATGATTTCCCCATCAGAACAAGTTCTCCTCCACACCACTACCCTTTAAGCCTGCTCGATATTTTTTCTCCTTTTTAAAGGCTTTTTCATTATGCTTTCCAATCATCTTCCATGAGGAGAAACTTCATTCTCTTGTCAGACAGCTTAACAGAAAGGATTCTTTTGCCTAAAACATAGTCAAATCTCCTGCAGATCATTTTACTAAAATTTCAAGCAGTTTCTTACAACACAGCTCAACGACTTGGATAAGGACAGAAGTTCTTTAGTCTAAGGAGAGTAGATGCATACCATGAACAAGGAGTACAAGAAAGCACACCACAGCCAGTGAGGCAACTCCAAAACTTGCAAAGGACTCTTCAAACAAGTCTCACAGAGATGATGCTTAGTGACCAATGCCATGCTGCAGAAAAAAAGAGAAATCTACAAAGCCTGGCCTCAGACTCTGTACAATTCTGAGGATACAAACAAGACTTGCCTTCAAAGCATGTGATGATAGGAAAAAGCTGGGGGTTCCCCACCCACCTCAGGAAGAGTGCACAGTCTCCTCTCCTCCCTCTCCAGACCTTCTTATTCCTGGCATGCTCAGTCCCCAACTGCAGTTCATTTCTACTGCTTTGGAGGGAGGCAAAAATTAAATTCATCTGACTAATTATGCCATGAGAAGAAACACCCCTCCTGGACACAATGCAGTGCCTGCCAGCAGCCCTGAAACAGCTGATTCGAGGACAGTTATTGTCTTAACCAAGCAGACAGGTATTAAAAGCACATTTACAATGCTGGAAAACAACTCCTCTCCCCATTTCTTGATGTGTGGGAATAAGAAGATCCACAAATTACAAGGCCAAAGGGACCCCTACTAGAACATCCCTAAAACATCTCCAAGATGCTGAATAAAATATAGACTGTAAAAAGATATCTTAAAAGATTCCACATGCTGTTGAGTTCATCCCCTTATCCAAAAACCTCTTCCTGCCTTACACTCTAAGCCAGAAACCTGCATCTCCCTTCAAGGTTAAATTTGCCTTTCACTGTTTGGCACCACATAACATTATGACATTGTCAGCAAAACTGAAGAGTCCCCACTACCAGGTACCATTTCCATATGGATGCAGAGATCCACCCATATACCCTCAACCCACATATCTGTGCTATCCATACCTCTTGTTTTAGACCGCCTTTACCACTTCTGTAAACAGCCATAAGAATTCCAAGGTTTGAACTCTCCAAGGAAGCAGTTTGTTTTCTGCCTCCACCATCAGCCTTCAGGGGAGTGGGAACAGCAATACTGACCAAGGCCCCAGACGTGCTGCCAGAGCCTCAGCAAGAAGTTATGCAGCAACAAGCACTATTATCTCAACTTCTGCTTGACCCTCTATTTCCTTTCCACCAGACTATACTACGTGCTTTTTCAATATTCCTGTGATCAGAGATCTCAGAATGTTTCACATTGAATCAGCTGCTTCTAGCACTTTTGCTGAGCTTTGTTTAGGAAACTGCTACAGCTACTAGTTAAACCAAAAGATTTGGAGTTAAGTCTTGTGTTTCAATTTGACAACAACCTGTGAAACGCCATTTTCCTGTACCTCAGTTTCCCCTTCTACAAACAGGGAGACACCCATCTTCTTCAGTGGCAGCCTCAATAGAGAAGTATGAAATTCTCAGATATACATACCAAGAGCATGTAATCCTCAGGGAGAAAATACCTACTTTCAAATTCATGAAAAATCTTAATTTATCCTCAGTAGTAATCTGCTGTCACCTAACACAGGAAAACTGGCATTTCTCCATGGAAAAAGTCATACCTTCTCACTGGGACAAACTGCTGGGATTCAAGAAGGACCTTTAGGATGTGTCATGGACACAAGAGTAGCTTACAGATTTCCTACACAGTTTTCCTCAGTGCTGGCTGAAAGTGCCTACAGGCATTATAGACTCTATGTCAATAAGTCTTTCTTTTCTGTTTCCTAATAATTCATGGTTAATTTTGTTTTCATGACTTCCTATTTATCACCAAACAGCAGCTAGCCCCATCTCTAACTAATGTTATACCTATATTAATGCATTTGTGCTGGAAACCATAGAATAGAGCTCTTTGGGAAATCTGTTCTTCTTGCAAATTCCCAAAGCATGCAGCTCTGGCAGTCACGGAGATGTTACTGCCTTGCCTGTGAAAAAAATCAGCTCCTGCAGGAACTGCTTTTCTCCTCAGAAACAAGAGAAAACAGGAAAAACCTGTCAAGTAAACAATATCAGAGAACAATACGAAGTATTTCACATAACAGAGTTTTACTGCATCTGCTGTGTAATTATGAGGCTTAACAAGTTTGTACATCTCCAGTAGTTTGGACCAGCAATACAAAATGCTGTCTAGGAAGTCCCAGTGTAACGGTCCAGCTTAAGATGAACAGGACAGGGCAGCCTCCCCAGCATCCCTGCTCCTAAGCATCCTAAAAATAATTTGCAAAACCCTAGAGTAAATGAGTGAACGGGGGTCAGAAGGAATCAGATTTTCCATTTTGCAAAAATTCAGTTATTCTGAATATTTTTCCATACCAAAAATGGAACAAGAGCAAACATCTTGAGATTAATTTAAATTAAAAACAAAAAATTAGAAAAAATTGTCATTTTCAGCTGACTGTAGTATCTATATCCCTGACCTCTGGCTTTACACACAGGAGTAATTCACAAGGTTGCAGAAAAGTCACTGAATGGACCAGAGCCAGCTCCCACCTCCCATTCCTGTTCTGCAAGCGCTGGGCTCATTCAGAGCTATTTCCTTCCCTTTGCCTGGAATGAAGTTTTACAGAAATCAATACAAAAAGACGTTTCGAGACAGTTCTCTCCTTTTTGTGGGATAAAATAAAATAAAGACGGCACTGCCCAGTGAAAAGCAGCTCCGATTTCAACAACCCTTCCCCCCTGCTTTCCCAGAGCCCCGAAAACTTCGCAGCCGGGGTCGGGAGCTCCCGAGCAAACCCTCCGGGACGCCCCCCGCGCTGCCGCCCCGAGGAGCCGCGGGGCCCGGCCCGCGGGGCTGCGCCGCTGCCCGGGAGGGGGCGACACGCCGCTGCCCGGGG